>CM074718.1:39923515-40306015 GCA_037306005.1 Rhinophrynus dorsalis
TGTCCTCAGCCGTCCCATGCCTCATTGCCTCTAGGCGGCTAGATTAATTCTGCCAGCACAAATACCTTACTTGATCCTGATGGCTCTTCTCCAATTGTCAGCCCCAAGGAGGCAGAGGTAGCCTTGGTGTAATAAAGAAAAGTCCCAGCGGTAGTTTCTAATTAACTCTTTGAGTGCCAGGGGCAGAGGTAGCTTTGGAATCAAAGAAAGGTCTTTATAAACCTCAAGTCTACCTCTGCCCGCTGGCACACAAAGAGTTAATTAGAGACTACCTCTGGGACTTTTCTTTATTACACCAAGGCTACCTCTGCCTCCTTGGGGCTGACATTTGGACAAGAGCCATCAGCGAAAGTTAATTCTGCCCCCAGTCATGTGACTACCCCATGTATTGCCAATGACTACACCCATACACTTTGCCCTCAACTCTACTTTCATTCTACAACCTCAACTACATCCCATGACAGCATGCAGCACAAGATGGTGTAGTCGCATGGAGGACAGTACATGGAATATTACAGTGTTAAAAGAACTACACTTCCCAACATGTACCACGCTGCAATCATTAAGCCATCTGCTAGTGAGGGCTGTGTTTTCTCTTTGTGCAAAATAAATCACTCACACGCAATCACTCACACTCACAGGCACTCACACCCCGGGAGCCAGCACGCTCCACCTTCCACCATAGTCTCACTCACACTCACTCACACCTCGGGAGCCAGCACGATCCACCTTATACCATAGTATGTGCAATTACCACATGCATTTCAACTACATGAATGAATGCCACTCACTCGCAGACACTCACTCACACTCACCCCCTTATGACTCACTTCTGTGTGTGTGAGTGTTTCTGTGTGTGCCTGTGTGTTCCTCATTGTGTGTTGCATGTCTGTATCACACTCAGTGTGTCTGCATGTTGCGCATTGCATGTATGTGTGTATGACTGTGTCGCTCTTTATGCATCTCAGTGCATGTGTGTGTGTGTTTGTCTTGCATCCGTGTGTGTGTGCATTAATTCCTTAAATATCCTGACGGGCAGCACCGTCCCACATTGCTAATATATATATATATATATATATATATATATATATATATATATAAAAATATATATAACTTTATTCCTCTGGTGTTGGCATTCAAATGTGTTTTAAAATAAATGGTTTCCCCTTTTATGAACAAGAAAAAAATGCCATTATGCTATGGGGCTGGTATAATGACGCAATGCTATGGGGCTGGTAAGCAATTTTTTCCAGGGCTGGTTTTTATTCCCAGTCCGGCCCTGGGTTCAAATCCCACCAAGGACAACATCTGCAATGAGTTTGTTTGTTCTCACTGTGTTTGCGTGGGTTTCCTCCAGGTACTCCGGTTTCCTCCCACACTCCAAAAACATACTGATAGGTGAATTTAGATTATGAGCCCCAATGGGGACAGGAACCAATATGAGTGTAAAGCGCTGCAGAATCTGTGTGCGCTATATAAATAAAAGGGATTATTAAAGGATTACACTCTGAGGCTTGTTCACAGTTAGGGATGTTTTTGCATATTTAAAGAATTATTGAGAATTTATATGAACAACAATGTATACACCACGATCAATGCACATGACTGAGAGTCAGCACGTCCAATCCAATGTTGATACACCTCGTGACCCCATGAAAGGGCGGGAGGTGTTAGCTTGGAGCGCGAGTGCTTGACATCAATCTTTTCATCTCCACGGGTATGTTCCTTTACTTTTGATTACTTGTACTTTGTATATTTTTTGCAGGATTTATGTTTACACAATCTTGTGATATACGCTTTATTTTGATGTTAAAAATTCCTATCTTCTTGGACATTCTAGTGTTGAGTAAAACCGGGTAAAACCGGAGAATTCCCAGCTATGCTCATAATCGCGGAGCCGGTAAATAAGCTGGGCCGGATGCACTGCACCTTCGCACCTCCCCAAAACCGGACCTGTTGCATACCAGCCAACTGTCACGATTTACTCGGGACAGCACGATTTTAGGGCCCAAACCCGCTGTCTCTCCTGCATTGCACTATGTCCCATTTTCCTGGCCTGTTACCTGCTTCATACATTTTTCCCATACACTAGTACCACTCCAGCAGCCTGCAGACACGCTCATCACATGAGCCACGCTGCTGAGCAGTGAGAATTGAAAGCGCACGCACGCACTTATCGCTCGCATTCTGAGTAGGGTGACCACATTTCCCTTCTGCCATTCCGGGACGTGGTCACCCTATTGCCTTACCTTAAGTCCCTGGTGGTCTAGCAGTGTGGAAAGTGCTCTGTGCCTCCTCCGGCACAGAGCTGAAGCTCCCGCACGCTGTGCTCAGTAATGCAGAGCGCTGGGAGATGATGTCATCTCCCAGCGCTCTGTATTACTAGAGCGCTTGCCTCCAAGTAAGCTGCATTGCCGCCCTGGATGTCAGCCTGCAAGCGGTGTGTCATATCATGGACGCCGCGAGCGGCGTCCATGATGTGACACACCGCTTGCAGGCTGACATCCAGGGCGGCTTGGCTTCATTCCGGGACACTTCATTGTCCCGGTTGAAGG
The DNA here is from genome assembly GCA_037306005.1 of Rhinophrynus dorsalis. NCBI lineage: Eukaryota > Metazoa > Chordata > Amphibia > Anura > Rhinophrynidae > Rhinophrynus > Rhinophrynus dorsalis. The sequence goes on from CM074718.1 coordinate 39,926,071, forward strand.
GGACCCGGGACGCGGGACATAGCCCTGAAATAAGGGACAGTCCCGGACGTTCCGGGACCCGTGGTCACCCTAATTCTGAGCAAGAAGTCCTGAGTGAGCACTGCAGCAGCAACCAACGAGGCTGAGAATGCAATGGCAAGAAACTGGTGAAACTGTAATAGCTTCTCGTAATGCCCCGCCCATCAGCCACTCCCCCGACAACACCGCCTAAAACACAAGTGTCCCTCTTTGGCCATTTGAAATGTTGGGAGCTATGCCGTTGAAAGGATTTTTCTTTTAATCCTGTGTAGCAAAGAGTAAAGTCACGTAGTGTGGCAAGTGTTTTTCATTTTTTTATTTAACTCCTTGGCTGCTAGAAACAACTCCAATGCATTACAAAGCAAAACGCTGGAGTTGTGTCTAGCATTCTAGTGGTTAAAAAACTCTCAAAAATATCCTCTCCATTTTTTTATTTTTTTTTCCAATGCCTCTTTCCAAATTTTTACCCTGTATTTCCTGCCTGGCTTGGAGTCCAGCAGTAAATCTATCCTGTTGTGTTTATCCTGCCTGCATAAATCCTGGGAGTATTGGGCAAACACTGCAATAATAACACAGTTATTTCATTTTAAACTCCTGGTGACCTTGGAAAGGCTAAGTAGATTGTTCCACTGACAGAGCTTCCCAGAACTCCTACCAAACAGGAACCTTTAGGCCAAAACATGCTCTAGATTTACTAGCTGTTGCTAGAGGTAGAGCCAACCTAGAGCGGTATGCACAGAGGAAGAGGTGAGCAATACTGGGGACATCTTAGGGGACAAATAAAAAAAATAGCATTGATTTAAACAGAGCTTTTAACCCCATGAATACCAGAGACGTCTCTGACATTCAAGGTGTTAAAATCCTCATTTATATAAATGGAAATTTGTGAAATTTCTTACTTCTCCCCTATGGTGCATTGGTTTGCTCCAGAATTGTTGATTTTTAGCTTCCTGAATATGGCTCCTTGTTGCTCTTATACAAAAAGACATATTAACACATTGAATGCCAAAGAGACGCCCCTAGCGTTAAACTGGTTAAAATCTCCATTAAAATGAATGAGAATTGGGGGGATTTTTATTTGTGCATTTGGTTTGCCTCCCTGTATTATTCCACCTTAGACTAGTTTAAAAGCCCATGTACACGGGTCATAGTGCTACCCAGCAGCTTCGGCTGGAGTCTCTCTGCTCACTGCCCGCGCTGCAGTCATGTACAGTACAGAGTCCACTGGATTGTAACAATGCATTGGATACCTCTCTGGCACTCAAAGGGCTAATGATTGCCTGTGGCTGTTTTTAATTCTCCTAAAATGAGCTAAACTAAAAGCAACAAAAAAGCCCCCTTGATAGACAGCAACATTGCCACCAGTCAATGGAAAAGGCCAACAATACATACAAAACTCCAGGTTTGATGTGTAACAACTTATGAACAGCACATCAAACAGAGGTCCAAGGTGTTGGAGACATTGCAGCTACTTCCTGTACAATCAGAAGCACAGCTGAAACTGCAAAGAAGGGAAGGGGGACAGGGCCACGGACAATATACTGCTGGACACAGCAAGGGTCATTTCTGACTACTGGAGTAAGAGGGAGGCAGCTGTACATATCTCCTGGACTCTGATCAATAATCAAGTTCTACACCGTATTTAGGCCGAGGCAGACAAAGGGGTGAAAATTCCTAGAAAAAAAAACTTTAATTTTGAGCATTTATTTGATTTGAGACATCACATTATGGGTCCCTATGTGACCCACAACCCCCACACATTGCCACAACCCAGCTTCTGGACAGACCTCCCTATTAAGGTTTACTTAGATACACCCATGGCCACTAGGGTGACCACATTTCCCTTCTGCCATTCCGGGACGTGGTCACCCTAGTTGCCCCTTCATGCCCTACCTTGAGTCCCTGGTGGTCTAGCGGCGTGGAAAGTGCTCTGTGCCTCCTCCGGCACAGAGCTGAAGCTCCCGCGCGCTGTGCTCAGTAATGAAGAGCGCTGGGAGATGATGTCATCTCCCAGCGCTCTGTATTACTAGAGCGCTTGCCTCCAGGAGATCAGGTAAGCTGCATTGCCGCCCTGGATGTCAGCCTGCAACCGGTGTGTCATATCATGGATGCCGCGAGGGAGCGCTGATTTATGCTACCAAGCGCTCCCTCGCGGCGTCCATGATGTGACACACCGCTTGCAGGCTGACATCCAGGGCGGCTTGGCTTCATTCCGGGACACTTCATTGTCCCGGTTGAAGATGACCTGGGACGCGGGACATAGCCCTGAAATAAGGGACAGTCCCGGATGTTCCGGGACCCGTGGTCACCCTAATGGCCACAGATATCAAGTATCACATACTCCTTTGCCCCATCTAATGCTGTCTGGCACAGAACATAAAGCACAAGAAAAACTGTTACATAAACTACACACTACATGGGTATAGATATTGATAAATAATGCTTTCCGTAGGCGCCAATAGTAGCCATGCCACCTAGCCACAAAAAGCTTTAAAAAAAAGCAGTTTTGCTCTGTAATAACATTTTGATCCTTGCTGCGTGAATACTGTTGGTTTAATCGCCAGGAAAAGCCCTACAATTCATATTTTTCCCCCCAAATAAATGATTACTACCGTTTTATCTTTTTGTTGCAATACATTATTTCTGGATCCAATAGATGTAGTTCAGAAGGGGGGCGTTATTCTCTGCGCTACCCAGGAGATGTCATCACTGAGGATGTGTGAATTATTTGTGCCCATGACAGAGATGGCAGCCATACGATGCCCAAGTTGATCAGCCAATCAATAGATGTTGTGATAAGATCTGCAACCTCCTTTCGGCTGTGTGAACAATCTATATGGCGGCTCCACAGCCTGTAGTGCTGATCTTCAATCCTTCAAGTTCCCTGCATTCTGGGAAGTTGTAGCTGTCTGCGGTAGTTGCATCACAAGGCAATAATCTCACACTGTTCTGTTTTCAGGTGATTACTGTTGTGGTAAAAACCTTCAGCTTATGTCAACCATGTGGCCTTCATGAACAAGACCTTAGCATTGCTTAGCTACCATCTTAATGGCTCAGTTTCTGCTGGGCCCTGCAAACTGCAATTGACGATTATTGTTTTGGGGCCCTATGTTCAAATTAAAAAGAGGAGCAATTTTCATACCTGGGAACCTTCTTGTCCCTGATTACTGGAGAAAAACACAGGGCTGGGGGTGGGAGTATCTAAATTACATTATATGTATCATACTATGGGTGGAGCTTAACCATGTGGGTGGAGTATGAAAGATAAGAGGTGGGGATTGCCATGAAATAGGTGGCATAGTGTGCAGAACAGGTTGTAAAGTAGTTAAATCATAACTGGACTCACTGAACCGGAGAATTAGCAACTCGGTAACTCAATCGGAAAACCAGAGTCCCCAGGTCAGATCGGGAGAGTTCCCAGGTAGTATAATTCTGGGGCAAACCATCTGCTCCATACAGCAGATAAATACATATTCCCAAAATCCCAAAATATAATGTCTATATTAAAGTTCTGTTCCGAGTCTTCTATATGGTTTTTATAACACTTAGCGGTATGTTTAATTAAAAGATTTTCAAGCTGAAATGGTCCCCTCTCAAGCCCCTTCTGGCCGCCTCCCTTTAGAGCTGCAATCCGGTTATGGGACCGGGAGGATACAGCAAGGGACACACTTCACACAGTAAGTATACGGAAAACCCTGCCATTCCCCTTGACAAAGGAGGGCAGGATTTTCCTTTGCTTACTAAAGATTGTCCCTCTCAGCGCTCCATCCAAACCACGCTAAGAGGAAGCGTGACGTGGCCAGAAGAGACGGGAGGGGGATCATTTCAGATTGAATATCCTTTGAACTACAGAACTTTAAGTACTTAAACGTAGCGCTGCATGTTATAAAAACAATAACGAAGATTCATAGCTAAACTTTAACATAGACATTACTAGTCCTTTAAAGACCCATTTAAAACAATGGAAATTCTCATTTGTCCCCCATTATGCAGTTGGTTTGTCTCAGAATTGTTCCTCTCTCCTTTTAAACATAAAAGCCTTTGCCGCTGTGAAATCTGCAGCTTTTTCTCATTATAACCTAATTGTCAGATAAACAGAACTACTACAATTTGTCCTACTGCTCTGTGCATTTATTTATTTTTCTTTTACATGATAATTTCCCTTTAAATCAATGGTTTCTTTCTTAAACCTACCCAACCCCGCCAGATCCAGGGGCCCAGAGTTGTGCAGATTTTGTGTGAATCATACATGACATCATACACAGGGAGCAAAGACATGGAGACCCTCCTAGGCCTGCAGTTCTCATGTTTACATTGTTACAATAACAAACATCGCAAATATTTTAAGTCCTTTCCATAGACACCGTCCAGATGTTAGATCTTAAAAGTCTGTGACATTGTTTAGAACAGACTGTGCCATATGCATACAGACAAATATAAAGCAATTCTCATACCTGGGAACTTTATTGGTAGCAGCCCATGGACTGACATGTAGGGCTAGAAGTGAAAGTGTCCAAATGACGCATTTTGCGTCATAATATGGGTGGGGCTTTCTAAGAGTAGGAGTGAGTGGGATGAGGGGAGGCAGGGTTTCCCCAAAAGTGGTCAGAAATTGGTGGACAGAATTGGTGAGTAAGTTGGATGGGCTACCACAGATTTCACTAGCCCTGTGAATCACCCGTTGTCTCCTGAGACCCAATAATTAAGTCAGAAAACCAGAGTCTTCAGGGCAGATTAGGAGATGTCCCAGATAAAGCAATTCTGGAACAAACCCACTGCATCAGAAGGGATTGATAAAAATGTTCATTGATTTAAATGGGGCTTTTAACTCTTTGGATGCAAGAAAGGGCTTCAACACTTGTATCTTCCGGAGAATTCAGCCATTTGCCCATCTCTAAGTAGACGCCTCTATTTAGAGAAAGCAGATACCAAATGATGCTCAAGCAATAGTTTAATAAATTCCACAATGGTCGGAAATCTGTGTGCTACCAAAGAGGATGTTGTCCTTCCTTCTGGAGAACTTGGAGACCAATGCAGCCTCCCATGAATCTTGGAGATCAGATCAAGTTTGTAGCTCCTTGAGATGGTATGGGCTATGGATACTTATCCAGATGGTGGCTCAGCATATTTATTCCATGGAAACATCTTCCTTTTCAGCCAAGGATGCCTCTACAACATGAGTTGAATGTACTTTAATCTTCTTAGGAGGCTCTTTTCCTAGAGTAGCATAAGCTTCCAAAACAGCTGATCGTAACTATCTGGCAAGGGTGGCTACTGAGGCTAGCATCGATTTGGAAGGCCCATCAAAGCTGACAAAAAAGGAGGGACTCATCTGAAAAGATAATGTATAGATAATGTTGTAGGTATCTCTTAACATCCAACTTATGTAGATCCAATTCCTTGGAATTTTGAGGCATTGTGTAGGAAAACAAATGCATTGATTTATGTTGAAGTATGAGGACACTTTAGGTGCAAACTCTAGTGGTAACTTTATGGTGACATAATCCTGCTTGAAGACAATGGAATGTTTCTTAATGGACAAAGCCTGTAGTCCACCAACTATTATTGCTGAGGTAGGGGCTATAAGTAATATCATCTTGGGGGAAGCATTTTCAATTTACAGTCCTCAATGGGATAAAAGGACTGATCATCAGTGCATTAAGTACCAGATCCAAATCCCATAGGGCATAGGAAGGAACTACTGCTGTTTTTTTTTTTTGACCGCCTCTTCACAAGACTAGATGACCTAGAAACCTCTCCAAGGCCAATATTTGCACTTTCAGTGTACCACCTGCTAGAAATTTCAACACATATAGTATACATGGAGCTATAGGACCCTTTAAGAGAATGTGCCACAACTTGTATTGTAAACTTTGGATGTACTAATCTATATAATTTAGAAGATCAATAGCTTCAGCAGCAAAATTTTGGTCACTCGAGCTTATGGTTACAGAGACCAGATTACTAGACTGAGTTAGAGTGCCTGCCAGTGATGTACTAGCCCTTGATGTAAAAAGTCCTTCTCCTGGGGAAGAATGATTAGATCCTTCTTCATTGGATGTTTCAGTGGCAAAGCAAGATCTCATGGGCCAGTAGAGGGCGGTAAGAATGACTGTCACTTTCTCCTGAACAATTAAATAAATCTCAGTGGAGAAAAATATAGACTAGCTCATGTTTACAGATGTGTTTCATCTGTCTCTGGGTGATCTTGGGGCAACTGGGAGAAGAGTATTTGAAGCTTTGCTTTCTTTCTGGGGCCAATCAAATCTGTTTTAGGATGCCCCCATCTCTTGGTCAGAGAATTGGATACCTACTTTTCAAGAGACCATTCCTCTTGCTGTACTGTCTTGCTGCTGTGCCAGTCTGCCAGACAGTTTCCTTCCCACTGATGGGAATGACTGTTAATGCTGAAAGGTTAGCTTCTGCCCATTGTAAGATTTTTAGTGAAATGTCTAGTAAGGTGCACCTTCTTCTGTTACCTTGCTTGGAAAGATATGCAACCACTATAGTATTTTCTGATCTTACCTTGATAACACGGCCGTTGATGATTAGTGTTGCTGCTTTCTAAATTCTTCAGACTGGTAGTAGATCCAGATGATCGCATCTGTTGTGATTGTTGTTCAGAAATGGACTACCCAGGGAAGGCCCTTGGAGATATTTACCCTGCCCCACCAGGTCAGAGATATTCCGACTTGAGGAGAGACTCATTCATGGATGTCTCAGGATCTTAGTCTCACTGTTTCAGTATGAACGAATGAAAAAATATATCATGAGCCTTTGTGTATAATATAAGAAAAAGTAGCATGTCCCAATATTAGTGGGATGTTCTACCTTCAGCTAGGAGGCATCCAGACACCTTTTACTTTCTCTTCTTGATGCCAGCAGAAGGAACAGCATGGCTCCCAGTACAGGTTGAGTGGAATGCAAACTTGTAAGTCACGTCAGCCATTATGTCTCTTTCTAGTGCCAAAGTCAGAAGTGTTTAGCCATAGCATGCAAATGTTTCCACTGTACAAAACCAGGAATGGAACCCAGCATGGCCCAATCCAGAACTAAGAATGGCAGACCCCTCCCAGACATTGCCTCTTAAGATGACTCACCCTGGAAAGGTATGATAAAACACTGAAGATGATGCAGGTGGAAGGTACTTTCAAAACGTTCTACTATCCTACCTAAGGGGGTGGAGCTGTCTTATTGTCTGTTTACAGGACACCCTGGAGAAATACAAATTCTCATTCATCTCAGACAGGCTTACAACTCCTTGAAAGATAAAGAAGTATCCAATACATGGAATTCAAGCAAATAAAAGCCCCCCTTTAACCCTTTGAGTGCCAGAGAGATATCATACCTCTCTGGCACTCAAAGGGCTAAACCAGTAAAAATTTGAATTTTTTTATACCCGCCCCAAGCTATTGTGCAGTTAATCTGCTCCACAATTTCTCCTTTTCTTCTTCCTAAATACATCTCTTAAAGAGAGAGTATTGCTTAATATGAGCAAAATATACTGCAGGGTTTATCCTGATCAGTAAAACAGGGGTACTTCCACTACTGAGAGATGCTGTACTCAAACATTATTGATGCTCGAATTTTCATTTTCTGTGTGTCAGCACATCTACAATGAGAATATTCTTGTTTTACTCAGCAAGATAAAACCTACAATATATATTTATTTTTTTCCATATTATGCGCCACTCTCCCTTTAAACTTCAATTTAAGAAATAAAAAAAAAAATGAAGTGTAAGAAGTCCAGTGAGTGATTCACTCCAACGTACACTATGTAATTCTGTAATATAAACCAGGACATTGCAGTTGTTCAGTTAATAGCGCCATTCATAAAGACTTTACAAACAACAGAATTAAAAAAAAAAAAAAAAGTACAGTACAGACGTTTCCCATAAGCTGGAAGCATACTTTCCTAGATGAGAAACAAAACACAATAGGTACGTGTAACAACAAGTTCCCATATTGTTTACATTCAAACCAGAGGCTTTACGGCACTTCGGAAATGTTGCAGAGTTTAACCCTTTGAGTGCCAGAGGGGTACGCAACGCATTGCTTTGAAATGCATTGCGTACCTCCTCTGGCACTCAAAGGGTTAAGTTTTCTTTAACCCTCTTTGAATGTTAGAGATCACTTAAAGGGATAGTAATAGTTCGTTTTTTTCCTTATTTTATTTTGTAGGCATTAAAAAAACATGAAGAACGATATAAGTCTTATCTCTCAAACCTTTATGGTTTGAGAGATATTCACAAGCAAAGTTTCCCCTCCCGCCCCTTTTACCTAGTGTAAGCCATCTCTTCTCAGATGTGGAATGCAGTCCATAGACCAGACAGATAACAGCAGGGGATAATCTTCTTCCTGTGAGAACAATGAAAGCCCTGACCCCCTTGACAGGTTTTTCAGGTTTTTCCCTTATCTTAATTGAAGATTGTCCCTCTCCGCAGTCTACCTGGGCACCTCCTTTCTGCTCTGGCTGAGCGGTGTTACATCAGTAAAAGGGGTGGGAGGGGGATACTTTGTCATTGAATTACTTTGTACTACAACTCTGACAGAATTGAAATAACACTCTCCATGGCACAAATACTATGAAGATTAATTAAAGCTGCTTTTATTATGAAACATTACTATCACTTTAAATGCAATGCTTCATTATATACTTGAGACCTCTCTGGCATCATCATACCTCCCAACATTTCAAATGGCCAAAGAGGGACACTTTTGTTTTAGGTGGTGTTTATAGGGGTGTGGCTGGTGGGTGGGGCATTACCGAGAATTTTTAAGCTATTTCATGACCTACCGGCTCCTCTTTGTGTAACTGAATAAATTATATAGAGCAAGACCAAAGTATTTTATTTATACAGATTAATTTATAAACACATATATTAAAAAATAACTACCCATTTATGTGAGTTTTATTGTTGTGGAGCATGTAATAAACACTACTCATTTTGATCTCCTGAAAAGAGGGACAAAAGGTTAGAAAAGAGGGACAGAGGGATTTGGGTCTGAAAGAGGGACTGTCCCTCCTAAAGAGGGACAATTGGGAGGTATGCAGTTTTATTTTGGCAAAAGCTTATCTTGTAGGGATTTCCCTCTTGCGTACCTAAAAGGTACTCCCATTGCTGGTTTTTACTTTATCCTAAAGTTGTTACAAATCTAACAGTAAGGGAGTGATAGAATTGCTCACCTCTCCCATAAACTGTAAACGACACTTGGATACCAAGTGAACTGTCTGGACACCAGGGGGCACTGTTGCTAACAATGTAGTCAAGTCAAGTTTTAATTTTAAACGGACAGTAATGTGCCATACAAGATATTTAGAGTTAGGTAGAGGTTAATAAAATAAACTAATTGCCACAAATCCTATCTCTCAAACTGCTATGATTTGAGAGATATAGGCACTGAAAGTTCCCCCCTCCCTCCCCTTCTCCTGATGTCAGCTGGAAAGCTGAAAGCAGGAGATCTGAATCGTGCGACATTAAGGAGGCTCTTCAGCACAGCCAAAATTGCATTGTTTCAAAAGAATTACTTCATTGGAACGGTCTACAAAGTGTGCTTGCAAACCAAGCACAGTTTGTAGATCTTTCCAATTAAGTAATTCTTTTGAAATAACACAGTTTCGGCTCTGCTGCAGAGCCTCCGGCTGGTCCCCAGACCGGTATCTCTTGCTGTCAGCACACCACTGACGTCAGGAGAAAGGGAGGGAGGGGGAACTTTCAGTGCCTATATCTCTCAAAACGTAGGATTTGTGGCAATTAGTTTCTTTTTTTAACCTCTACCTAACTCTAAATATTTTTTAGGGGACATTACTGACCCTTTAATAACTTTTGAATGAAGCGGGTCCCAGCAAACCTAAAATCCCTACAGCATGTTTTTCTTTCTGTCAAATCTCAAATGACTGTCTCTTTAAATTATATTACCTATGACCATTTGTGATAAGTCAGCTGAAACACTAGTAAAGTGTAACAGTTGGTTAAGAATAGCCAACCCCCACCAACAGTTACAACATAGCCTAGCCTTCTGTTCCAATCAATCAAAATGTAGGTATAAGCATAACACGTGGTTCTTTATGATAATCTAGATAATTACATATTCATGATGTAAGAGGCTCCACAGTGTATAATATCCATGTCTGAACACATACAAACTGATGACTCAGGTGTTCTATTCTTGCGAGGTACTACTGACCATGTTTAAAGACTCTTCAAGGTATATATATTAAAGGGATAGTAATGTTTCATAATAAAAGCGGCTCTAATTAATCATCATAGTATTTGGACTTCGGAAAAGTATCCCCCTCCCGCCCCTTTTACTGAGGTAACACTGCTCAGCCACAGCAGAAGGGAGGTGCCCAGGTAGACTTCAGAGAGGGACAATCTTCAATTAAGATAAGGGAAAAACCTGAAAAACTTGTCAAGAGGGCAGGGCTTTCATTGTTCTCATAGGAAGAAGATTGTCCCCTGCTGTTATCTGTCTGGTCTATGAACTGGATTCCACATCTGAGAAGAGATGGCTTACACTAGTTAAAAGGGGCGGGAGGGGAAACTTTGCTTGTGAATATCTCTCAAACCATAAAGGTTTGAGAGATAAGACTTGTATCGTTCTTCATGTTTTTTTAATGCCTACAAAATAAAATAAAGATAAAACAAAGTATTACTATCCCTTTAAGTCCTGACAGCATATACCAACAATGCTGTCCACCATACCAAATGCTTCCTGTGATTCTGTCATTCTGGAATGCTGAATTAAGAAAATCTACTCATCTTTATGATTCTCTGTCCATCTCTGTCAATCAAAAAATGTAATCTTTCAGATGCAGTTTAACACTTTCCATAATAAAATAAAAGTTTGCTACTCCTTTAAATTTGTTCTGATTGACGTGTTTGTGATAGTAACACAATTTTGATTATGTTTTATAACAGTGATTTCTAGTAGAAAAGCTTCAGGCGGAAACTCAAGAATTCTTGACAGTTTGTGAGTTTGTTTAAACATGACAAGAAATGTCAAATGACAGCAAAGTTTTCCTTCCTAAATCTAGAACTGCACGATTTCAGAATTATAGGGGTTACCTGAAGTAGTTCAAGGGGCTCTGTAAAACAAATTTCAGAACCACACATACCAACCTCCAGCCTTGACCCAAGGGAACCATAGAACCACACATACTAACCTACAGCCTTGTCACATGGTAGCCATAGAACCACATATACTGACCTCCAGACTTGTCCCACATTAGCATAGAACCACACATACTTACAGCAACCTTGTCCCAAAGCACTGGTATAGCCTGAACCACACATACTGACCTTGAGTCCAGTCTTATCCCAATGCACTGGTATAGCCAGAATCACAGATATTGATCTCCAGGTCTCATAGTAGCCCCAGAACCACACATACTAACCCCTCAGCCTTATCTCACGTTAGCCAAATAATCAGACATACTGACCTCCATCCTTGTCCCACATTAGCCATAGAACCACGCATATTGACCACAGCCTTGTCCCTCTGCACTTGTAAAGCCAGAACCACACATACTGACCTCCAGCATTCCTCCACATTAGCCACGGAACCACACATACTGACCTACAGCCTATAGACTGTAAAGGGGTATAAAACTGGTGATTGCTCAGACCACATCTGCAATTCACAATGGGGGTATGGCAAACACGGCTGAGACACTTCTCAAAACGTGGAGCTCTAGGCAGCCTACTCTGCATATTAGGAGATCCAGCAATGACCGATGGGTTCCAGATAGCTTTTAAATGAAACTAAAGGGATCTGAGCACAAAAGAACATTTGAGAACTACTGAATGTTATATACAGTAAACCCATGTCTCTGACCATAGAAAACTTTTCTTTTGTTCTTGGCCCATACTCTGAGTGGTGCATACACTGTGAAACGCGTTAGTTATTTTTAGATGGTCCTTGACATCTATTTGTTTTGACAGTGTTTTTAATGTTTTCCAGTTGGTTTTATTATTCATTTACATATAAAATAAACTCTGTTATTGAGGTTCAGCATCTAAATGTCCTGAAATGTTACAGTGGAGCTGTTGCTACACCATCCTATGGGTTTATGGTCAACCGACTGTAGCTGTCCATAGGATGCTGCAGCAACAGCGCCACTGTAAAATTTCAGGCCATTGATATACTGCATCTGAGCTGCAATAACTTTTGAATAAAACACTTCACAGCAGCGGGAGTAGCTTTGTTTTACTCAGCAGGGTAAAAACTCTACAATATATATTTTTTACATGTTACGTTTTACTAACCCTTTAACATATAACTGAACTGTAACAAAATGTGTGGAACTATCAAAGTTAGCTGTAGTTTCCAGTGGGAACACTTATAGTGGGACACTGGAACTACAAGGAAGTTACATACACTTGAAAAAGTATCACAAATATATTGCACTTCCTTTTGATATTGATCAGAGTGGGAATATTCCCAACTGACAAACTCAGATCCAGAGATTTATCCCATCTCCGTTCAGGGATCTGTAAATCAGGAATCAACGTGTTGCAATGCACTGAATACCTCACTGGGACTCAAAGGGTTAAATGAATGGCAAATTGCCCTGTTTCTTCTCACTAAATCAGTCTGTGATAAACCATGGGAGATTTGGGGGAATTTTTATTTGCTTCCAATGGAGAAGTCATTAACCGTTTGAGTGCCAGATGGGTACGCATTTGCAATGCGTTGTGTACCCCTATGGTGTTCAAAGGGTTAATGCCTCCTTTGTGCATACAACCCATGGTCTACAGCTCCCTCAGTAGCTAAATTTCATGTTGTCTATTAACAGACCAGGCCCTGTTCATACCTCTGACAAAAGACAAGCACGATTAAAGGGACAGTAACGTCCCAGAAAAATATTTAGCATTTTGTAGTGCTTAAAAAGTTGAATTGAATACAAAAAACCCTATCTCTCAGACCACTATGATTTGAGAGATATATGCATTCAAAGTTCCCCCCTCCCTCCCCTTTCCCTGATGTCAGCACTGTGCTGACTGCAGGGGAATCTTGTCCGGGGACCAACTAGCGGCTCTGCAGCAGAGCCGCAATTGCATTATTTAAAAAGAATGACTTCATAGGAAAGGGCTACAAAGTGTGCCTGGTTTGCAAGTACACTTTGTAGATCATTTCAATGAAGTAATTCATTTTACATAACGCGATTGCAGCTCTGCTGAAGAGCCTCTTTGTGTCGGCCGACACGGATCTCCTGCTGTCAGCTTTACAGCTGACAGCAGGAAACATCAAACTTTGAATGCATATATCTCTCAAACTATAGCGGTTTGAGAGATAGGGTTTTTTGTATTCAATTCAGCTTTTTAAGCACTACAAAATGCTAAATATTTTTTCTGGGACATTACTGTCCCTTTAAAGTCCACTGAACAGAAATTTTGAACTTGAACAGGAAGTAAAAATCGAAAAAAAAGGAGAAAAAAAAAACAGCTCTACAAGGTTTGAAGGTTTGGGCCTGCATAATATTTCTAACCTCAAATGACAGATGAGAATGGATTGTTAGCCAAAAGCTGAAAGTTCCATTATCTCCCCCCTACACAGCTGCGCACATAAACACACCCTGTTTGAGTGCTGGTTTTTACAATTTGTCAATCAAGGAAAAAAAAATACATATGTGCTTGCCAAAATGTAACCCTTTGAATGCCAGGGGGGTGTGCAACTCATTGCAAAGCAATGCTTTACACACCCCATCGCCACTCAAAGGGTTAATAAAATCGCCTGGGCAGGTCCATCACAAATTGTCACTAGCATAGCAACCGATATTCCAGAAGAGGGACACTTGTGTTTTAGGGGGTGTTGCTGGGGGTGTGGCTGGTGGGCGGGGCATTACTGAGATTTTTTTAGGTTATTTCCTGACCTACTGACATCTCTTTGTGTAAATGAGTAAATTATTTACAGCTAGACGGAAGTATTGCTCCATTGCACAGACTAATGTATAAACACATATATACTGAAGTCTAAACAAACATTAATGTGAGTTTTATTGCTGTGGAGCAATTACGGTGACCCCATTTCAGTTCTGCCAGTCAGGGACACTGTGGACAGAAAAGTGCACCACAGAGTTCTGAACACTAGAGGGAGAAGTGCCCATTAATTTCTGTGTCAGAAAGTGATGTCTGTGGTGGGCTACAAGAAAATATACATCAAGCCCAAAGCCTTAAAGGGATAGTAATACTTTGTTTTATCTTTATTTTATTTTGTAGGCATTAAAAAACATGAAGAACGATATAAGTCTTATCTCTCAAACCTTTATGGTTTATGAGATATTCACAAGCAAAGTTTCCCCTCCTGCCCCTTTTACCTAGTGTAAGCCATCTCTTCTCAGATGTGGAATGCAGTCCATAGACCAGACAGATAACAGCAAGGGACAATCTTCTTCCTATGAGAACAATGAACGCCCTGCCCCCCTTGACAAGTTTTTCAGGTTTTTTCCTTATCTTAATTGAAGATTGTCCCTCTCTGCAATCTACCTGGGCACCTCCCTTCTGATCTGGCTGAGCAGTGTTACATCAGTAAAAGGGGCGGGAGAGGGATACTTTGTCATTGAATTACTCTTGAACTACAACTCTGACAGAATTGAAATAACACTCTCCAAAGTCCAAATACTATGATGATTAATTAGAACTGCTTTTATTATGAAACATTACTATCCCTTTAAACTAACATTACACTACAACAAAATTACACTGCAGCTCCCGATTGATGCCCGGATGAAGGCTCAGTTATCTCTCTAGTGTTTTGAGCTCTGTCTGGAGGCCATTTTCTTGTAGCCCAGCAGAGGCATCACTTCCTGTCACTGTAGAAAAAGGGCAGTTCTTCTACTAGTGTTTAGAACTCTGTGTTCTGGAGTCTTCATTCTGGTACTTTGTATTGTCCCAGAAGGGGGCTGCCCGGGACATGGGACACACACATAAAATCCGGGCAATCAGGGACATATGGTTACCCTAGGAGCAATGTGATACACTTATATATACACACCACACAGTCTGATCTCCTATACACAGGGACACCAGAGTGATACATTTCTATACACACCACACAGTCTAATCTCCTAAACACAGGGACACCAGGGTGATACACTTATATACACACAACACAGTCTGAACTCCTAAACACAGGGACACCAGGGTGATACACTTATATACACACCACACAGTCTGATCTCCTAAACACAGGGACACCAGGGTGATACACTTCTATACACACCACACAGTCTGATCTCCTAAACACAGGGACACCAGGGTGATACACTTATAAACACACCACACAGTCTGATCTCCTAAACACAGGGACACCAGGGTGATACACTTCTATACACACCACACAGTCTGATCTCCTAAACACAGGGACACCAGGGTGATACACTTCTATACACACCACACAGTCTGATCTCCTAAACACAGGGACACCAGGGTGATACACTTATATACACACCACACAGTCTGATCTCCTAAACACAGGGACACCAGGGTGATACACTTCTATACACACACCACACAGTCTGATCTCCTAAACACAGGAACACCAGGGTGATACACTTCTATACAAACCACACAGTCTGATCTCCTAAACACAGGGACACCAGGGCGATACACTTTTATACACACCACACAGTCTGATCTCCAAAACACAGGGACACCAGGGTGATACACTTATATACACCACACAGTGTGATCTCCTAAACACAGGAACACCAGGGTGATACACTTATATACACATCACACAGTCTGATCTCCTAAACACAGGGACACCAGGGTGATACACTTATATACACACCACACAGTGTGATCTCCTAAACACAGGGACACCAGGGTGATACACTTATATATACACACCACACAGTCTGATCTCCTATACACAGGGACACCACTGTGATACACTTATACACACACCACACAGTCTGATCTCCTAAACACAGGGACACCGGGGTGATACACTTATATATACACAAACCACACAGTCTGATCTCCTAAACACAGGGACACCAGGGTGATACACTTATATACACACCATATAGTCTGATCTCCTAAACACAGGGACACCAGGGTGATACACTTATATACACACCACACAGTCTGATCTCCTAAACACAGGGACATCAGGGTGATACACTTATATACATGCCACACAGTCTGATCTCCTAAACACAGGGACACCAGGGTGATAGACTTATATAAACACCACACAGTCTGATCTCCTAAACACAGGGACACCAGGGCGATACACTTATATAAACACCACACAGTCTGATCTCCTATATACAAGGACGTCAGGGCGGGAAAGAGGGACAGAGGGATTTGGGTCTCAAAAAGGGACACTTTGGAGATTTGCACTAGGGTGACCACATGTCCCAGATTGACCAGGACAGTCCCTGATTTGAAATGTGTGTCCCATGTCCTGGGCAGCCCCCTTCAGGGACAATGCAATGTCCCTGAATGAAGACTCTAGAGCACAGTGTTCTAAACACTAGGAGAACTGCCCATTGTCTACTGTGACAGGAAGTGATGCCTCTGCTGGGCTACAAGAAAGTGGCTTCCAGACAGAGCTCTAAACTCTAGAAAGAGGCCTGAGCCTTGATCCTGACATCAAACAGGAGCTACAGTGCAATTTTGTTGCAGTGTAATGCTAGTCTAAGGCTTTGGGTGTGATTTACGCTTTCTTGTAGCCTGCAACAAGTATCACTTTCTGTCACAGATGTTAATGGGCAGTTCTCCCTCTAGTGGTTAGAACTCTGTGGTGCACCAGAGAAAGAGAGGGTTGTGCGCTGATGAGCAGTGATGTGTAGTGACCCCTCCCACATAGCTGCACCAGAGCCAAGGACAAGTTCTCTACTGTCTCATTTCTACACTGTCCCTGAATGGCAGAATGGAAATGTGGTCACCCTAATTTGGACTAGTGTCCACAGTAACGTGTAGCAAGGTGCCAACTGAAAACCTCATTCCACAGACTTTAAACTGCACTTCTATGGCATCATACCTGAGAACTTCCTCCCGTGGAGCCCCCGAGGAGGGTTCATGGGCTGGCACCAGGCTTAAGTTAATGATACGATTCGCATCATAAAGTGGGTGGGACTTAATAGGGTGGACAGGACTTAAAGGGATAGTAATGTTTCAAAATAAAAGCAGCTCCAATTAATCTTTATAGTATTTGGGCCATGGAGAGTGTTATTTCAATACTGTCAGACATGTAGTTCAAGAGTAATTGAATGATAAAGTATTCCCCTCCTGCCCATTTTACTGTTGTAACACTGCTCACCTCAGAGTAGCAAGACTGTCTGGATGGATTGTAGAGAGGGACAATATTCAGTGATCTTAAGGAAAAACCTGAAAAACTGTCAAGAGGGGCAAGGTTTTCCTTATGCTCACAGTAAGAAGATTGTCCCTTGCTGTGAGCTGTCTGGTCAAGCGACCAGATTCCACATCTGAGGGGAGATGGCTTACACTAGGTAAAAGGGGCAGGAGGGGGATACTTACCAATTACTTCTGATCTAGAACTCTGACAGTACTGAAATAACACTCTCCATGGCCCAAATACTATGAAGATTAATTGGTGCTGCTTTTATTTTGAAACATTACCATCCCTTTAATCGGGATTGGGCTGGGAACTGAGCAGGAAGTGGACAGAACAGGGTGGTAAGAAGGGAAAGTGGGCAGAGATTCAGAAGAATCTCGCCACAGACAGAGAATCAGCCTCTGTCCCCGGGGACCCAGTAAGTAATGTTAAAAACCAGAGTGTCAGGGGCAGATTCGGACAGTTAACTGGTATCAGCATAATAGACATGAAATACACCTATACAATATACAAAAACATATACATAACCAATAATGACATGCGGTAAGCTTATAAACTATAAACTGATTAATAAAAACTACACAGAATTAGTGGTTGAAATTACATTTAAAACAAGGGACAAAAAACAGGAACCGTAGGACCCAGGCACAGCAGGAAGCCAACACCAGTGACTGTCCCTGGAAATCAGGCACAGTTGGCAGGTGTATACACATATCTATAACTCTGGGCCAACAACAACCTGAACTTTTGCTTAGTGGTGCATGACAGGGAAGCCTAACAAAAGAACTAAGGTTTCCTTTTAATGTGGCACTGCCAGAGTGAGTTACTGCTTCTGGCAACCTGAGAGCGGCAACTGGAAGATCAGTGCTAATGACCTTACTGTAAGGAATGTTGCCTTGTGTGAAAGAATGAGACTTCACACTGCACAGATATTTGTGCTTACAAATAAGCGAATATTAACCCTTTGAGTGCCAAAGGGGTGTGCATAGCAGCCCTGGCTCTCATGCCCATGGAGAAGGCTATGAAGGATGCCTACCGCATGAAACAAACTCTGTCAACTACACATGGTAAGCTTAACCCTTTTGCTCCTCAAAACAATGAAAGCAATGTGTTGGGGACCTCTTTTGCAATCAAGGGGTTAAAAGCCCAATTTAACTCAATCAATAAGAATTTTGATTTGTCCACTGTGGCACTTTGGTTCAGCTGCGCTATACTATCTATCTATCTATCTATCTATCTATCTATCTATCTCATATCTATCTATCTATCTATCTATCTATCTATCTATCTATCTATCTATCTAAGTCATATCTATCTCAAATATATCTATATATTTATCTATCTATCTCAAATATATCTATCTCAAATATATCTATCTATCTATCTATTTATCTCATATCTATCTATCTATCTATCTATCTCATATCTATCTATCTATCTATCTATCTATCTATCTAATATCTATCTATCTATCTATCTATCTATCTAAGTCATATCTATCTCAAATATATCTATATATTTATCTATCTATCTCAAATATATCTATCTATCTCAAATATATCTATCTATCTATTTATCTATCTCATATCTATCTTCTATCTATCTATCTATCTATCTATCTATCTATCTCATATCTATCTATCTATCTATCTATCTATCTATCTATCTATCTATCTCAATTATATCTATCTCATATTTAATCTATCTATCTCATATCTATCTATCTATTCATCCATCTCTCTATCTATTTATCTCAAATATATCTATCTCTTATTTAATATATCTATCTCAAATCTATCTATCTATCTATCTATCTATCTATCTATCTATCTATCTATCTATCTTTCACAACACAACAACAAGATATACAGCATTAAGGATTATATGCATGTACATCAAATGTGGTATATATGATATAATGCACAGTGTGAAATTGTGTGTTACATTAGTGAAACAGGTCTACCACTAAACCTAAGAATGAACACACACAGACAATGTACTGAGAATTAACATAAAAAGAACCATAACCGAGTGGGTCCTCATTTCACCCACAGAAATCGCTCCATCCATAATCTTCAACTCAAAATACTCAGAGGGAACTTCAAAAACACAAAGGAAAGAAAGACATTTAAAATTAAGATTATCAGTTTTTTCAACACCAAACACACTGCATTAAATAAGGACTTGGGATTCCTTACACATTACCAAAATGTTACATAATATTTCCTTCTATTTATTGTGTTTTAGTTCATGTTTACCCATCCTCCTCATATGTTTCTTCCATTTATTTCTATGTAACATGGATCTCTGTCTCTCCACATCCCCCTTATTCCCAGTGCTATGAACTTTATGTGATGTGTTACTTATCAGCTTGTGCTTCGTTAGTGAGGCTTTTAATGTATGTTGCAGTTTTAAAACCAGAATGCTTTTGACTTGATAAAGGGAGAATTGATCTCCAAAGCTCATCCCTAAAAATGAGTGTTGTCCAATAAAGAAAGGTATTATTACATACTGCAATACTCATTTGGCATTGACACCACTGGACTAATATGGCTATCCTAAACTTGTGTTTTAGAGGGTGTGGCAGGTGTGCATGGCTGGTGGGCGGGGCATTACCGAGAATTTTCAGGCTATTTCATGACCTATTGACACCTCATTGTGTAACCTAATAAACGACTTATAATAAGACCAAAGCATTTTATTTACACAGACTAATTTATAAACACATATACTGATGTTACACAAACAATAATGTGAGTTGTATTGATGTAGAGAAGTATACACACACCACACAATCTGATTCCCTAAAGAGGGACACTTGGGAGGTATGCTATCTATCTATCTATCTATATACACACACACTAACAAATGGTGCATGACATCGCCTGTATAAATAGGCACGTGTGCAGTTCAGCAGTGAGTCTTGCTGTAGCAATATTCATGGGAGTGAGCGGGGGCCGGGGGGCGCTTCACTCACTGTTGCACAGAATTTTTTATGCCCAGGCACACAATCCTATTTAAAATTTGTAGATTACAAAATATGTATATGCTGGGAGATGTTTTATCAAAAGATATTAGTTATTAGAGTAAAACTACCAAAAATGGTGGAGCTGTTACTATCAAACTGCAGGGAGAACATTTACCTGTGGAACTCTTACTGTGTGTCAGCCACAGAAAGATGGTCAGCGCCGGCGGGAGCCTCAGCCGCGGGACTAGGATGACCACATGTCCCGGAATGGCAGAACGGAAATGTGGTCACCCTGCTATAGACGTCTTTACCACCTAAGACAAGGGTGTTCAATTTTGGTCCTCAAGGGCTACCAACAGGCCAGGATTTAAGGATCTCCCTGTTTCAGCACAGCTGGGCTAATCACAATGAATGAGCCACTGATTAATTCACTTAATCAGGGAAATCCTTACATCCTGGCCTGTTGGTGGCCTATGAGGATCAAACTTGGACGCTCCTAACCTAAGACATAAACATTAAGTCGGACCTCCAGCTGCTGGGGTCTACAATTCCCATAATCCCCAACCAGCAAATGGAGGAATCTGTAGTCCCCAACAGCCAGAGTAATTCACTAGTCCTGACCTAAGGGGTTAAATTACATAAACATTGCTTTATACCGAAATGAATGCTTTTACTTGCATTTATTAAAATGTCCTTATTACTGCATCAGTAGTTTTTACCAAAAACATTTTTTCATTTTAATTTTTGTGTTGTCACATAATAAAATGGTGAAAAGAAAGAAAAATCAGTGGGTAGTATTCATACCTGGGAACTCTCCATATCTTTCCCCCAGAGACTCCAATAAATTACTGGGTCTCTGGAGAGAGAAGCCGATTCTCAAGTTTTGTCTTCAATAATGCAGTCCCACCTGTTCTGACCACTCCCACCCTGTTCCTCCCATATCCCTGCTCATTTAAATACTAACCCCGCCTCTTAACCCTCCAAATCGGTTAAAGGAGCAGTAAACTTTTTTTATGAAAAAATATATATTGTAGGGATTTTCCTGTTGAGTAAGATAAAGGTACTCCCACTGCTGAGAGTGTTATATTTCCAGAGTTATTACAGTTTAAACCCATGTTTTTTTACATTAGTGGTCAAATTCTAATTAGTTTTCCTGTTAGATTCTAATGGAGAGGAAAGTCAGAAAAGTCAGAGACATACAGTTCTCCATAGAATGTGATAGAAACTGCCTGTCACTTCCTGTCAGTTAGAACTATCAGGAAGTAAACATAGTAAATTCACTTCCTGATTATTTGAACTGATATAAATTTTGAATAAAACATCTGACAGCAGTGGGAGTGACCTTGTTTTATTCAGCAGGAAATGCTCTATAATATATGTGTTTTCATAAATAAAAGTTTACTGCTCCTTTAAGCTATGCTTACATTATGATGCAAATAGAATCATGTGGACACACCTATCCCCAGCCCGTGTGTTTCTCAGGGGCACACGCATTAAAATGTTCCCAGGTATGGTCATATTTAGGGTTTGGTAACACTGATGATCTAGTTACCAGAAACATGCTCCCCTATATGTGGCTCAGACAATATCAGCATGTAGAGCACCTTCCCAATACAACTCGAGTCAGCTCTGTTAAAGGTGCAGATGAGTGCTCATAGGTGTGTGTGTGTGGGGGGGGGGCACTGCTCAGAGCCCACAGGGTACAGAAAAAAGTAGCACAGTAGTGCTTAACATCCAAAAGTCAGATTTCTGATGGAGCAGTACTGTCTGAAATATTCAGAGCTGATTTCCCATTAGTCAAAGTAGGCAACTGCCTAGACCATCACATTTTTGAGGGGCGGAGCTTCAGCTGGTAACATTCTGAGCTGTAGGTGAGACCACAGCAATGTCATAATCCTCCATCAGCACCATCTCCAGGTTTAGAATGGCCTGCACTTTCATTATTTTATGTGTTGATCCAATGGCCATGATTTAACCCTTTGAATGCTAAAGAATGCCCATCAAGCAACCCTGATTTCCAGGGACAGTGCCTGGTTTCAGCTCCCTATTCTTGGATCCTGCTGTACCTGGTTTTGTCCCTGGTTAATCTTGATTGTAAATATCATTCTAGTTATTGTACCCTTCTGCACTTTATTCTATTCTCCGTAACCCTCTGAGAACCCCTCTGGCACTCAGAGGGTTAAACTGTTTTACAGAGCCACAGAATCCGATGGTGCTTTGTTAATAAATTCCAGTAATAATAGTGTTACGGTTTTCATCCTTTGATCAGTGGTCTGTGCCATTTTTCAGCAGACTGGAGGAAATAGTTTTTATTTCACTCATCACTTCCTGGTGAAGCAGCTATATAGAAGAATCAGCAGGAAGTGAGGTGTGCTGTAGAAAATAGATTCCCCAAGCCAGTTACAAAAAAAAATGTAAAATTAAAAAACGCACATGCAATATCACAGCAGTTGACTACTGTAAGTATTGTATGTAAAAACAAATATTACTATTTTATATATTCAACCCCTTGTATGATAAAGAGTTATTCAATGCATTGTAAAGCAGTGAGCTGGACACCTCCCTACAGCTTCCTGTCTAGTATCTTACAATTTAATGGAAAACATTTCCAGAGTTAAAGAAAAAAAAAAACTTGGCAGAAGGTAACATTAGTGAAAGGCATAATACTGTGCGCCAAGGTAAAGACAAAGAGCATATTCACCAGCGTGCCAACATTTCTTGCAAGATTCAGTACCACGCACTGCATTTTATTATATTAAACACAGAATGGGGTGCCCTACCATGTAGAATGGGGGTGCCATATCACTGCTCATAGAACATCACAGTGCTCCCCCATATGATCCGTAAGACTTTAACCCTTTAACAACCATAGGGGCGTGCACAGCATTGCAAAGCATTCCCTCTGATTCTTAAAGGGTTAATTGGATCAGATTTAACATTGCATTAACAATATGGTAACTCTCTCTGCATGTCTATTCCCTATTGTTCAGCACTGCGGAATTTGTTGGCCCTATAAAAAGGAAAAATAATAAGAGCGTTCTCTAACCCATGCCAACGGGATGCCACAACATGAACCAAAAGTGAATCTCACTAAAAATAAACAATTTATTCTGTAATCTAGTTGACTCTGCCCTCTCCTGGATCATTGAGAGATTTCTTACGTGGACTATATCCCGTCTCACTCAGAGAATCTGATGTACTATGGAGACCTGGAGCAATTCTGGACAGTGAAGTAACTAGTAATTGGAGGGCCCCTCTATCAAAGCTAGGACCTAATGGACCCCGGGATAGATGGGGCCCCCCTTGTGTGCTGGGCCAGGGTATAAAGGTCTCCTCTGCACTCCCTCTAATCACTTCCTGCATTCAGGAGAAAACCAAATGTACTATGGAGGACACATAAAAATTCAATACATTGCCATGAATTTAAAGGGATAGTAATGTCCCATAAAAATATACTTTGTAGAGGTTTAAAAATGAAATTATTTGGCACAAATCCTATCTCTCAAACCTTTACAGTTTGAGAGATATTCACCTGTAAAGTTCCCCCCTCCCTCCCCTTCTCACATCCGCATCTAGCTAACAGCAGGAAAACCCGGTCTGGGGACCTGCCTGCGGCTCTGCAGCAGAGCCGAAATCGCGTTATTTAAAAAGAATTACTTCATTGAAAAGGTCTACAAAGACCATTCCAATTACGTAGTTCTTTTTAAATAACACAATTTCGGCTCTGCTGAAAAGCCTCCTCGATTCGGCCGACACGGATCTCCTGCTGTCAGTTTTACAGCTGAGAGCAGTAAACAGGAAACTTTCAATGTGAATATCTCTCAAACCACTATGGTTTGAGAGATAGGATTTGTGCCAAATAATGTATTTTTTAAACCTCTTCAAAAAAAGAAAATGCTTTTATGGAACATTACTGTCCCTTTAAAGGGATAGTAATGTTTCAAAATAAAAGCAGCTCCAATTAATCTTCATAGTATTTGGGCCATCGAGAGTGTGATATCAGTACTGTCAGAGTTGTAGTTGAAGAGTAATTGAATGATAAAGTATCCCCCTCCTGCCCCTTTTACCTAGTGTAATCCACCTCCCCTCAGATGTGGAATCTGGTCTCTTGACCAGACAGGTCACAGCAAAGGACAATCTTCTTACTGTGAGTATAAGGAAAACCCTGCCCCCCTTGACAGGTTTTTCCTTATGCTCACTGAAAATTGTCCCTCTCTACGATCCATCCGGACAGTCTTGCTGCTCTGAGGTGCGCAGTGTTACATCAGTAAAAGGGACAGGAGGGGGATACTTTATCATTCAATTACTCTTGAACTAGAACTCTGACATTATTGAAATATCACTCTCCATGGCCCAAATACTATGAAGATTAATTGGAGCTGCTTTTATTTTGAAACATTACTGTCCCTTTAAATGGAGCCTTTAAAAGGAAGCATTGGAATGCAAGAGGAACGCTCTGGATCTGCCTGGAGACTCAGATTTTCAGACTGAATTACCCGGTCTCTGGGGACAGAGGCTGATTCTCTGCCTATGAGGAGTTCCTATTCCTTCCCACCTTCTTCTATCACTTCTCCTTCTAACCCTGTTCTGCTCACTTCTCTTCCTTCCCACCCTGTTCTGCCCACTTCTCACTCACTTCCTGCCCACTTCATGTCACATTGGTAAGTAAACCCAGCCCTCCCGATTAAGCCCCACCCCCTTTATGATGCAAATCGTGTCATTGACAACCCTTCATCAGCCGCACATAAGCCCTCTCCTGAAACTCACTGGGACGAAGTTCCCAGGTACGTTCACTAGCACTCAAAGCATTAAAATCCCCAATGAAACCAACTGGAATTACTGTTTGTCTCTTAGTATGCTGCTGGTTTGCTCTAGTTCCTTCTTGTCCATCAACCTGAAACTAAGGAGAAAACCCTAAAGGCCGTTAAGCAACATCGATTTTGTGTGGAATGATTCCCCCAAACCAACCTTTATTTACTACTGAATATCTTGTTTGTGGAGGTGGACATGATTCTCTGCTATATGTAGATTGAGAGTCAGAGACGCTCAACTAGGAACGAGCCTGCAATAGAAATTTGCAGGCTCTATAGGAATGGTGTCCTACCCAGGGTGCAATCCCTTTTAGCCCACTAGTGCCTTTCACAGAGAGGAAATATCCTACAGCATATCATATTGGTCCTGCCCTTACAGCAGTCCAACCACAAAATACCAGGCAATTCCTCTCTGAACAAGAGAAGCAGCCAACCCCGGGCGTATGTTTTGGCCTTGTTGGGTCTTGTCAGTGAGGTGACACTGATCTCTCTAAGCACTATGAGCAAGGGGTCCAATGCTGGATTACCCTATTACCCTTGGGGTGACTAATCCCAAGGATAATTTGCATATATAAATTGGGAGTCAGAGAAGCTCAACTAGGAATGAGCCTGCAATACAAATATGCAGGCTCTACAGGAATAGTGTCCTACCCAGGGTGCAGTCTCTTTTAGCCCACTAGTGCCCTTCACAGAGAGGAAATATCCTAAATCATATCATATTGATCCTGCCATTACAGCAGTCCAACCACGAAATGCCAGGCAATTCCTCTCTGAACAACAGAAGTAGCCAACCCCAGACGTGTTTTTCAGCCTTGTTGGGCCTTGTGAATGAGGTGACGCTGATCTCTAAGCACTGTGAGCAAAGGGGTCCAATGATGGGTTCCCCTATTACCCTTGGGGTGACTAATCCCAAGGATAATTTGCATATGTAGATTGGCAGTCAGAGACACACAACTAGGAACGAGCCTGCAATACAAATTTACAGGCTTTATAGGAATGGTGTGCTACCTGGGGTATAGGGGGAACCCAGAATTGGACCCCTTGCTCACAGTGCTTAGCGAGATCAGCTGCACTTCACTGACGAGGCCCAACAAGTCCTAAACGTACGTCTGGGGTTGGATGTTTCTCTTGTTCAGAGAGGAATTGCCTGGCATTTTGTGGTTGGACTGCTGTAATGGCAGGACCTATATGATATGCTTGATGATATTTCCTCTCTGTGAAAGGCACTAGTGGGCTCAAAGAGATTGCACCCTGGGTAGGACACCATTCCTATAGAGCCTGCAAATTTGTATTGCAGGTTTGTTCCTAGTTGAGTATCTCTGACTTTTAATATACATGATTGTCTGCTGGACTTTAGAATCTCAGACTCCTCCCATTGGAGGGCAGAGTGCAGCAGCAAAGAATCCTGTTCCACTGGACATAATATCCAATCCTCATTACAGATGGATTATCAAACCATGTAGAACTGATTCATAATGGACATTAGGAATTTCTTCCCAGGTCAAGTCGGGGCTTATTAGTTTATTTGCAACCCTTTAAAGATTTTTTTATAAATTGTTTAACCCTTTGAGGTTGGAAGGGTTGTGCATACAGCACTGCTATTCTCACCCCCCTGGTCCTCAAATGTTTAACCATTTAAGGTCTAAAGGGGTGTGTAATGAAGGGAACAGCAAGGATCAGATTTAACAATGTGCAATAAATTACGCAGCAAAGATTTAACTTTGTGATAGTAATCCAGATGGCTCTTCTATTAACCCTTTGGATGCTACAGTTCTATACCACATGCCTAGTTTAATTTGTTCAAGTCACTGCCCAGTGATCTGCAGTCCCGTTGGCAGGCAAAGGGTTACAGTGTGTAACAAAGTGCCTTTATTTTTTTTAATTTTTTTTTTTTTTTTACAATTAGGCCAACAATCCGGGCATAACGCTTCCATGGATTATTTCTCCAGAGAACTAGGTCACTCCTAATTGTCCCTAGGCTAGGAGAGCATCACCAACTAAGAGTGTATAAACAGGAGGTTCTTGCAAAGATCAGCCTAAGTTATTTGATTCTTATAGGGAATGATTTTCAGTTTAACCATTTGGATGCTAGGGACGTGACCAGTGCATTGGCACGCAACGCACAGAATATGTCTAGCACCCAGTGGGTTGAATCATAGAGCATGAACCCATTTACCCATAGAAAGGGATCAGGGATTTATACATACCTCCTAATTGTACCTCTTTAGGAGTGACACTACCTCTTTGAGACCCAAATCCCTCTGTCTTCCACCCTGCTGTCCCTCTGAGGAGATCAGGCTGCATGGTGTGTATATAAGTGTATCACATGGCTCCACAGTAATAACAATCACATTAATGTTTGTGTAAATTTCAGTATATATGTTTATAAGTTAGCAGACCTGGGAACTTTTTGATGCAGACTACCCAGAAAGGGTAGTCCTGTGCTGCCAACGGGAGAGAAAAATTATGCAATTTGGGTCAAAAGGGGGCAAGGCTTAATCGTGAGTGGGGGCGGAGCTTTAACAATTAAAAAAAGTGTACAAAATAAGCTGGGGAAGGCATCAAGAGACTGGGGAGTGAGAGGAACACAATGGGAGGAGCGGATGTGGGCAGAGTTTCATTAGAAACTCTCCACATCTGGAGAATCAGCCCTTATCTATTACCTCCCTGGAGTGGCAGGAGCCCGGAGAGGTGTGTCGATCTCCCGCGTGGTCCTCTTCAGTAATGCAGAGCGCTGGGAGATGATGTCATCTCCCAGCACTCTGCATTACTACAGTGCCAGATGGAGGTCGCGGGCAGCAGGCAGAGGGGTCGCAGGGGGCGGCCGGGCCCCCTGGAGCGACGGGCCCGGTCGTGGGTACGACCCCTATAGTTACGCCACTGACTAGAAGCTAAAACTGGAGGCTCCGTGGCAAAACCATAGAGTTCCCAGCTATGTAAGTTAGTCTGTGTAAATAAAATACTCTGGTGTTGTTCTAAATATTTTTTTCAGTTACACAAAGAGGTGTCAATAGGTCATGAAATAATCTTAAAGTTCTCAGTAACACCCCACTCACTAGCCACACCCCCAGCAACACCACCTAAAACAATAAGTGTCCCTTTTTTAGCCATCTGAAATGTAGTGAGGTATGTTTCTAGCCATTCCACCAAGTGGGCGAGAGATTTCTGATTGGATCCCTGCTGCTGTGGCGTCATGTGGATAGGCTGAAATACATGCTATGTGCTTGTCATGCTTCTCAGTAAACACTTGTCTCCTCAATGAGGGCAAACAGATTTATACGTGAGAGACACATTGGGGAGATGTATATAAATCATGCAAACATATATCTGACCCAGGTTTCCCATAAAAATTGACTGCGCTTGTATAAAGGTGTTTGTGCATAAAAATATCTTCTTTGCCCAAATAAATGTTATGATGTGAGTTGTGGACGTGGCTAAATGTAGTCAATATGTAAAAAAGAGGCGATATCTTCTCCAATAAGATAAGAGCTCCAATTCTTATGTTATTCTATGGGGACTATGCAAAAGATCACTAACATTGGAGATATATCAGTGCATGTATTCTGTAGAATAACATAGGAACTGGAGAGTTTATCACACTGGAGATGTTATCTCATCTTCATCACACCTTAGTACTTCTCCCCTGTAGTCTATAACTACAGCTCTTCCACAGAATAACATAGGAACTGAAGCGTTTATCACACTGGAGATATTATCTCATCTTTATCACACATTAGTCAAAACCCCCTTGCAGTTGTACGTTTCAGCTACTGGCTGGCTTGTAAGTGAGATCTAGAAAAAAAAAATGAGACTAAATTTGCAAAGTCAGGTTGTTTGAATCTTATTTCCATCTCTCATTCCCTTAAAAAAATGATCTGTGATAAACCTCTACTACTCGAGATAATGCTCAGAAATTAGGGGTTCAAGAGGTTAAAATCCCCATTCAAATCAGTTAGAAGTTTAGTTGTCCCCAGTAGTTTGCTCCTGAATTGCTAGTTATTCCAAGATGCATGTGTGCACTGTTCTTAATGATAAAAGAAATCAAACTGCCTCTTGTTACAGACATATTCTTGAGGTCAGATTCAGTATCTGCAACCCAATGTTTTACTAAATATGTTCCTATGGGATCAGACTTGGTAAAAAGAGTGGGGATGTACTGTGCAGTGCCAAAATGACTCCTGGCAGCTGTTACAATGTACCAGAATAAGCCCTTGACTAGCAGGGGGCTGGAGAAAAAACAGGTAGTCTATGGCTCTAAGCCTTGGGGCCTTACCTGTGCATAGACTTCTAGGGTAGAAACATAGAATTTGACGGCAGATAAGAACCATTTCGGCCCATCTAGTCTGCCCATT
Organism: Rhinophrynus dorsalis; assembly: GCA_037306005.1. Classification (NCBI taxonomy): domain Eukaryota; kingdom Metazoa; phylum Chordata; class Amphibia; order Anura; family Rhinophrynidae; genus Rhinophrynus; species Rhinophrynus dorsalis. The sequence continues at coordinate 39,955,530 of CM074718.1, forward strand.
TACCTACAGTAAAAACCTCAAACCTATTTTGGTCTTTTCTTACGTTAAGGACAGCCTTATGCCTATCCCATGCATGCTTAAATTCTGTCACTGTATTAACTTCTACCACATCTGATGGTAGGCTATTCCACTAATCTACTACCCTCTTAGTGAAGTAAAACTTTCTTACATTACATCTAAACCTGTGTCCCTCTAGTTTTAGACTATGGCCTCTTGGCCTAACATTTTTACTCCTTTGAAATGTACTTCCCTCCTGCACTTTGTTGAATCCCTTCATGTATTTGAATGTTTCAGTCATATCCCCTCTCTCTCTTCTCTCCTCCAAGCTACATATTCAGATCCTTTAGTCTATCCTGATATTTCTTTTCCTGTAAACCAGTCACCATTTTAGTAGCCCTTCTTTGAATTTTCTCTAGATTATCGATATCCTTCTGGAGATGGAGTGTCCAGTATTGTACACAATACTCTAGGTGAGGTCTAACTAGAGATCTGTAGAGTGGCACGACCACTTCCCTTCTGTTGTAATCTATGGGAGCTGCAGTTGTGGTTCCATGTGATTTAAAATCTCGGAGTTCATTCACTCTTAATGAATCAGTGCAAGAGCACAGAGTCACTATCGAGAGTCTCCCAATAATTCGTAGAGGCATGCAATGTAGCCCTTACTTTCATGGCAGGTCTACTACTCCCAGAGGGGCCAGGCCTGTAGGAAGGGTCACTTTGAAATAACAGTCAACCTTTAACATCTCTACAACTGAAAGGGTTTAAAAGTCCAATTTAATCAATAGCAAATCATCTTTATTCCCTATGGTAAAGTAGATTTGCCTCAGAATTTCTCTACTTCTACATTTATACATGTGCCACAATGCCGCTGCCTACTATTATGTCAGCTGATGATTCTTATTGGCTGCTGCCTTGTCATGTCACACCTATCTGCACAACCATTAGTACTGATACTGCCACAGGCATCTTTAGCTTTTGGATGTGGTGAGACAAGATGCCCTTGGGAGGACCTATGCACTGATGGCTGTAAGGTTACAATGCTGCAACTCCCAGAGGTGGTATAAGCAAAGAGATAACAGACTGTGCTTTAAAGTGGAACTACCACCCAATAATAAGATAGCATCACATCATTGCCCATCTGGCGACTAGCTGCTCAGTAGCGCTAGTCGCCAGAATTTTTACCGGATTAAAGAGAAATCGCTATTCTTCATGGACTGACAGCAGGACAGAGCGCGGACATCTTGCCCTAGTGACGTCCACGTGCCTGCTCTGTCAGTCCCTTTTGGAGCCGGCCGGCTCCTAGCAACGCCTCCTAGACCCGGCTGGGACTGACAGCGCAGGCGCACAGACGTCACTTGGGCAAGATGTCCGCACTCCGTCTTGCTGTCAGTCTGGTAAGAATAGAGATTTCTCTTTAATCCAGTAAGAATTCTGGTGACTAGCGCTACTGAGCAGCTAGATGTCAGATGGGCAATGATGTGATGCTATCTTATTACTGGGTGGTAGTTCCGCTTTAAAAGGGCAGTATAGTGTAAGAACAAGTTCATTTTAGGTGAAAGGATAGCTTTGGAATAGCTTTACCGCTTTGAATGTACCCTGATTTTCTTCAGGCAGGGTGATATCACACAATTGTTTGGTGCTCATGGGATATACCCAAGGAGCTCATTGTAATGCTGAGTCTGCATCACTCAGCTTTTTCACAGGCGTTAACAGCAACAGCGCCACCTGACTGCACAATATCTTTATTGCAAACTAACAGAAACATTCCAAATTCTCTTTTATTAGCTTTTGAAAGAAGCACCTGCAAGCGTTGAAAGTAGGGTTGCACCGATACTGGCATTTGCACGAGCACTCGTGCAAATGCAGCCGATGCCAGCACCGATACCCTGTGTCAGGGGGTATCCGTTTGAAATGTCGCACTCCATTGGAGTGTGCGACATGATCCTGGCTGCTTTTAAATGTGGCCGCTATTACACTTAATATATATACCCCTTTAACATTACAACTGACCTGCAGGAGGAGCGGGAGGTTCATTCAGCTCCCGCACTGCCGCATACCACTATGATGTAATGGGAGGTGCACGCTTTGCGTTCATCTGTACTGTCACCCCTCCAACCACGTTCATACTTCATACAGACGTGGTATGCGGCAGTGCGGGAGGTGCACGCTTTGCTTTGCTTTGCTTTGCGTTCATCTGTACTGCCACCCCTCCAACCACGTTCATACTTCATACAGACGTGGTATGCGGCAGTGCAGGAGCTGAATGAACCTCCCGCTCCTCCTGCAGGTCAGTTGTAATGTTAAAGGGGTATATATATATTAAGTGTAATAGCGGCCAGATTTAAAAGCAGCCAGGTTCAAAAGTGAACCGAATCGGAATAGACTCAACTAAAAAAATGTATTTGCATGCGGTAGCTTTTTAACCCTTTAAGTGATAGGGGTACACAGTGAGTTTGTGAGAAATGCGTCACACATCCCATTGACACTCACAGGAATAATGCCCATTAATCTTCTCTGTGTCAGTGGAAGACGAGTAATGTACTGCGCATAGAGGTAGAGTTATATTTCAATTTTATATTATTATTTATTAAAATAAAAAAAAATTTGGTGAGTACTTGAAAAAAGTATCGGTACTCGTACTCAGTCCTAAAAATTGGTATCGGTGCATCTCTAGTTGAAAGTGCCCTTGTTTTAAAGGGATAGTCATACTTACTTTATACAAGCTTTAATATAGTTCTTCAAAAAACAAATCAAATGATGTAAGTCTTTTTTTTAACTTTCTATAGTTTTAGTGTAATAATGTTGTAAAGTCCCCCCCCCGCCTCTTTTATCCATGTCAGAGCTCTAGCTGACAAACTTGCATCCTGGTCCTGGCACCGGACCGCTCCTCTGCAGAGCCGAAACAACATTGCATACAAAGCAAATCTTCATGAGAACGGTCTACAAAGTGAGTATGGTTTGAGAGGGAACGCTATTATACTAAAACTATAGAAGTTATGAAAAAAAGTCTTAGATCATTTAATTTTTTTTTTTTTAAGAAGAACTATATTAAAAAGCTTGTATAATGAAAGTATTACTATCACTTTAAGAAAAACCTCGCAGCTTATTTTGTAATTATGGTATATTGCCCCTTTAACATAACTTTATTTTGTATTTTTATCCCTGTGAGTGTTTTATATTGAAATGTTGATCTATCTTGTGAAGACGGGTAGTTGGAGTGAGACTGGTATAAGTCTGCATATGCACGTTTATAGCTATTGGAGCACAATGATAGACTTTTATTGTGCCTGCTTTGCAGCAGTTGGAGAGATCTGCTAACTTTAAGACCACAGAAGACCTGTATTGAATTGTTATATGTGTTTGTCTTGGAGGACCTTCTGTTACATAGTTTAATAAAACAATAACTGAGTGATATTGCAGGATGAGTTCTGTTGCATGTGCCTTCCATAGTCACATGAGGATATAGTTCTTAAATGAGACAGAAGGTTTTTGGCATCTTAGATCACCGGATACTGGTGCCTGAAACAATAATCTGTGTGAGTCCCTGGACAGATTTGGATTCTTTATTCAAGATTAAGAGAGGAGTAAAGCAACGACGATAAAATAACTTTTTAATTGTTTTCATATATTTTTTGCTAGCCGAAGAGTAAACAAAATGTGTACTGTTTTGTGTGTGTAGATCTCCAGCAATGTCTTTCCACCACTCCAAGGTGCCTTTGCATCTAGTGTCTCCGTTGTCGGTTTTCAAGGTTATTTTTAATCTTTTTTGATAAGACTCTGTAATGGAACTTAAATATGGAACCTGGTAGGGCAACCTCAAACTCTCACACCCTGGGGAAGACCCCAAGGTTTGCATTGCCACCCGTGGTCAGAGATAGAATCCGAAGCAAAGTATCTGAAGATAGAGACAACGACAAGGTCAGATGGTCTGAGGTCAGGGCTGATGAAGTTAATTCGTAGTCAAGTCAGGCAAGGACTCATGGTGAGATCACTGACACAGGCCAGACAGGAAGATGTCAAACAGATTTCAGAGCCCAAAGTCAAATAACAGGAATCACTAAGCTAAACCAAGCCCAAGATCCAATTAGATTACTGGATAAAGAGTCATAGAAGTCCCAGTTAAAAACAGGTATCCCAGACCAACAGAGGCGTAACTAGAAGCCACCGGGCCCTTGTGCAAGAATTGCCATGCCCCCCCCCCCGACCACATTGGCCCCCTTCATCTCCACATTGCCCCTTCCACAATGCCCCCTTCATCTCCACATTGCCCCTTCCACAATGCCCCCCTTCATCTCCACAATGCCCCCCTTTATCTCCACATTGCCCCTTCCACAATGCCCCCTTCATCTCCACAACGCCCCCCCTTCATCTCCACAATGCCCCTTCCACAATGCCCCCTTCATCTCCACAATGCCCCCATCTCCACATTTCCCCTTCCACAATGCCCCCATCTTCACATTGCCCCTTCATCTCAACATTTCCCCTTTATCTCCACATTGCCCCTACCTCCATTCCTGGTGGTCTAGCGGCGTGGCTTAACAGATCTGTGCCTCCTTCGGCAACGATCTCTAGAGCTGAAGCTCCCGTGCGCCGCTCTAGTAATGCAGAGGCTGGGAGTTGATGTCATCTCCCAGCACTCTGTATTACTAGAGCGGTGCGCTGAATGGGAGATCTGCTGAGCTGGTGATGCGGGCGAGGGGGTCGCAGGGGGCGGTCGGGCCCGGTCGCAGGTGCGACCGATGCGACCCCTATTGTTATGCCACTGCAGACCAAACAGAATCCACCTAACCTACAGTCTGCTACAGAAAGCTAACAACCACACTCATTTGAAAACGTGTACATGAACAGAGCAAATTAAAGGATGCAAACTGAGAGTGCTGAAGCTAGCAAGCAGAGACAAGAAGAGTGTAAAACAGGGGACAGAAACAGAAAGAGCATAACCAGGACCACAGGAGAAAAGCACTTATCTGACTGCGCGGATGGGACTGTCACATAACATAGGTGGTGCTGGTAACTAGTGGATAATGTGTGTGTATGTATTTTTTCCATTTGGTTACTCCTACCCTCTTTAACCACTTCTGCCCGTTTGATCATCCACTGCTACAGATTACTGTATTACACCTCACCCTGCTTATGCATGACAGCGCTCCAGGCCATTTGCAGTCCTCCTCCGAGGAGAAGAGCCACTACAAGGGCAAAAGAAAGATTGTGTCACGGTTCCCCAGAGATGTTCAGGAGTCAGTACGGTACAGTAAAATGCAATTTATTAAACAACAATAAGGTAGCAAACAGAGGTAAATAGCAGGTACAAGCAAAGGGTCACAGCCAGCAAGTGCTACTACCAGAAATAGTAAACTGCCGCAGAGTACCACTCTACTAGAGACTAGGCCGAAGCCACTGGTAGTCTCTGCTGGAACCAGGAGCTGGAATAGGAACAGGAACTCAAAGTCTTGATCCGAGGTAGCAAGAAATCTGACTCACGCCTGCAGTCAGAATGGAGCGCATATCTGACTCACGCCTGCAGTCAGTATAAGGAAGCATATATACTTGACTCACTCCTGCAGTCAGTATCAAAGCTAGTCTGCCAGAGCCCCAGGCCTGCACCACATAGGATGTCTGCTAGGTACAGGGGACAACCAAAAGAATAGACAGACAGAACCACAGGTCAGCACCAGAGAGGGTAGTCAGATAAGCCAGGTTGTACACAGTTCAGGTAGTCAGCCAGAGCCACAGGTCTGCACCAGATTGGGTGTCCACTATAAGGATAAGACAAAAGAATAGTCAGACAGAGCCACAGGTCAGCACCAGATTGGATGGAAGACTAGCCAGGTCATACACAGAGGTAATAGAACTGCTTTGAACAACAACGCAAGGGCAACTGAGTCAGGACTCAGGCTGCCCTTTAAACCCCTCCTCAGGAAGTAGGTAGGAAGAGCAGGCTCAGAGGAAGAAAGTAGGTAGGAGGAGACTACAGGAAGTATGACATAAAACAGAGGCCTGCTTCACTCTGAAGCCTCGCGCCTGCAGATGATGTGTGGACTGACACCGAGTGTCGCTGAAGCGGCGGCACTAGAAACAAGGTAAGCTGTGACAGATTGACAGGCTGCGGGCTGGAGCTATACGCACAGCCTGAGAGTCACGAGGGTAACTTTAAAAGCTTTTATCTCTAAAACTACATGGTTGAAGATAAAAAAAACAAAACAAAGGATTACATCTTCAACAACGATACATTACAGGAGGAACTCAATGTTGAAGAAGGTGGAAGATCCCCTTTAATGTGACCATTTCTGCACTTTATGCCAAAGGAGTATGCAACGCAGCGCACAGCAAGGAATTGTTAACCACTCTGGCACTCAAAAGGTTAATACAGGAGGAATGAGCCCCATCCTCCAAATGGCATACCTCCCAACATTTTAAATTGCCAAAGAGGGAAAACTGTGTTTTAGGGGGTGTTGCTGGTGTGACCGGTGGGCGGGGCATTAACGAGAATTTTTGGCTGTTCCATGACCTATTGACACCTCCTTGAGTTACCTAATAAATGCCTTATAACAAGACCAAAGTATTTTATTTAAGCAGACTCATTTATAAACACATATACTGACGTTTAAAGAAACAATAATGTGAGTTTCATTGCTGTAGATTAATGTGATACACTTATTTACACACCACACAGTCTGATCTCCTAAAAAGAGGGACATTAGGGTGGGAAAGAGGGACAGTGGGATTTGGGTTTAAAAGAGGGACACTTGGGAGGTATGAAATGGTTTTAGGTACTGGAGAATATTTTGGTTACGCGGTTCAACAAGATTTTCACACTGGGGCCTTCCAGTGCCAGTCATACATTCCTCTGTAGATTGTAATGTCAGTAAGCCCAGCATTCCTCCACTGTAGCATGTATAGGAAAACAGACTGAAGTTCTACCAATTTCTTCTGCTCCTTTATTAATAAATTAAAATCTTGGGTATAATACACATTTACAACATTTCACTGTATGTGACCTTCTTTTTTTTGTTTCTGTTTCTTTCTCAATGGAGCTGAAATCCAATGTTAAAGAAAAATGATCTAATAAAACACACACACACACATATGTATCAATTCTCCCAGGTGCAAAAAAAGGAATTAGATGCACTTATAATGGAATTAACCCCTTGGTTGATAGAGAACCACACAGGAGAAAGAACAAAATCAAGAATATACATTATTTTTAAACAACAAAACATTGTGAAATTAGTTTTTTTTCCCCCAAAATTCCACACACTTCATTATCAGAAAGTATTAGCGTTCCTTTAAGAGATAGCGGCTATTTCAGTCTTTTGCATCCTTTCACTTTCAGTGATGTGAGCGCACTCTACCTGCGCTTTGTAAAAACTGTCTGTGACTCAACTGAATCATCAAAAGATGATAACTGTGTCTCACTGCTTATGTTGGATATTAAGCACACCCCTGTTGTCCTTAACCCCATAACGACCAATGACGTGCAAGGACCGGTGATGGTCCTGGCACGTCATTACTTTTTTTTTTTTAATCACAGTGCGCCTGGGAAAGCCTAAAACCAACTGCTCCAATATGGAAGAAGTCAGATTCAGTCTGTCTCGCTGAGAGCTGGTATATGTGATCTCTCACAAGTACCAGCTCTCCAAACACACAAAGACACACACACACACAAAAATTGCCTTGGTCCTTCAGTGCACCCCACCCCCGGACCCTGCAGTCTTTAAGGGGTTAACCCCTTAAGGACAAATGATGTGCCAGGACTGTCACGGCTGTCCGACACTTAAGGACCAGTGATGGTAATGGCACATCATGGATTTCAGGGGTCCCCGCAAGGCTGCACTCCGCTCAGGGTCCACTGAATCAGTTTTGCTAAAAAAAAAAAAAAAAAATTCCCCGTGGCCCGTAACCCTTTGAGTGCCAGAGTGGTACACAACACAGAGCGTACCCCTCTGGCACTCAAAGGGTTAACCGCCGACCGTGGTCTTTATTGTGGTCACCATCATTGACACCGATTCCCTCATAGAGTGTCTTATAAAAATGTGCCTTTTGGTTGCCAGTTAATTCTGTTTGATTTTAAAATAACAAGTTTGAGCTGAATTCACTTTTCAATACAAAATGTTCCTTTGCAATGCATTGCATACCCCCTCTGGCACTCAGAGGGTTAAGTGGAAGTACACTTGTTTACACAGCAGAAAAAAAAACCTGAAAAGCATATTTTTCAGGCTTAAAGTGGCAGTAAAGTAAATATATATGGTGTGGGGGTTTTCCTGTTGAGTAAAACAAGGGTAATTCTGAAGGTGCGATAAGCCTCTTTCAAAAGTTATTACAGAGTTAAAGGGATAGTAATGTTTCACAAAAAACAGATCTGATTAATCTTCATAGTATTTGGGCCATGGAGAGTATTATTTCAATATTGTCAGAGTTGTAGTTCAAGAGTAATTGAATGATAAAGTATCCCCCTCCCACCCTTTTTATCTAGTGTAAGTCACCTCCCCTCAGATGTGGAATATGGTCTCTAGACCAGACAGATCACAGCAAGGGACAATCTTCTTACTGTAAGCATAAGGAAAACCCTGCTCCTCTTGACAGGTTTTTCAGGTTTTTCGTTAAGATCACTGAAGACTGTCCCTCTCTGTGATCCATCCGGACAGTCTTGCTGCTCTGAGGTGAGCAGTGTTACATCAGTAAAAAGGGCAGGAGGGGGATACTTTATCATTCAATTCCTCCTGTACTACAACTCTGACAGTATTGAAATAACACTCTTCATGGACCAAATACTATGAAGATTGCTATACTTTTAACTTGCATTTTTCTGGTAGCTTCAGTTCAAGATGCTTTGTTACCTGATAGTACCATTGATACCGCCATCTATGGAGAACGGGTGTCTATGACACTCAGCTCTTCAAGGCAGTAACATCAACAGTGCCCCTCTGGCAGAAAAACAAAATCTTAAACTCAAACTCTCAAAAATAAATTAAAAAAAATACGAAAATAAATAAAAAACAACATAAATAAAAAAATAAAATACACATTTTCTCTGTAATAAACTTTGACTAACATATCTCCCAGCAATGGAAGCACCAGAAAATAACCTACAATCTAGTTTACTGCCCTTTTAAGTAGGGATACTCTGAAAATCTGAGCCCCCAGGACTGGAGTTCAGTAAACTGACTTATACATTTCGATCTCGGCTTGAGGCTGCTAATATGCACTCAGTGATCTAGCAAAGTTATCTTATTTATTCTGAAGTCCATATCCCGATTTCAGTATTTATTTTTCTAGTGTTTGTCAGCAGCCAGCGGAGGCGAAGCACTTTTATACACAGCCTGGATGCATTCCACTAGCTACAATCTGGCGCTTTCTCTGTACAAACCCCCCTGGTCACCATGCAGAGGACAGACAGGAAAAGGGCTGAATGCTGGTGATTAGGCAGTATCTGGAGAGCGTTAGGAAAGCTTTGCCTGAATGCCAGGTAACATTTCCTTCCCAATACAATACAGAGCGTTTCTAAACAGAAGCTCGAGGAAAGTGGCAGGTTGTTTGTCTTTCATTGGACATTCAGAAACAGTGAAACAGACTCAATTTATATTCCCAGATTCCTACCTGTATTTATGGTCTAGGTTCCATTGCAGGTGATAAATGGTTTTATGTAGCAGATTCCCACTCAAGTCTCAGGAGACGTTTGTTGATAAATGTCACGGACACAACGGCCATCTACAGTAGAATCCTCGTCTGTATTAACCCTTCGAGCGCCAATGCGTTGCAATGCGTTGGATACTTCTCTGGGTGCTCAGAGGGTTAAAACCTAAAAATATTTAACCCCTTTTGATGATTAGGAAGAGTGCATGGCTTAACAGTGAGTTGGACCCCCACTAGTATTCAATGGGTTAAGCCTTTGAGTGCCGGAGAGGGAACTTATTGCTTTTTTTAATCTGACTAATCTTTAACCCCTTAATGACCCTTGACAGTCATACTACGTCATGGCTCGATCTGAGTTAACGACCAGTGACGTACTATGACCGTCATGGAATTCTGGGCTCCCCCCGCGGCTGCACGCCATTCGGGGAGTCCAGAATCGAAAAAAAAAAGCTCCTTGGTCCTTTAGTGACCGCCATGTGTCTGTGCGGCCGGTCGTTAAGGGGTTAATTGAACATTAAAAAAATGAAATAGTTCCATTAAGATTTAGACTGTAAGCTTTCGGGCAGGGACTTCCCACCCAGTGTTTCACTCTACAAAGCGCCTGTTTAAAGGGATAGTAATACTTAAGTATTACTAATCCCTATAGCAAAGTACTACTTAAAAAAAAAAATATTGCCCCCAGTGTCATAAAGGTTGGAGAGATGAACGCTTCTAAAGTTGCCCGCTCCCTCCCCCTTCCCTATAGTCAGCATTTTAGCTGACTCAGGGAAATCCGGTCAGAGATCATCAGGCGGCTCTGCAGCAGAGCCGCGATCGTGTTAACTAAAAAAAAACTTTCACTAAAACAGTCTTCTACGTGTGCATGCAAACCAAGCACACGTAGAAGACCATTTCAGTGAAAGTTTTCTTTTTTAGTAACGCGATCCGGCTGTGCTGGAGAGCCACCTGAAAGTTGTACGACTCTCTTCCTTTCAGTCAGCTAGAACGCTGACTACGGGGAAGGGGGAGGGAGAGGACAACTTTAGAAGCGATTATCTCTCAAACCATAAAGGTTTGAGAGATGACACTGGGGGCAATATGTTTTTTTAAGTAGTACTTTGTTATAGGGATTAGTAATACTTAAGTATTACTATCCCTTTAAACCAGGGGAGGGCTGGCCTGGGGGGCAAGGGGGAAATTGCCCCCCAGTCTGGTCATGAATATGGGCCAGTGGGCCACTGTCTCACTCAATTTCCCATTTGCTGCTGTAAATGGAATAAACATAAAGTATTGTAGCTCCATTTCAATTTTAAGCTCTGTGGTATCACTAGTGTAGCTCCATTTCAGTTATAAGCTCTGTGGTATCACCTCCAATTCACTTGTCATCTCTGTGATATCAATAGTGTACTACCATTTCAGTTATAAGCTCTGAGGTATCACTTGACTTAATCCATAACATTAATGCCAGCTATAACATTAACAAAAGGGGTTGGGCTGGGACATTGGGCTGGAGCGGTAATAGAAATAGGCCACTTAATTGTACTTGCCCCCCAGGCCAAAAGTTGCCAGCCCTCCCCTGCTTTAAACCCTTAAATTGTAAAGTGCTGCCAAGTGCCTCCCAAGTGTCCATCTTTAGGAGGGACAGTCCCTCTTTGAGACCCAAATCCCTCCGTCCCTCTTTTCTACCATTTTGTCCCTCTTTTTAGAACATCGGAATGAGTGGTGTATATTACATTGCTCCACAACAATAAAACTCACATAACCTTTAATATATGTTTAAAAATGAACCTATGTAATTAAAATACTTTGGTCTTGTTCTAAATAATTAATCAGTTACACAAAGAGGTGCAGATAGGTCAAGAAGTATCCTAAAAATTCTTCTAAATGCCCCGTCTACCAACCACGCCCCCAAAAATACCACCTAAATCAGAAGTGTCCCTTTTTCACCATTTGAAATGTTGGAAGGTATGATTAAATTCATGTAAATATTGTGTACTCACAGTTGGTATATGTCAAAATGAATTATTCATGTTGCATTCTTAAAATATATTCCTAAACCTGCTTTTTAATGCGTGTGTAAATTGTCCTGTTCAGAGAGTATTTATTTAATAGTAACATAGTAAATTAGGTTGAAAAAACAGAAACAGGTCCATCAAGTTCATCCTTTGGCTCATAACCCAGTGACATGAGGATTACATAGCTTTCCTGCTGCAATTAAGTTAGTCTTTATCAGACATTCCTGATTTTCCTGCTAATAATACACTGTTGTTTCTATTGAGATATAAGAGCTAAGAATTGATTTTGATTATTGCCCACAGCTCTTGTAATCAGAAAGGCTGTTATCTTAACTAGGTTGAGTTACAGATAATACTGGACAATGAATGGAAGCCCTGGAGAAGGCAGGGATATCTGCTCCCTTGGAACATATGAAAGACTAGATTTTAAGCCTCAGAAAAAAACAGATACTTTTGAAAGATGCCAAGATGAAGTATTTAAGTGTAGTTTAAATAATGTATTTCGGATCGTATTGTGGTTGGGGCTTAAAGCAGAACTTTCAGCTAATACTAATGGCAAGGATTTCTTTAGAATCTGCGATTTTTTAAAGGTAAGACGTGGATTTCCAAGCTAAGCGCATTAAGCGCATGGCGACTAGCTTGGAAATCTACGTCTTACCTTTAAAAAAATCGCAGATTCTAAAGAAATCCTTGCTGTTTGGAGACCGGGACCACAGGCTACAGCGCTGACATCTTGTCTGCACTCCTGCACTGTCAGACCGCACTAACCTGCCCGTTAGCCTCCAAACGGCAAAGATTTCTTTAGAACCTGCGATTTTTTAAAGGTATGAGATGGATTTCCAACAGAGGCGTAACTAGAAGCCCTGGTACAAGAAGTGTCACGGACCCCCCACCACCACATTGGCCCCCCTTGACCACATTGACCACCTCCACAATGCCCCCATCTCCTACCTGGAGCTCCCGCGCGGTCCTCATAGTAATGCAAAGTGCTGGGAGATGATGTCATCTCCCAGCGCTCTGCATTACTAGAGCGCCGGCGGGAGATTGCAGGCACCAGGCGGAGGGGTCACAGGGGGAGGCCGGGCCCCTGGAGTGCACAGGCCCGGTCGCAGGTGCGACCCCTACAGTTACACCACTGATTTCAAAGCTAGTCGACATGCGCTTAATAAATGCATGGCGACTTACTGATAGCTGAAAGTTCCGCTTTAATTGGGTAAATGTGGGTGGTAGAAAAAAAGGAGTTTGCCATGTAATGTGGGTGGAATGGGGCAGGAAAGTTCCCAGGCAAAGACCTACCAACCTTTAGTAAGTACCCACTCCCCTGCCCCACTAGTTTATTTGCCTATATGATGTCCCCTAGTGAGGAATAATGAAAAATTAATTATTCATGTTACATCCCTAAAATCTAATCCTAAACTTGCTTTATAATGTATGTGTAAATCACCCTGTTTAGAGTATTTATTTCATGTTTGTATTGAGGTATAAGAGTTAACATCGGTTAACTGATTTTGATTATTGCCCACAGCTCTTGTAATCAGAAAGGCTGTTATCTTAACTTGGTCGAGTTACAGATAATACTGGACAATCATTGGGAGCCCTGGAGAAGGCTAAGATATCTGCTCCTTTGGAGCATATGAAATACTAGATTTCAAGCCTCAGAATCATTTTGAAAGATGCCAAGATAATGTATTTAAATGTACTTTAAAGGGATATATCATCTGTATACAAGTTTGTCTAAAATGGAAGTTTATATAGCGACTAGCTGGTATACAACTGTATTTTTTTTTATTTGTTTGGCCGAACTTAAGCTTGTAAAGATGATCTTGTGTCTTCCTTCTTGACAGACTGCAGGTACCTGCTGGAGAATTTCTGCATGTAAGCTGGAGTGCTCTCATTGGCCAGAGATCGCTCCAGTTCATATGCAGAAATCTATCATCGGAGGAGGCTGCAGGAAGAGTGACAGACTACAGTACAGAGCTGTACCCGCAGTCTGACCGGAAGGAAGACACGGGATCATATTTACAAGCTTAAAGGGGTAGTAATGTTTCACAATAAAAGCAGCTCTAATTAATCTTCAGAGAATTTGGGCCATGGAGAGTGTTATTTCAATACTGTAGTTCAGGAGTAATTGAATAATAAAGTATCCCCCTCCCGTCCCTTTTACTGATGTAACACTCCTCCCCTCAGAGCAGTAAGACTGTCCAGATGGATCACAGAGAGGGACAATCTTCAGTGATCATAAGAAAAAAACTTAAAAACCTATCAAGGGGGAAGGGTTTTCCTTATGTTCACAGTAAGAAGATTGTCCCTTGCTTTGACCTGTCCAGTCCCAGGACCAGATTCCACATCTGAGGGGAGGCGGCTTACACTAGGTAAAAGGGGAGGGAGGGGGATACTTTATCATTCAATTACTCTTGAACTACAACTCTGACAGAATTGAAATAACACTCTCCATGGCCCAAATACTATGAAGATTAATTGGAGCTGCTTTTATTGTGAAACATTAATATACATTACTATCCAGGAGTGAGAAGCAATTTGTCATTTAAAAGACAAAAAATGTGTTTGATTCTTTGAACATTTTCATTTCACAATTTTTAACATCAGCATTTTAAAAGGCAATGTTCATCACAATCTTGTTACCGTCATTTTTAATTCTTTAGACGCATTTTCAAATGCAACGTATTTACTTTTTCCTAAAACTATTCAACAACTCAAGATCCGACAATTTTTTTAATTCTGATGACTTTTTGAACATCTCACCCTTTATCTTACTGCACTGATGATAATAATGATGTAGGTGACTGAGTCTCCCCGTGGAGATCTGGGGGTAGTGGTGAAGAATGTATCTACAGTGAAAGTTTTGCCATAAAACATCACAATGCAGATCTGGAGAAAGTCACTTGATTGCCTACAATAAAGTTATCCAAGCAAGACAAAATGGAGATTACAAACAATACTCCTTCCCTTTTTCTTTAACAACACTACATTAATTTGATGTTGTACAGACTTTACTGCCAGGAATAAAAACATTATAGAAACATAATTTGATAAAAGATAAAAACCAACCCTTCAATTACTTATAGTCATACCTGGGAACTTTGTTGATAGCTGCTCCCATAGTAAAAGATAGGGCTGGAGGTGTGGGGGTTTAAATGAAGCAATGTGAGCGGCATACCTGCCAATTGTCCCTCTTTAGGAGCAGGGACGGATTTACATCTCAGGAGCCTGTAGGCACAGAAACCTGAAGCGACCCCCCCCCCATTGGCTGTCTCCACTGGACACCTCCACAATGCTCCTAACCTCCACATTGCCCCCATCATCTCCATATTGCCCTCACATTGCCCTCATCAGCTCCAACTTGCCCCCCATCAGCTCCACATTGCCCCCATCATCTCCATATTGCCCTCACATTGCCCTCATCAGCTCCATCTTGCCCCCATCAGCTCCACATTGCCCTGACATTGCCTCCACCATCTCCAACTTGCCCCCCATCAGTTCCACATTTCCCCCACCATCTCCAAATTGTCCTCACATTGCCCCCCCATCAGCTCCAACTTGCCCTCCATCGCCCCACCATCTCCACATTGCCCTCCATCGGCTCCAACTTGCCCCCCATTAGCTCCACATTGCCACCATCAGCTCCACATTGCCCTCACATTGCCCCCCATCAGCTCCATATTGCCCTCACATTGCCCCCCATCAGCTCCACATTGCCCCCACCATCTCCATATTGCCCTCACATTGCTCCCACCCCATCAGCTCCAACTTGCCCCCCATCAGCTCCACATTGCCCCCGCCATCTTCATATTGCCCTCCATCTGCTCCCACTTGCCCCCACCATCTCCATGTTGCCCTCACATTGCCCCTCTTCGGCTCCAACTTGCCCCCACCATCTCCATGTTGCCCTCACATTGCTTCCCCCCCCCCATTGTCCGTTTCCTACCTCCCCCCGTTTTCCGTTTCCTACCTCCCTGGCAGGAGATCTGTCATCTATGTCTCCTTTGGCACAGTCCTGTAGCTGCTGGAGCTCCCGCGCGGCCTCCTATTCAGGAATGCAGAGCGCTGGGAGATGATGTCATCTCCCAGCGCTCTGCATTCCTAAAGAGCTGACGAGGGAGCTCAGCACTTACAGGACTGTGACAAGGAGGCACAGATGACAGATGTCCTGCCAGGGAGGCAGGAAACGGACAACGGGGGGAGGTAGGAAACGGACAATGGAGGAAGGCAATGTGAGGGCAGCATGGAGCGGGCACCGAGGCTCATTAAAAAAAAAAAAAAAAAACAATTAAAAAAAAAGCGATTCCAATTACAGGCGCCCCTCTGTGGGGTGCGCCTGTAGGCAGATGCCTACTCTGCCTTATGGTAAATCCGGCCCTGTTTAGGAGGGACAGTCCGTCTTTGAGACCCAAATCCCTCTGTCCCTCTTTTTAGGAGTTCAGAATGAGTATTGTGTATTACATTGCTCCATACCAATAAAACACACATAAATGTTTAGTTAATCATCACTATATGTGTTTATACATTATTCTGTGTAAATAAACTACTTTGGTCTTGCTCTAAATCATTTATTCATTTACACAAAGAGGTCTCAATAGGTCATGAAATAACCTACAATTTCTTGATAATTCCCCGCCCACCAGCCACACCCCCTCTAACAAACGTGTCCCTTTTTGGCCATTTGAAAATTGGGGCTTATGAGGAAAGGGTGGAATAGGGAAGGTGGGATTTACCCAGAAAATGGGTGGAATGGAGCGTGGGGGGGCAGTAGGTGGAACAGGCAGGATAATGGGCAGGGCTACCACAGTTATCACTAACCCAGAGAATCACTCTCTGCCCCCAGAGTACCCGCATTTAAGTCAGAAAACCTGAGTCTCTGGGGCAGATTCTGAGCGTTACCCTTTATGTGAACACTTTAATCACAAGGGGGAAGGTGCAACACATTACAAGGCATTGCACACCCCTCTGATCATTAAAGGGTTATGATGCTTAGAGGGCTGGAGGAGACTTTAAACTAGATAGGGGAGGGGAGTGCTGCAACACAGGATGGGGAAGGTAGTATAATTAAGGAAATGGGATTAGAGATGGGGGCGGAGAGGGGGAATGGGCTAGTTCATCTAATAGGGACTTGCCATTGCTACAACCTGATAAAAGGCAAACACATCTGACAAAGAATTAAATCTTTCAGAATGGCAAAAAGATGAAATGTATGCATGCAAATGCTCTTAGTCTGGTTGGTAAGATGGGGGAGCTAGAAATGATTGCAATACATGAGCAGTATGATCTAATTATTGTGTCTGAAACCTGGTTGGATGATACTTAGCAGTCAATCTAGTGGGTTATTCACTTTTTAGGATGGATAGGGTTAATAAAGGGGGAGGAGGGGTATGCCTATATGTAAAGCATGCCTTAAAACCTTGTATAAGGGAACAGATAAATGAATACACTGGGGGCACACATAATAAAAAGATGTCAGTGGGGATTTGATACAAGCCACCTATATTGTGGAGTTGGAGGAAGCCCAACCTTTACTGCAAATGGAAAAGGCTTTTAGGTCTGCAAAGGTAATTATAATGGGAGAATTCAACTATCCTGAAATTGACTGGAGGAATATGACTTCCGGCAGAACAATGGGAAATCATTTTTTTAAGTATGATAAACGAAAATGGTATGTCCCAACTAGTAGAGGAGCCAACTAGAAAAGAGGCCTTGCTTGACCTACTGCTCTCAAACAATTGTAACCTGATAAACAATGTACAGGTAAGGGAACATTTGGGCAGCAGTGGCCACAATATGGTATCCTTTGAAATGTGTTATGAGAAACCCAATAGCAAGGGTTTAACCAAAACATTAAATTTTAAAAAGGCTAATTTTACAAAGCTAAATTAAGTATTAAAGGATTAAAGTGGGGTGTAATTTTCAAAGATAAAAAATGCAGTAGGTGTGTTTCTGATGGCCTGTCTACATAAATGCCAGCAAATGTTATTGGTTGGTGCCCAAATGGGTTGGCCATTCACTGGAGGTTTCGATTAGCATCTCAACCTCCACCAGCACCAGTGTGAATAGTCTGAAGGCAGTGCCATAGGCGACTATGCCGAGCTTCCTTCCTGCATCTTCACTGCAATAAAGATGTTATGTGCTGGAATTTGGTGTGTTTACATGAGGTGAGAGTCACCCATTTCTGTGTTGGTGTCACAGTGTGAAAGGGACCTACAGACTATATGCAGAAAGAAAACAGTCTACTCCCTGCCTTGTTCCACCTATATTTCGTACAAACCCCACCTTCTCTCATCCCAATCCCACCCACTTCTATGAAGCCCCTCCTACACAGTGACAGCAATAGCATCAAAAAGACCAGCCTACCTCCACCCATAATTGTCACTCCAGGGGCTGTTGCCAGCAAAGTTTCCATCAGTACCAGAGGATATTTAACACTGTTTGATTTAAATTGGGCTTTTAACCACTTGAATGTTTTTGAGTTCTCACTATCAACCAATGGGTTAACAATTCTCATATAAAAATGGCAATTTCTTTTCGATTTGCCCTACATTTGCTTTTCTTTTGATTTCCGCATATAGCACCAAAAGCCAAATAATAATGTTAGTCATCGGGACACGTTGTGCACGATGAAAAGGTCAGTTTATAATGCAGCTTACCACAACTATTGGGAATTTCTAAACCAGAAAAGAACATATTTTATGAGATGGGCAATTTGTGAATTGTATTAAAAATAGGCAGTTTCCAGACAACCTCTGAACTTCTTATTTGCAAAAGCACTAAAGGGGAAGTGAAACACGTTTCCATTTATACCAGCCCCCTCCAAGACTTATTTTTTTTGCATAATTATAATCAGAATTCCACAATTAAAGGCATAGTAATACTTCAAAATTACTATCCCTTATATTGAAGCCCTTAAAAAACTGAATTAAATGCCACCAGCGGCATCTCTCAAACCTTTATGGTTTGCGAGATAGCCGCTTTTAAACTTCGCTCCCCCCTGCCTCTCCGCTGACGTCAGCGTTCTTGTTGCAGCAGGGGAATCTGTTCATTGAATCAAGCAGAGGCTCTTCAGCAGAGCCAGATCTCGTTATAGAAGAAATGATCCTTCACTAAAATGGTATTCTACGTGTGCTTGGTAACCAAACACACGTAGAAGACCGTTTTAGTGAAGGATCTTGTCTTCCATAACGAGATCTCGGTTCTCCTGAAGAGCCTCCGCCGGTCCCGGGACCGGATTCCCCTGCTGCAGCAAGAACGATGACGTCAGGGGAGAGGCAGGGGAGAGCGAAGTTTAAAAGCGGCTATCTCTCAAACCATAAAGGTCTGAGAGATGCCGCTGGTGGCATTTTATTCAGTTTTTAAAGGGCTTCAATATAAGGGATATTAATTTTGAAGTATTACTATCCCTTTAAAAATTTGCAGGGTGATCTCTCTCTCTCTCGTTCTCCATATACACTACCATTTAACCCTTTTAGTGCCAAAGTGGTACGGAATGCATTGCAAAGCAATGCATTCCGTACCACTCTGGCACTCAAAGGGTTAAAAGTTTGGAGTCACTTCAGAAATTCCATAAAAACATACATCAATTACATTGCAAAATTAATAGGAAAAACAGTCAAGACATTCACAAGGTTAGAAATAATGATTTTTTAAATTTAAATATAATTGTGTCCTTCAAATTTTGCTTTCATCGAAGAATCCTCCATTTGCAGCAAATGTAGATATTCCATTAAAACTCATCCGTTTCCAGCTACAATAGTTATTTACAGCGTTAACAATGTCTACACTGTATTTCTGATGCATTTGATGTTATTTTAATGGACAAGATTAGCTTTTCTTTAAAAAAACAAGGACATTTCTAAGTGACCCCAAACTTTTGAACAGCTGTGTATGTATGTATGTATGTATCTATATATGTATATATATATATATATATAAACGTTTGTATGTAGGAAGCACTCACAGTTTAGGATACAATGCCTGGGTGCCTAGATGCTTATGCCAAATATCATACAAATGTGGAATTAAAGCAGCACGCTCAGGTCTTCTTATATAAAAGAAAATGATTTATTGGCCAACGTTTCGGCCACATAATTTGGCCTTTCTCAAGACAGTGAAAATGTGAACAAACAACCCTATTAAACACTATTTGGCGCCAAGGTCGGCTTGGGACAGCCGGCGATAACTTCAACACCCATACGTGACTAAGTGACGAACAGAAAGAATCCCCGTTAAAATCATACAATTAATCCACAAGAATAGTGTTTACATAACAAAGAATGCAAAGCAAAAGAACTGTACTAGCTTGTGCTGTGTATATATATATATATATATACACACAGTATCCTATAACATAAAGTGGTAGAATGCGTCGCTCCCTGTGAGCATAACCACACATGCGCAGTAGAGACTTCTGTTCCAGCCAATCACATCAGCAGAAGGTTGGGCTCACCTTCAGCTTGTAGTAGTCACCTGCAACAGCACAGGAGGAAATCTGGGGGGCAGAATGTATCATCTTCAAAGAATACAGAGAGGCTGATGTACCAAGCGGAATCTGGGGTAGTGTGTGGCTACTGTGCGCGCAGTGTGCGAGTAGTGAATACCAATGGACAGTGGAACAATGCTGGAGTGGCAGACAGTGTATGTGTCATTCTGTGACTACCAGTGGACAGTGGAACAAGGCAGGGGTATCAGTTAGTGTATATATGTGGTTCTGTGAATACCAGTGGACAGTGGAACAAGGCCGTGGTATCAGTTGGTATATGTGATGTGTGGTTCTGTGACTACCAGTGGACAGTGGAACAAGGCCGGGGTATCAGTTGGTATATGTGATGTGTGGTTCTGTGACTACCAGTGGACAGTGGAACTAGGCCGGGGTATCAGTTGGTATATGTGTGGTTCTGTGACCACCAGTGGACAGTGGAACAAGGTTGGGGTATCAGTTAGCATATATGTGGTTCTGTGACTACCAGTGGACAGTGGAACAAGGCTGGAGTGGCAGATAGTATATGTGTCATTATGTGACTACCAGTGGACAGTGGAACAAGGCCGGGGTATCAGTTAGTATATGTCTGGTTCTGTGACTACCAGTGGGCAGTGGAACAAGGCTGGTGTGGCAGACAGTGTTGTGTTATTATGTGACTACCAGTGGACAGTGGAACAAGGCTGGAGTGGCAGACAGTATAATGGCTGGAGTGGCAGACAGTGTAATGACTACCAGTGGACAGTAGAATATCTCTCCCTTCCCCTGCCTCTTTGCACACAGATAAGACTGCACTTCCCTTGGTAGTTATCAGTAAAACATGCTACAGTTAATTATATTTTACCCCTTTGGTATTAATCAAATTGTTTCCATTCCTGATACTGATTGAACACGTCGATGACACAAAATTAAGTAAGGTAATAAAGTCTGAACTGGATGTGTCTTCATTACAAGAGGATTTGGACAAATTGAGTAACTGGGTAGGCAAATGGCAAATGAGATTCAATATAGACAAGTGTAAAGTTATGCATTTTGGGTATAATAATAAAAATGCAACATATAGTTTAAATGGAGTTTCTCTGGGGAAATCTACTAATGAAAAGGATTTGGAAGTAATGGTAGACAATAGACTTAGCAATATATATATATTGCTTGGCAAAAGGGGTATTGACTCAAGGGAGGAAGATATAATTATGCCTCTTTACAGGTCCATGGTAAGACCCCACCTAGAATATGCTGTTCAATTCTGGGCGCCCTTTCTGAAAAAGGACATTATGGAACTAGAGAAAGTGCAGAGGAGGGCTACAAAACTAGTAAGGGGAACGGAAAGTTTTAGTTATGAAGAAAGGCTAGAAAAGTTAAACTTGTACACCCTAGAAAATGTTATCTTAGAGGGGATATGATAACACTATATAAATATGATCAGGGCCCATACAAAGGGCTCTCCAAAGAACTGTTCATTAACAGAACAGAACAAAGGACAAGGGGCCACCCGCTTAGACTTGAGGAAAGGAGATTTCATCTACAACAGCAGAAGGGTTTCTTTACAGTAAGGACAATAAAGGTATGGAATTCACTGCCTGAGTGTCACGGTACCAACAAGGAAACACAGGACGAGTACTGAAGGTAACACCAACTTTATTCAGGCAACAAGTTTACAGAGATATCACAAGACAGTAAAATATGCAAGATAAGGAGAAGCATACAACGGTGCAAGAGACGACTACCAGGAATAGAAGCCTGCTACCATGTGATTCTCTCGATAACCGTGCCCCAACAACAAAACTGGAGAGTCTGCAGTACCACAGGCCCGCACCTGGGAGTAGCCAGACAGAGATAGGGGTACCCAAAGTCTCAGGTCCGCACCTGAGAGAACCAGCAACATATGGAGGCAATAGGAAGGAATCTACCAGAGCCCCAAGCCTGCACCGGGTTGGTTATCCACTGGATGGAAGGCCACAAGCAAGATAGTAGATAACGCCAACGGTCAGCACTAGATAGGATGGTCAGACAAGCCAGAGGTCATGCACAGAGGGGGTCGTCAACCAGAGCCACAGGTTTGCACCTGAGGACGTCCACTGAAGCGTTTGTATGCTGGGTGCGCAGTGGACAGAGCCCCAGGGCAACACCAGAACGGATATTCAGACAAGCCAGAGGTCATACACCTAGCGGATAATCAGCCGAAGCCGGGAAAGATACACGGAATGGTTAGTCTGCCAGAGCTGCAGGTCTGCACCAGAATGGATGTCCAGCAAGCCAGGGGTCATACACAGAGCGGGTATTTGGACAGAGCCAAAGGTCAGCACCAGATCAGTTAGTCAGACAAGCCAGTTCATACACTGAGCCCAAACACTAGAACTGCACTGGACCCAATCGAAAGGGCAACTAAGCCCTGTGTCCAGGCAGTTCAAATAGGCAGAGGGACAGGAAGAGGCGGAGCAGCCAAGAGGTGGCTGTCACTTTAAATAGAGCTCACGTCCTGACTCTGGACATGCGCCAAGAATGACTTAACTGCTGCTGCCCGCCAGCAGGGGATGCTGCTGAGCCGCACGCTGCGTCCCAGCAGCTGAGACGCCGACACGAGCCTATCTCACCGGAGGACAGCAATGCGGCTGGAGCCACCAGTGGTACTTGCGGTTGGCTTGGGCAGCCGCCGCATAAGGTGCTGACACTGAGGAGGTGGTGCTATCGAATACTGGTTACTTATTTAAAAGAGCAGAACATAGAGGGATATGTACGTTAATATTGGGATTAATATTTAGTTAGTGCTTGTTGATCCATGGAGAAATCTGATTGCCATTTGGAGTCAAGAAGGAATCCCCCCCCCCATTCAAGGCAGAATTTGAAATTGCTATATTGAGGGGTTTTTTGCCTTCTTTTTGATCAACAATGATAAACAGGAATAGGAAAAGGATTGAACTAGATGGACGCAAGTCTTTTTTCAACCTAGATTACTAGGTTGCTATGTATATGAAAACAAAATTGTGCCTGAACCTTTGCTGAGATGTTATGAATACAGTGCTGTCAGTTTGTAGGTGAGTGTTTTCCTTTATAGGACAATTTTCATGCTTTGCTATGTCTTTTATGGGAGCAGATTTATACATGTATATAGCCAGGAACTTGCCGGGTTTCACCTGGAGACTTCGGATTTACAGCACTGTTTTCTTGCCTCTGGATAAAACCTTAAAATCTCCAGGTAATGGTAACGGGAATTTGCTGTTCCTGCCTGCACTGCTCAATTATTGTAAACTTAACTTTTAATTTATAATTGAAATCAATGCCTCCTGCACTGGCGTTGCTGTTGTGTGGCTTATGACCTCTAGAGCTAGCATGAGGCTGAAAGCTGGTGGACTTGCATCCAAGAAATAAAAAATATATATACATATATCACCAACTTGTGACCTAGCTGCCTGTCACCTGATCTGTCTGTGCCATCCAATGTTGATTGGTGTTGCTGGGAGAGAATGTCAAAGTGGCAGATGAGAGGACAGGAGGCAGAGCTGCGTGAGGTGACGTTGCTGAGTGCGTGATGTCACAGGGAACGAGGAGCAGGAGAAGCAGTGAATGCAGAGCACAGAATCCATATTGCGCATTTCTCTCTAACCAGCCTGCTGTAACTTGTAAGTTCTTCCTAGTTCATCATCAGAGGCGGAACTAGAAGCCACCAGGGCCTTGTGCAAAAATTGCCATTGGGCCCCCCGCCAACCACATTGCACCCCCCCATTGCCCCCAATCACCACAATTGCCCCCAATTAGCCACAATTGCCTCCACATTGCCACAATTACCCCCACATTGCCACAATTGCCCCCACATTGCCCTCAATAGCCACAATTTCCCACAATTGCCTCCACAATTGCCCCAATAGCCACAATTACCTCCACATTGCCACAATTGTCCCTAATTGCCTCCACAATTGCCCCAATTGCCACATTGTCTCCACAATTGCACCCAAATTGCCACATTGCCTTCACTGACACCCTCCATGCCCATCTCTTACTTCCCTGGTGGTCCAGCGGCTGGTGTGGCAGTAGAGGTCTTCTTCACAGCCGGATCTCTCGCGCAGTCCTTCAGTGATGCAGAGTGCTGGGATATGATGTCATCTCCCAGAGCTCTGAATTACTATTACAGTGTCAACGGAAGGAGGCTCATCTGCTAGAGCCAAGGTCTGTGCAGAAGAAAGCACAGACCTCGTCCTCAGCTGCTGGTGCTGGGCGGGGGGTCGCAGGGGGCGGCACGGCTCCTGAAGTGGCGGGCCTGGTCGCAGCTGCGACTCCTGCGACCGCTATTGTTACGCCACTGTTCATCATTTCAAAATGATTGGAGCCATTCACTGTGGTGTGGGATTGGAATGGAATCGTTTACTTTTGTGTCTGTGTAAGTATGGTTAGAGCATTGCATAAAATATACATCATGGGAAGCTTTACGTTTTAATATTTCAAAGATCTCCGGGTCAGCTCATCTTCATAGTTCTCAGGTATGGCAATATACTGAGAACATGCAGACGGCACTCCAGAAGCAATCAGGAGCAGATATATAAAAGCAACTTTATTGCAAAAAGTTAAAAACAACATAGAAGTATACCCAAACGGCAAGTCAATGAGACATGTAGACAGGACCTAAACCGTCTAACGCGTTTCACGCTTTAATGAGTGAGCTCTGTTTAAAGCATGAAATGAGTTAGGTCCTGTCTACATGTCTCATTGTCTTGCTGTTTGGGTATACTTCTATGCCGTTTTTTAACTTTTATTTATCCACTCCTGATTGCTTATTGAGTGCCGCCCGAATCTTTGATCATTTGTACGGACACAGGACTGGAGAGCCTGCTGTGGCTGAGCACCCTTGGGATTTGGTGAGTCCTCTTGTTACACATTGACAGATACATGGATGAATCATTTGATGCTGTATTCCTGCTAGCGTTGTAGCACCGACTCCTGCATTGGATTCAATATACTGAGAACAACCTAACTTGATACAGAGAATAAAACCCACAAATGTGACAAGGAATAACCTTAACCCTTTGAGTGCCAGAGGGGAGTGCAACACATTGCATTAGCAATGCATTGCACCCCCTGGCATTCAAGGGGTTAACCCTGAAAACCCCTTTGATCTCCAACCCATCCGAAGCAATACATGGACAGTCCTCTGGCATCCAAGAGGTGAAATATGTCTGCTATGATATTGTAGCAAAATAAGGAACAGGGCATACTCGATGGGCCAAATAGCCTTCGTTTGCTGCCAAATTTTGTGTGAAATGCTTAATGGCTAATTATGGCCCAGTCATTCCTCCAAAGCACAGCAATTTGCCTAACGATTCGTTGGTGATTGAAATTCAGAGTATTAAGGGGTGATCCAAATAAAAACATTATAAACTAAACTGAAGTATATAGAAAGGTGTATCTTAAAGAAATGAGAGGCCTTAAAGCGGAACTACCACCCCTTGTAAACTTTGGCCCAAATAATCACCCATCTGGTGACTAGCTGCTTAATAGCGCGAGTCACCAGAATTATTACCGCATTAATGAGAATTATACACTGCTCCCAGACTGAAAGCCAGGAAACAGCGAAGATATCTTTCCATAGTGACATCTGTGCGTCTGCGGTGTTAGTCCCTTTTGGTACCGAACGGCTCCTAGCAACACCTCCTAGAGCCGACTGGGACTGACAGCGCAGGCTCGCAGACATCACTATGGAAAGATGTCTGCGCTGTTTCCTGACTATCAGTCCGGGAGCAGTGTATAATTCTCAGTTAACACGGTAATAATTCTGGTGACTCTCGCTACTGAGCAGCTAGTCGCCAGATGGGTAATTATTTGGGGCAAAGTTTACAAGGTGTGGTAGTTCCGCTTTAAAGGAAAAGTAACTCCTTCTAAAGGTAACCCCCCCACTTACCTTAACTCATCGAGTGCCAGAGGAGTTAACGCAACACATTGCAATGCTTTGCGTACCCTTCTGGCACTCAAAGCATGCTGACCAGACCTCACTTTTAGCTGGGGACACATAAGAAATAGGCATATTTCAGGGCTGCACTGAACTCAAAGCAGCCCTGCAGTATGAATTTTTCATATGTGTACCTGGTTGAAGGTGAGGTCTGGTCACCCTACTCAAAGGGTTAAAATGATACAGTTCTAAGATATGACAGTCACAAGACAAGCAGGACTTTTCCCTCTGCCTTTCTGGTAGACACGTCACTAATTTGGTACTCAGACAGTCATTTGGAAGGGGGGGGGCTATAAAACTGACAGTAGTACAAGCTTTGTGCATATGTGGTACAAATGGGTATATATTTATAACTGTATTTGCTCCATTTGTGACAAAATTGATGAAAGTTTGAAAAAGCGGAAATTTTAAGAAGACGCAAGGGACCTATTAAAAAAAGATGAAAATTGCTCCATAAAATACAGAAATTTGATCCCAAACTATATGGTCAAATTTGAAGCAACAGAAATAATATATAAAGATTACACAGTCACCTTTATATTAATATTGTCACACTCATACTTAGGTAACTTTATTATTTGCACATTATTTGTCCATGCTGGTTAGGGTTGCCACCCAGCCGGTATTTTACCGGCAGGCCGGTAAAAAATTGGCTTCTGTCCAATGTTAAGTCTACGGAGGGAATGCCATGGCCGGTATTTTTCTGAAGAAAAGGTGACAACCCTAATGCTGGTCTTTAACCCATTCAGTGCAATGTGTTGCATACCCCCTCTGACACTTTCATTACTTACAAAGATCTGGCCCTCTATTCATGGTTATTTTCTTAGTCTGGCTCTTGAAAGAAAAAAAAAGTTTGGACACAACCACGCAAAGGAAGGTCCTCCCCGACAGAAACATTTAGCAACATGATCTATTTTTTATTTCATCAGACGTGTGCCATCTCTATCAACCTTTGGACACCTCAGGCTGAGTACATCTATATCATTAACCCCTTAGTGACGGCCGCGTGCAGACGCGGCCGTCACTTAACGCCCGTCTAACATTTTTTTTTATTTTTGCAAAAGAATCCGGAGTCCCCGAACGGCGTGCAGCCGGGGATCCGGATTTCCGGGACGTACATGTACGTCCTCTGTCACTAAGTGACAGCCACAGAGGACGTACATGTACGTCCATTGTCGCGAAGGGGTTAAAGAAGCAATAAGCTTTTTTTTATGAAAATACATATTTTATAGATCTTTTCCTGCTGAATAAAACAAGGTCACTCCCACTGCTGTCAGATGTTTTATTCAAATATTATAGCAGTTTAAATAACCAGGAAGTGAATTTACTGTGTTTACTTCCTGATAGTTCTAACTGACAGGAAGTGACAGGCAGTTTCTATCACATTCTAAGGAGAACTGTATATCACTGACCTTCCTCTCCATTAGAATGTAACAGGAAAAACTAATCAGAATTTGACCACTAGAGGGCACTGCTAATGTAAAAAAACATGGGTTTAAACTGCAATAACTCTGGAAATATGAATCTCTTGTTAGTAGGAGTACCCTTATTTTACTCAGTAGGAAAATCACTACAATATATATTTTTTCATAAAAAAGTTTACTGCTCCTTTAACGTATATGGGATGTGCCCCGGAGACTCCAGTTTTCACTCTGCATTACCCACTCTCCTGGGCGGAGGCTGATTCCTCTGGATGTGGGTAGTTTCTATTGAAACTCTTCCCACTTCTGCTCTTGCCCTGTATATTCCTCCCATTTCCTTCCCACTCCCCTTCGTCCCCAATCTATTTTACCTCATTTTTGTGCTGTTTCTGAAGCCCCACCCCGCCCACTTTTGACGTCCACTGAGTCATTTATCAACCCCAACAGGACCACAGGACTCCCCCTCCGGAGAGACCAGAAGAAAAAGTTCCCAGGTATACATATGCACCATTATTCTAATTTCTGATGTGAGCGCTACTGCTGGGTCTTTTTGATGTAAAAGAAAATATATATTTACTGGCAAATCTAAAAGTCCTGTTGAGGTCGAAAGCCATTCTTTTTTTCTAGCTAAAAATGTATGTATTGTTATAGTCTGTGCATTATATATACACTACCATTCAAAAGTTTGGGGTTATTTCAAAATGTCCTTGTTTTTGTTATGGGAGCAGCTTGACCGTATGGTACGTAAGTAGTGCCCATCCAGCCAATCCAAATTGTGGGAGGTGCTTCAGGAAGCATGGGGTGAACTCTGTTCACATTACCTCAGCACAATGACAACTAGAATGCCAAAGATCTGCAAAGTTATAATTGCTGCAAATGGAGGATTCTTCGATAAAAACAAAGTTTGAAGGATTCAATTATTATTTAAATCAAAAATCATTATTTCTGAACTCTTCATCGTCTTGACTGTATTTCATATTCATTTTGCCACTCATTTGATGGAAAACAAGGACATTTCTAAGTGACCCCAAACTTTTGAACTGTATTGTGTGTGTGTGTGTGTGTGTGTGTGTGTGTGTGTGTGTGTATATATATATAAGCATGAGCGGTAGACACTGCTCGAACGCAGGCAGGCCACATGTATGTTTGTCCGATGCAGTCATGCACAGTAGAGACTGCCCAAATGCATGAGCGGTAGACACTGCTCGAACGCAGGCAGGCCACATGTATGTTTGTCCGATGCAGTCATGCGCAGTAGGGACTGCCTGAATGCACAGAATGCTGGGAGGTGTAGTTCTGCTGGCCCATATTTTTAAGCGCTATTGGAGCATATTAATCAAGACAAAAGTAGCCAAAGTCTGTCCCAAAATAAATGTAAAATATTTATCAAAAGTTAAGCCACACTGACAGAAATTGGATTTTTCTGTAATAAACATTGTACAATGCTGGAAACATACCGCTCTCATTATATGGGAGAGAAATGCAAAACAAAATAAAAAAAAAATTAGTAAAATACCTTTGGGGTCTTCAACCAAAATGCATACAAATAATAGCACTAATCTTGCTAGAAGCTGACAGTATTTTAATGGCGTGACACACACACACTGTATCTTTCAGGTGAATTGTGTACTGGCATTGAAATGAGAGCATTATCTTGAACTGAGAATAATACAGAATTTAATGCTGAACGCCCTGACAAGCCGTGAGATACACAAGACAACTGTGTGCTTGGCATGCTAAATTCATCTCCTTTTAAACATTACCAAAGGTCAGTTCACAAGCAATATAGTGTATTTAGCAGAGAGATGACAACATGTTTAATAAGACTGTGCCGCAAGTCCTTTCTGGATAATAATACATTAAAACCCTCATGGAATATTCATAAGGTTTCCTGACACATCTGACTGACATAGAATCATCGGCTGGAACAGACAACTGTATTCTATTTAAAGAGACAGTAATGTCACTCTATGAATTCATATCCGATTATTCCTTATTTTATAATGCTGTGTACCTTTTGAAAGGTCCATATTGGTGTAGTTTTACTGTAATTATATTTTAAAGATCCCCCTTGTAACCCTTTCCATATGTCACTCTTCATCACTCAGATCTAAAAGCTGGCCGCTTGACCAGACAGATCGCAATGAGTGACAATATTGTGTGTGTCTGTATAAGGAAACCATGCCCCCTTAACAGAGGAGAACAAGGTTTTACTTATGCTGACACAGTATTGTCCCGCACTGCGATCTGTCCGGAATGGCTTTCAGATCTGAAGGAAGGATAGTGTGACGATCAGACTAAGAAGCGTTCATGTAAGCTGCCTGGATAATACTTTGCAGAGTGAAATCTCTACAAAGAGGAAACAGACTGCTATTAATATGTATAACCAAACAACAGACAATACTAGATATACTGCTGAGTAGGCCTCAGTGAGCAAGGTGCTAGAGTACGCTGGCTGGACGTGGCTGTGCTTGGGAAGCTTTGCAGTGGCACAGGCCGAGTTAAAAATGCTAGCTGTAAGGCCAGATTAGTGCAGACCAGAGGAGCCGACCCACACCCAGGATGACAGGTGATCAATGAAGTCAAACTCGAATGGGAATCAAGGAAGTCGAAGGTATGGAGAAGGATAAGCCCCTAGAGTCAGAGGAATAATGGTCAATGCCGAGTCAGCAACAAATGGGCAGTGCAGTACCAGGGAGGAGACAAAGAAGTCGAACAGACCAAGGTCAAAATCCAGAAGGGCAAAGACAGTACACAGGGAGCAAGCAAAAGAAGAGTCTATGAGTGGAGCCAAGAGCTCTCTTGCTGCCCTGCATGGTCTCTATTGACATCAGGAGGGGTCCTGATTCCCCATCACAAGGTCTGAACTTAAA
This sequence comes from Rhinophrynus dorsalis, assembly GCA_037306005.1. NCBI lineage: Eukaryota > Metazoa > Chordata > Amphibia > Anura > Rhinophrynidae > Rhinophrynus > Rhinophrynus dorsalis. The sequence goes on from CM074718.1 coordinate 39,985,871, forward strand.
AATAAATAACTAAATAAACCTTTGAGTGCCACACAGGTACTCAACACATTGCAACTCAGTGCGTGGAATACCTCTGTGCCACTCACGGGTTTAATGTATGGGTGAAGACATGCAGCACTAGTTACCTATAAAATGCTAGGGGTGCCCTGAAACGTTCCAGACTGAATGGTAGGGGTGCCTTGACCATAAACAGATTGAGAACCATTGCCTTAGTGAATGAACTCTACAGGATAATAAAGGATTGGGGATTACTGGAGTGACTCTCCTTATCTTTCTCTCACCTTAGAGCAGGACTAACATCCTATATTATAATTCACTAAGAATGTCAGAAGCCATCATGCTCAGTGGAGATGGCTGCGCGCACTGCAGTCATACGCAGTACTGACTGCCCACAACGCTGCTGATATTGAGCGGGGCGGTGCAAATTCGATCATAGTCCTCTCTGCGCACCGTCAACTACGGTCTGAATTCGGAGAGCCCTGCTCCGTATCAGCATGACTGCAGCACCACCAATATTGGCCCGTGTACACAGGCTTTATAACTACTATCCTAATAATTATCACCCACACACACACTTGTAATGGATACTAAGTCCTAATGGTCACTATGAATTTTGCCCCTGTACCTTTGATCAAGATAACATTTTTCAACCATTCCTGCATTTCCTGTCTATGAAGGTGGACATGATAGTAGCAAGAAAGACCACTGGAATTCAAACTCTGATCAAAGCACATGGTAATCGTAATCCTTTAAATCCATCCATTGCTTCACAATTCATTGTGCACCACTCACACTTAAAGAGTTAAGGCGGCTCATGCACGTCACCTGCTTCAATCTGAAAAAATTGCCAGCACCTCCCATGTCCACCGCCATTGACGTGACATCTACGTTTACCAAATGTTCCAGACTGTCCAGGACAATTCTGGATTTTATATGTGTGTCTCGTCATATTCTGGGCAGTACTCTTCTGGAACAATACAGAGTCCAGGAATGAAGACTCCAGAACAGTGGTTCCCACAGGATTTTCTCTTGTGGCCACCAATGCGGCCACAACAATGTTCTGGTGGCCACACTGCCATCAGATGGTACTACAAGGGAATTAAGACATACAAAATGGTACTATAAGGGGGTTAAATTGTACTATAAGGGGATTAAGACATAAAAAAATTGCATATAAATATGTGCAACAAGACTAGTACTACAACTTCAAAAGAAAAAGTCTGCTAAGGTCTTGAACAGTGGATGTTCTGTCACAGACTTCCCAACACACAGGCATAGCAGGGATAGCATGAGAGAGAGGAAGACAAAGCACCAGATAAGGTGGTGGGGTGTCAGGTGGAAGGGATAGAATGTCAGAGAGGATGAACAGTCAGAGAGAGAGAGAGAGTCTCCAACCTCTCTAACATACTATTCCTTCCACCTGACATCCCATCTGCATCTGTCTTACTCTCTCTGACTCTCCATCTTCTCTGACATGCTACCCCTTCTACCTGACACCGCACCACCCTCTCTGTTGCCTTGTCTTCTTCTCTCTTTGTCTCTCCATCCTCTCTGACCTGCTATCCCTGCTATGCCTGTGTGTTGGGAAGTCTATGACAGAGCAACCACTGTTCAAAACCTTAGCAGACTTTTTCTCCTTTTTGAGATTCCTGAGCTTGGATTCCACATTTGATACAAATGTCCTTCTGCTGAATTATGCATGATTTTGTGTGTCACCGAGATGCAGCAATATTTCAGAATAAATAAATATCTTGTATCATGTTGAGGCTGAACTAATTTTGGAATGAACCGTCTGCACCATGGATGACAGAAAACAATTCCTACTGATTTAAATGTTTTTCAAACACTGTAATGCTAAAGAGATTTACAATGCATTGCTTCATAATGCATTGGAGACCTCTAGCAATCAAGGGGTTAAATGCCAAATTTAAGTTGTCATATCATCCCAGCCCAGTGGTGGGACATAGCAATCATTAAATACAGGTTAAGCCCAGGTGCACTACTCTTTATCCTTTGCTCCATTCACAGTGACCCCAATATACTAGTGGGAAGCATCCTTTTTTCATAAAATTACCCAGGAGATGTTTCATTAATATTAGGGGCTTTCAGAAAAATTTCAGAAATGTACACCACAGTAACAATGTCTAAGACTAACACAAATCAGTATAAAATATAAATGCAGGGGAGGGCTGGCCTGGGGGGCAAGGGGGAAATTGCCCCCCAGGCTGGTCATGAATATGGGCCAGTGGGCCACTGCCTCACTCAATTTCCCATTTGCTGCTGTAAATGGAGTAAACATAATTTAAGGAGCTACACTAGTATTGTAGCTCCATTTCAATTGTAAGCTCTGTGGTATCACTAGTGTAGCTCCATTTCAATTGTAAATTCTGTGGTATCACTAGTGTAGGTCCATTTCAATTGTAAGCTCTGTGGTATCACTAGTGTTGATCCATTTCAATTGTAAGCTCTGTGGTATCACTAGTGTAGGTCCATTTCAATTGTAAGCTCTGTGGTATCACTAGTGTAGATCAATTTCAATTGTAAGCTCTGTGGTATCACTAGTGTAGGTCCATTTCAATTGTAAGCTCTGTGGTATCACTAGTGTTGATCCATTTCAGTTGTAAGCTCTGTGGTATCACTAGTGTAGGTCCATTTCAATTGTAAGCTCTGTGGTATCACTAGTGTAGATCCATTTCAATTGTAAGCTCTGTGGTATCACTAGTGTTGATCCATTTCAGTTGTAAGCTCTGTGGTATCACTAGTGTAGCACCATTTCAATTGTAAGCTCTGTGGTATCACTAGTGTAGATCCATTTCAATTGCAGGCTCTGTGGTATCACTTGTGTAGCGCCATTTCACTTGTCATCTCTGTGATATCAGTTGTGTACTACCATTTCAGTTATAAGCTCTAAGGTATCACTTGACTTTATCCATAACATTAATGCCAGTATAACATTAACAAAAGGGGGTGGGCTTTGACATTGGGCTGGAGCGGTAATAGGAATAGGCCACTTAATTGTACTTGCCCCCCAGGCCAAAAGTTGCCAGCCCTCCCCTGTATAAATGCAACATATTTCCTTGATACACTGATATCCAATATGTACAGATGCACGCACACACACTAGAGGGGAGATTCACTAAGGTGTGATAAAGAGGTGATAAAGTGGAGATGATTTCTCCAGTTTATCACTTCTCCAGTTCCTTAGAGCCAATGCACTAAGATCTCCAACGTTAAAGACGTCTTAGTGAATAGGCTCCATACAATAACATAGGAAGTGGAGAAGTGATATTAGTGGTGAAGTCATCTCCACTTTATCACACCTTAGTGAATCTCCCCCGTCGCGTTTTATTTTTCTTTACTACATTTTCATGCCCTTTTATAGTCGTGTATTTTACTGGTAACTTTCTGTGGATCCATCACAATTGTTAGAAAATGCATGTCCAAGTCAAACTGATGGACACAAAATTACCTCCACGACAAAAGCATAAGTATTGCAGGATTGATGGAAGAAAGACATAATGACATTGAATAAGCGTGACAAAAAGGAGCAGAGATTGTTCTCATTTATTTACAGAGTGGCAGCGGAAAAACAGAAGATTGGTCCTTGAAGTGACTTTAACACTCTGGGAGTTATGACCTGTGCATAATAAATAGCTAATCTGGGATTAAATGATGAGCAATGTGTCAGGCTGGAATCTGTTATGATGACTGTGGCGACAATCAAAAAGAGGCAGGAAAAAATATTAAATAGCACTGAAGAATAATCGTCACATGCTGCCTGATTAAAGCGATAGTATTGCCTTATAATAACTAAAGCTAATCTTGCAGGCGGTAAAAAGTTAAACTAAATACCCCAAGTTCTATCTCTCAGACCTTTATGGTTTGAGAGATATTCGGGACCAAAGTTCCCCCCTCTCTCCCCTGATGTCAGCGCTGAAGCTGACTGCAGGGGAATCTGGCCCCGGGACCGTCTGAGGCTCTTCAGCAGAGCCAAGATCGCGTTATTGAAAAGGAAATCCTTCATTTTGTAGACTGTTCCAGTTTAGGGTTTCTATTTCAATAATGCGATCTCGGCTCTGCTGAAGAGCCTCAGACGGTCCCAGGGCCGGATTCCCCTGCAGTCAGCTTGAGCGCTGACATCAGGGGAAGGGGAGGTAGGGGAAACTTTGGTCCAGAATATCTCTCAAACCATAAAGGTTTGAGAGATGGGACTTGGGGTATTTAGTTTAACTTTTTACCACGTGCAAGATTAGCTTTATTACATGGCAATACTATCCCTTTATACTGATACTAGCTGAAGAGCCCATTACATGGGCCACAGTTCCACTGCCACCTGGTCGCGGGGCAGTCACGCTCCTTCAGAGCGCCCAGCTCTGTATCAGCCGCGGCGCGGGAAGTCTCTACTGCGCATGACTGCAGCACGCGCAGCAGTTTGTACTGCGCATGTCGCGGTGTTACACACAATTTAGCGAATTATTATATAGGATGTTTGGGGTGATGTCACTATATATATTTACTATACATAGGGCGAGATATTCAGAAAGTGGTGGTAACTGAAACTGTCTGTAATCAGAATTAAAAAGTTCTTACTCCACGGTCCGCCAATTCTCAAACATGTTTCCGTCATTTTTTGCATCCAATTCCGCCACCTCCGTCAAAAGGAAAAAGCCGTCTTAAAGGGATAGTAATACTTCGTTTTAACTTTATTTTATTTTGTAGGCATTAAAAAAATATGAAGAATGATACAAGTCTTATCTCTCAAACCTTTATGGTTTAAGAGATATTCACAAGCAAAGTTTCCCCTCCCGCCCCTTTTACCTAGTGTAAGCCATCTCTTCTCAGATGTGGAATCCAGTCCATAGACCAGACAGATAACAGCAGGTGACAATCATCTTTGTATGAAAACAATGAAAGCCCTGCCCCCCTTGACAAGCTTTTCAGGTTTTTCCCTTATCTTAATTGAAGATTGTCCCTCTCTGCAGTCTACCTGGGCACTTCCCTTCTGATCTGGCTGAGCAGTGTTATATCAGTAAAAGGGGTGGGAGGGGGATACTTTGTCATTGAATTACTCTTGAACTACAACTCTGACAGAATTGAAATAACACTTTCCAAAGTCCAAATACTATGATGATTAATTAGAGCTGCTTTTATTATGAAACATTACTATCCCTTTAAAAGTGGGCGTGGTTTAATCCACCTTCATATTGTAAGGTATTTTCAGAAAAAAATATTCTTTTAACCAGCACTTTTTTGTCTTAGTAAAGTCATTTTTCACAACAAAATAAAAATGGTCTAAACTTGAAGAAGAGAAAATAAAGTACTGTTAGCAGGAGTGAGAGAGGACTTCAATGCATTGTGAAGCAATTCCATCCTGACTCCAAAAAGGAAGTCGGACATTAAACTGGATCAACATCCTACCTGCAGTGAAACCAACTGTCATAATTCTCTGTATTGTTCTGAGCTAGAAGAATATGCTTTCTGAAAGCATCAACAGTATCTGCAAACACAGCATCCTGATGCAAAGAATTCCACAACTTTACTACCCTTATTGTAATAAAATCCCTCCCTTAGTTGTATTTCATAGAGCCTTTCCTTCAGTGTTATTGAATTACCTCTTGATTTTTTTGTTCTCAGCTCTTTATGCCAATCGGAACGATATAAAACTTTGCGTGGTGGGTGGGGGCAAAAAGCATGGCTAAGCTCTGCATTGCACAAACCTCTGGCACTCAGAGGGTTAAATTAATGGGATGATTGGGAATTCATATTTTTTTCCTTTTTATGCAGTTGGATTGCTGTAGAATTACTCTTCTTTTGTACATAAGGACCTTCATCTCTGTTGTACATTACTGCTAGTCACTGTCAGTTTGCCGTCAGATAAAGGCAATAGAATTCAAAGGACCATGTTTTTTTCTATAGGATTTCTCAATGCGACTGCTGTAGCCTATTGTCTACTGTGAAGTGGTATAAAATAAAGGCAGACTATTACTTTCAAACTGTAGATAATATGCAAACAAATAGAAACACCAGTCTTCTTTATGAAGGACACAAACCTGAGTACGTACTTCTCATCAACAGATTAAACAGGAACTTCACCTAACAGAATAAGTGGCTCTTAAACTGATAATATTGTGTCATTTTAAAAAAAAATATCTTGTAGCTATTAAAAAAATAAATCTAACTCTGTAGACCGTTCTAATGAAGTAGTTTATTTTAAATATCGCCATTGCGACTCTGCTGGTCTCGGGACCAGATTCTCCTGCAGTCAGCGTTAGCGCTGATGTCAGGGAAAGGGGGGGAGGCTTAAGATGCGAATATCTCCCAAACCTTAAAGGTCTGAGAGATGGGACTGGCATTGTCAGATTTATTTTTTTTAATAGCTACAAGATAATTTTTTTAAAATGACACAATACCATCCCTTTAAAGGGATAGTAATATTTCGTTTTAACTTTATTTTATTTTGTAGGCATTAAAAAAACATGAAGAATGATATAAGTCTTATCTCTCAAACCTTTATGGTTTAAGAGATATTCACAAGCAAAGTGTCCCCCTCCCGCCCCTTTTACTGATGTAACACTGCTCAGCCAGATCAGAAGGGAGCTGCCCAGGTAGACTGCAGAGAGGGACAATCTTCAATTAAGATAAGGGAAAAATCTGAAAAGCTTGTCAAGGGGGGGCAGGGCTTTCATTGTTCTCATAGGAAGAAGATTGTCCCCTGCTGTTATCTGTCTGGTCTATGGACTGGATTCCACATCTGAGAAGAGATGTCTTACACTAGGTTAAAGGGGCGGGAGGGGAAACTTTGCTTGTGAATATCTCTCAAATCATAAAGGTTTGAGAGATAAGACTTATATCATTCTTCATGTTTTTTTAATGCCTACAAAATAAAATAAAGTTAAAACGAAGTACTACTATCCCTTTAATGGGCCTTTAGTATAAAGACAAACTGAAGCAATTCTGGTGCAATTCAATGGCACCATAAGCAACAAATATTAATTCCCCAAATTCCAGTTGGTTTCAATGTGCTTTTTAATATCTTAAAGGGATAGTATTGACTGAAAATAATTTTATTTTGTAGACCTTAAAAAAACATTAAAATGATATAAGTCTTATCTCCCAAACCTTTATGGTTTGGGAGATATTAGCAAGAAAATTAGGTAAAGTTCCCTTTTCCTGGCTGTTTTAGCCAAGTCTGCCATCTAGTGGACAGATTTGGAATCCGGTCCACAGATCAGCGGGCAGCTCTTTAGCAGTGCTGAGATCACGATCCTTAAAAAGAACTACTTCATTGGAACTGTCTACAAAGTGTGCCTGGCTTGCAAGCACACTTTGTAGACCATTCCAATGAAGAAATTCTTTTTAAAGATTGTGATCTCGGCACTGCCGAAGAGCAGGGACCGGATTCTAAATCTGAAGGCTTGAGCAGTGACGTCAGGGGAAACTTTACTTGCTAATATCTCCCATAAAGGTTTGGGAGATAAGACTTATATAATTTTAAATGTTTATAAGGGCTACAATATAAAATAAAATTATTTCAGGCAATACCATCCCTTTAAATCAGTGTTTCACAACCAGGTGTGCCACAGACACCCACTTAGAGTGCTCTATTTTCTTCTACAAAGAGTATGAGAAAAATGTGAATGTTGAGTTTCAGATATATATTTATTGAAATTATGATGCACAGCATGTTTGCTTTGTCATTCTGATTGTGAGGCCTAAGAATAACCATATATTTATGTATTTACCTCTTCATAAAGACCTTGCCCAATGACATAATCTTTTTTGAGGTGTCACAAAAGTTCTAGAATAGATTTTAGGGGTACCTTGAGCAAACAAGGTTGAGAACCACTGCCTTAAATGGTCTGGTGCATAGTTATTTGTCATACTTGATAATGCTCGCGCTAATGATGCATATAACCGTCTTATTCCAAACAATGACAGTCGTGTGGTGGATTAAAGCAATAGAGAGAAGGGTGGCCTAGCCAGCACTAGTACCAAGGGTGAGACTAAGGTATAATTCTGGTGCACTTCGGGTCAGATAATACACTAGATACACATACATGGGAAAAGAATCATAAACAAGCAAGACCCTTTAAAGAGGCACTCAACCAAAAGTCATCAATACAAAAAAATAATAGTTTATTAGATATAATACAGTGAGGGAAAAAATTATTTGATCCCCTGCTGATTTTGTACATTTGCCCACTGACAAAGAAATGATCAGTCTATAATTTTAATGGAAGGTTTTTCTGAACAGTGAGAGACAGAATAACAACAAAAAAATCCTGAAAAACGCATTTCAAAAAAATTGATTTACATTTTACTGAGTGAAATAAGTATTTGACCCCTTTGCAAAACATGACTTAATACTTGGTGGCAAAACCCTTGTTGGCAATCATAGAGGTCAGACGTTTCTTGTAGTTGGCCACCAGGTTTGCACACATCTCAGGAGGGATTTTGTCCCTCTCCTCTTTGTAGATCCTCTCCAAGTCAATAAGGTTTCGAGGCTGACGTTTGGCAACTCGAACCTTCAGCTCCCTCCACAGATTTTCTATGGGATTAAGGTCTGGAGATTAGCTAGGCCACTCCAGTACCTTAATGTGCTTCTTCTTGAGCCACTCCTTTGTTGCCTTGGTTGTGTGTTTTGGGTCATTGTCATGCTGGAATACCCATCCACAGCCCATTTTCAATGCCCTGGCTGAGGGAAGGAGGTTCCCACGCAAGATTTGACGGTACATGGCCCCATCCATCGTCCCTTTGATGCGGTGAAGTTGTCCTGTCCCCTTAGCAGAAAAAACATCCCCAAAGCATAATGTTTCCACCTCCATGTTTGACGGTGGGAATGGTGTTCTTGGGGTCATAGGCAGCATGCCAAAGAGCTCGATTTTGGTCTCATCTGACCACAACACTTTCACCCAGTTCTCCTCTGAATCATTCAGATGTTCATTGGCAAACTTCAGATGGGCCTGTTCATGTGATTTCTTGAGCACAGGGACCTTGTGGGTGCTGCAGAATTTCAGTTCTTCACGGCGTAGTGTGTTACCAGTTGTTTTCTTGGTGACTATATTCCCAGCTGCCTTGAGATCATCGACAAGAACCTCCCGTGTAGTTCTGGGCTGATTCCTCACCATTCTCATGATCATTGAAACTCCACGAGGTGAGATCTTGCATGGAGCCCCAGACCGAGGGAGATTGACAGTTATTTTGTGTTTCTTCCATTTGCAAATAATCCCACCAACTGTTGTCACCTTCTCACCAAGCTGCTTGGCGATGGTCTTGTAGCCCACTCCAGTTTTGTGTAGGTCTACAATCTTGTCCCTGACATCTTTGGACAGCTCTTTGGTCTTGGCCATGGTGGAGAGTTTGGAATTTGATTGATTGATTGCTTCTGTGGACAGGTATCTTTTATACAGGTAACAAGCTGAGATTAGAAGCACTCTCTTTAAGAGTGTGCTCCTAATCTCAGTTTGTTACCTGTATAAAAGACACCTGTGAACCAGAAATCTTGCTGATTGATAGGGGGTCAAATACTTATCAATTTATAACTTTTTTGAAATTCGTTTTTTAGGATTTTTTTGTTGTTATTCTGTCTCTCACTGTTCAAATAAACCTACCAATAAAATTATAGACTGATCATTTCTTTGTCAATGGGCAAACGTACAAAATCAGCAGGGGATCAAATATTTTTTTCCCTCACTGTAAATAAAAAAATAAGCACTTATATTAAAACATAATTAAAAACACTAGAGGAGGTAAAATATGAATCAAAAGAGGTAATCAACTCACAAACTCTCGTATCAATATATAATAATACACATTAGTGAGTACAATCTAGAAGAGAGTAACAAAAGTATGTTATACCACCTGGACCTGTTATATAGCCCAAAATGAACTAATGGAGGGAATAACAACTGGCGTAATGCATAATCCTAAAAAGTGCAAAGTTCAACAAATCACAAAAATGTAAACAATACTTACCAGCCCAAAATCCAAAAAATCAAAAAGGGTCACAGGTGGAAATAATACAGTCTCATAAATGCTGGTGGATTAAAAACATAAACACTTTACTGTGGCAATCTTAAAATCTTGATAGCCTCCTGATGAAATGGATGGACAAACCATGAAACGCTTTGAGGATTAACCATTTGAGTGTCAGAGGGGAACACAACACATTACCTTGGAATGCGTTGTGTACCCCTCTGGCACTCAAAGTGTTAATATCATTATTTTTTTGTAATATTGGTATGTAACTATAACTATACATTTTTTATATTATAAAGAATTTTAATTAGCATCCGTGGTCTGCCTCAATATGCAAGTATAACAACAAGATGCTGAACTACAGATCCGAGTGGGGAGGACCAGTATAATATCAACACATGCCTGGGACCAGTAGATCGAACATTGTCACTGGTCAAAAACTGTCCAATAAGTGAATTCATTGGGTGATTTAACTTACACACTGCTGGTATAAATTACATCTGGTATGGAATATTAGCACTCTCTTTATTAGTTTTTTTTCTCTTAAAACCATGCTTGTTTCATAAGCGTGGTGCATACACAAATGCACATGAGAAGGAGACTTACATGATGGATACCATACGCAGACATGACTCACACTAGCAGATCAACCGTTTTGCACAACCTCCGTGCTTACAGGGTAAAGGCCTTAAATGGATAGTAATACTTCGTTTTATCTTTATTTTATTTTGTAGGCATTAAAAAAACATGAAGAACGATATAAGTCTTATCTCTCAAACCTTTATGGTTTGAGAGATATTCACAAGCAAAGTTCCCCTCCTGCCCCTTTTACCTAGTGTAAGCCATCTCTTCTCAGATGTGGAATCCAGTCCATAGACCAGACAGATAACAGAAGGGGACAATCTTCTTCCTATGAGAACAATGAAAGCCCTGCCCCCCTTGACAAGTTTTCCCCTTATCTTAATTGAAGATTGTCCCTCTCTGCAGTCTACCTCGGCACCTCCCTTCTGATCTGGCTGAGCAGTGTTACATCAGTAAAAGGGGCAGGAGGGGGATCCTTTGTCATTGAATTACTCTTGAACTACAACTCTGACCGAATTGAAATAACACTCTCCAAGGTTCAAATACTATGATGATTAATTAGAGCTACTTTTATTATGAAACATTACTATCCCTTTAACTCATTTGAATGCAAGATAAGTCTACAATGCATTGCAATGTACTAGATCAGTGTTTCTCAACTCCTGTCCTCAGGACCCACTAACAGGCCAGGACTTAGGGATTTCTCTGCTAGAACACAGGTGTGGTGATCAGAGGTTCATTCACACTGATTAACTCACCTGTGCTCTAACAAGGAAACCATGTGATCAGAGGCTCATTCACATTGATTAACTCACCTGTGCTCTAACAAGGAAATCATGTGATCAGAGGCTCATTCACACTGATTAACTCACCTGTGCTCTAACAAGGAAATCATGTGATCAGAGGCTCATTCACATTGATTAACTCACCTGTGCTCTAACAAGGAAATCATCAAATCCTGGCCTGTTAGTGGGTCCTGAGGACAGGAGATGAGAACCACTATACTAGATACTTCTCTAGAATCCTAAGGTTTAAACAGTTCTCCTCTTACATTTAAAAAGCTGATTCTTAGGAGACAAGGGAACAGTTAGCCAGAAGACAATAAAGTAGCACAACTCTGATGAGTCTTTATACAAGTATCAGCCGTTCTGTTCTAATGAATACAAATGTATTTCTTACCAAGAAACATGAAACATCCTTAGAGACATAAGGAACTATAATGAGCTAAATTACGCTCATATTGCAAGGAAAAGGTGTCATCGTGTTAATGATACCTGCCAAGCCAATTAGCACAAAACAATAAGAGCAAACAAAATATAAAGAAGCTATGGTCTCAAAAAGCCTGTGAACGAGCAATATTGAAATTAAAGTGAAAACAATTTTTAACCCCTTGCATCTGATAGGTTAAAGAAGCAGTATGCTTTTTTTTGTTATTATTAGAAAAGTAGATATGAATAAAACAATGGTACTAAAATTTCTGGGGAAATTATCATTTAGAAGTTAAAAGGTCTGCAAAGCGTGCTTGCAAACCAGGCACACTTTATAGACCGTTCCAATTAAGTATTTCTTTTTAGATAGCTCTATTTTGGCTCTGCTGAAGAGCCACCGGCCGGTCCAGGACCAAGACCTCATGCTGTCAGATAGAAGCTGACGTCAGTGAAAAGGGAGTGGTGGGGATCAATAGAGCCTTATATCTCTCAAACTATACATGTTTGAGAGTTCAGACTGGCATCAATGAATTTATTTTTTTCATATTTACAATATTACATTTTTTGAAAATTATCTATTACTATCCCTTTAAGGGTTGATAAACCCACTATTCTAGAGACTGCTCTCCATATGGATTTTATTGTTTGTTAACCCTGTGAGTGCAAGTGGGGTGTGCAACGCATCTCACTGGTACTCAGAGGTTTAAAGGAATAGTAATGCTTCGTTTTAACTTTATTTTATTTTGTAGGCATTAAAAAAATATGAAGAATAATATGTCTTATTTCTCAAACCTTTATGGTTTAAGAGATATTCACAAGCAAAGTTTCCCCTCCCGCCCCTTTTACCTAGTGTAAGCCATCTCTTCTCAGATGTGGAATGCAGTCCATAGACCAGACAGATAACAGCAGGGGACAATCTTCTTCCTATGAGAACAATGAAAGCCCTGCCCCCTTTGTCAAGCTTTTCAGGTTTTTCCCTTATCTTAATTGAAGATTGTCCCTCTCTGCAATCTACCTGGGCACCTCTCTTCTGATCTGGCTGAGCAGTGTTACATCAGTAAAAGCGGCGGGAGGGGGATACTTTGTCATTAAATTACTCTTGAACTACAACTCTGACAGAAGTGAAATAACACTCTCCAAAGTCCAAATACTATGATGATTAATTAGAGCTGCTTTTATTATGAAACATTACTATCCCTTTAAAGCATTATTTGTATTCCTGTTTTGCAATCCTTATTCTGCCCGTTAATATATTCACAAAACTGTCAGCAATCAAGTAAGTTTATGGCCGCAGTGAATATTTTCTGCTTTGCTTGTGAGAAAATAAAACCAAAAAAATTGCTTAAAGTGAGTGTTATACATCTGATTTTGAAGGCAACAAGTAGGCGTTTCCTCCTACAGTTCGCTACAAGTGAAATGAATGGAACTGAAAGGAACCATTCAACTTGAAACTAGTTGGTGGAATTGACGTTAGAATCGCGGCAACAACAAGCTATTGTTCTGAGGCCTCCAGGGCTGTCTTCTTACTATAGAGAATGCAGCGCACAACACAGGACTGAATTATATTAACCCCTTGGATGCTCGACAGGTCTTGTTCACAAGAACATTGCTGGTCTTCAAGAAAAAGTTCAAAGATACATATTACTGACACAGGGCTTTATTAGACAAAGCTAAAAAGGATACTTAGATCAACGTTAAAGTGATAGTAATGTTTCACAAAAACAGCAGCTCCAATTAATCTTCATAGTATTTGAGCCATAGAGAGTGGTATTTAATTACTGTGAGTGTTGTAGTTCAAGGGTAATTGAATGATAAAGTATCCCCCTCCCGCCCCTTTTACCTAGTGTAAACCACCTCCCCTCAGATGTGGAATCTGGTCCACAGACCAGACAGCTCACAGCAAGGAACAATCTTCTTACTGTGAGAACAATGAAAACCCTGCCCCCCTTGACAGGTTGTTCAGGATTTTCCCTTATCTTAATTAAAGATTGCCCTTCTCAGCAATCCATCTGGACAGTCTTGCTGCTCTGAGGTGAGCAGTGTTATATCAGTAAAAGGGGCGGGAGGGGGATATTTTATCATTCAATTACTCCTGAACTACAACTCTGACAGAATTGAAATAACACTCTCCAAAGTCCAAATACTATGATGATTAATTAGAGCTGCTTTTATTATGAAACATTACTATTCCTTTAAAAGGATAGTGATATCTGCCATAAAGTAGCTTTCAATGTTCTCTATTGTAAAAATTGTGCTATGTTTAATCACTTAGTTTTATGGAGTTCCAAAGATATTCCATGTAAAAAGATCCCCCTCCCGTCCTTTCTAGCCATGTCACGCTTCTTCTTACTGTGCAGTGGCGTAAATATAGGGGTCACGGGCCTGTGCACTCCAGGGGCCCGGCCTCCCCCTGCGACCCCTCCGCCTGGCGCCCGCAATCTCCCCCCTGCGCTCTAGTAATGCAGAGCGCTGGGAGATGACAACATCTCCCAGCGCTTTGCATTACTAAGAGGACCGCGCGGGAGATCCAGGTAGGAGATGGGGGCATTGTGGAGGGGGTCAATGTGGTCAGGGGGGCCAGTGTGGTGGGGAGGGGCCTGTGGCATTTCTTGTACCAGGGCCCAGAGGCTTCTAGTTACGCCTCTGTTACTGTGGTCAGGATCGAGAGCAACGAGGGACAAACTTAAGTAAGCAAAGGAAAATCGTGCCCTCCTTCCTCAAGGGGTGCAGGGTTTTCCTTACACTTACTCACTGAAGATTGTCCCTCACTGCATCCGTCCGGTCCCGGGACTGGATTGCAGCTCTAGGGAGAGGCAGCTAGAAGGGGCGAGAGGGGGATCTTTTTACATGTAATATCTTTGGAACTACAAAAAAGTAAGTGATTAACATAGCGCAATGTGTTAGTTTTACACTAGAGAAGACTCTGAGATCTACTTTATGGCAGACATTACTATCCCTTTAATAAGAGATAAAGAAAAACTGGAAGATGGATTTATGATTTAGAATTGAAAATAAATCACTATTCCCAGCTAGTCGCCAGATGGGGAATTATTGGGGGGCAAGTTTTTTAGCGGTGGCAGTTCTGCTTTAAACAGGTACGAGTCCTATCCTATATAATAATTCACTAAAACGTGTGTAACGATGCAGTCGTGCACAGTAGAGACTGCCAGTGACGAGGCTGATACAGAGCTGGGCGCTCCGAAGGAGCATCCAGCTCTGTATCAGCCACGGCGTGGGCAGTCTCTACTGTGCATGACTGCACCGCCACCGGCTGGCAGTGGCACTGTGGCCCGTGTGATGGGCTCTTCAACTAGTTCATTTATAATTCTCCTTTTGTTTTCTAAGGTCTAAAATATCTTCTTACATGTGCCTGTGGGGGATACCATTACCGCTGCTACTTCATAAAAGTGATAGTGTTTATTGTATTACATATGCAGAATACTTTAAAGGGATAGTAATGTTTCATAATAAAAGCAGCTCTAATTAATCATCATAGTATTTGGACTTTGGAGAGTGTTATTTCAATTCTGTCAGAGTTGTAGTTCAAGAGTAATTCAATGACAAAGTATTCCCCTCCCGCCCCTTTTACTGATGTAACACTGTTCAGCCAGATCAGAAGGGAGGTGCCCAGGTAGATTGCAGAGAGGGACAATCTTCAATTAAGATAAGGGAAAAAGCTGAAAAACTTGTCAAGGGGGACAGGGATTTCATTGTTCTCATAGGAAGAAGATTGTCCCCTGCTGTTATCTGTCTGGTCTATGGACTGGATTCCACATCTGAGAAGAGATGGCTTACACTAGGTAAAAGGGGCGGGAGGGGAAACTTTGCTTGTGAATATCTCTCAAACCATAAAGGTTTGAGAGATAAGACTTATATCATTCTTCATGTTTTTCAATGCCTACAAAATAAAATAAAGATAAAACGAAGTATTACTATCCCTTTGATTTTAAAAACACCTGTTAAAAACAAGTAATGCTACAGCCATCCATTTTCCATATTTTCCATTGACTTAATAAGGTTTTAAACCCTTTGAGAATCAGACTGGTATCCAAAGCACTGCACCTCTCTGGCACTCAAAGAATTAACCCCTAGACTTCTAGAGAGGTATCCAAAGCACTTAGACTCAACGTGTTGAAGACCTCTCCAGCATTCAAGACAAGCACAGTCATAGTCCGATGAAGGACTGACAACTAAATATGTAATTGACATTAACCCCTTAAGGACTGGCAGCACGGCCAGAAGTTAAGGACCACTGGGCATTATTTTCTTTCTTTTGCATTCGATTCAGGGGTCCCAGAGCGGTATTCAGCCGTGCGGGGACTCCTGAATTCCATGATGTGCCAGGATCGTCACTGGTCATTAGGTGCAGAACCGATGTGATGGTGATGGTACTGGCACTTCATGGGTCCTTAACCCTTTGAGTGCCAGAGGGGTACGGAACTTCCGTACCCCTCTGGCACTCAAAGGGTTAAGAGGTTAAAAGTGGATATATGTATGCATACCAAATTTGCCCCAGGGACTCCACTCTTCAGACTGAATTACAGGGTCTCTGGGGAGAGAGGCTGATTCTCCAGCGGGAGTGAATTTCTCCTCCTTCCCACCCTGTTCTGCCCACTTCCCACCCTCTTCCCCTCCTTCCCACCCTGTTCCGCCCACTTCCTACCCACTTCTCCTCCTTCCCACCCTGTTCCTCCCATTTCCTACCCACTTCTCCTCCTTCCCACCCTGTTCTGCCCACTTCCCACCCACTTCTCCACCTTCCCACCCTGTTCCGCCCACTTCCTACCCACTTCTCCTCCTTCCCACCCTGTTCCTCCCATTTCCTACCCACTTCTCCTCCTTCCCACCCTGTTCTGCCCACTTCCCACCCTCTTCCCCTCCTTCCCACCCTGTTCCGCCCACTTCCTACCCACTTCTCCTCCTTCCCACCCTGTTCCTCCCATTTCCTACCCACTTCTCCTCCTTCCCACCCTGTTCTGCCCACTTCCCACCCACTTCTCCTCCTTCCCACCCTGTTCCTCCCACTTCTCCTCTTTCCCACCCTGTTCTGCCCACTTCCCACCTACTTCTCCTCCTTTCCACCCTGTTCCGCCCACTTCCCACCCGCTTCTCCTCCTCCCCACCCTATTCCTCC
Organism: Rhinophrynus dorsalis; assembly: GCA_037306005.1. NCBI lineage: Eukaryota > Metazoa > Chordata > Amphibia > Anura > Rhinophrynidae > Rhinophrynus > Rhinophrynus dorsalis. Next base: position 40,002,773 of record CM074718.1, read on the forward strand.
CACTTCCTACCAACTTCTCCTCCTTCCCACCCTGTTCTGCCCACTTCCACCCTCTTCCCGCTCACTTTATATCACAAACATTCTAATCCCCACCCGCTAAGCTAAGCCCCTCCCCTTTATGACATAAATTGTCTCACTGACTTCCTCTTCTCGGCAGCACATGAGCCCTCTTCAGGGAATCAAGATGAGCAAGTTCCCAGGTAGGTGTGTATGCGATAAACCAGTAAGTGGTAGGTCTCGGCCCCTCTAGCACTGGAGGAATGAATACACATTCAGACTGTGACAATATTAACTCCGGCAAAGCTAGAATGACAGATTTGCTACCAAAAAGAGGCCCCATGATGTTGAAAGTGTTGGTTCCTCCACACTGCAGGATACAGCACAAAGTAAGTAACAGATTTCTTCCAGCGCTGCAGGGGTTAATATAATTACAAACTGTGACCATATTAACGACATCAGTGTTAGAAGGACTTGGTAAACACTACTCAGCATGAATCTTCATCATGCTCCCAGCTCCGGTCCTGCTTAGGACTACGGGGGTGGGAAAACAGAAGGTTTCCAAGTATAAGCATAGGTTTTGCTGAAACAAGTGTTGGTACATCTCCCCTACAGATAACTGTGGTGTGATTTGCACCTCAGTGTTTCGTCTGCCATTGAACCACTGATGATGATCACTTTTCTCAGTGGGAACTTAGGTCCTGTTATTTACATCTGATATGCCAAGAAGCACATTATAAATAAAGCTTTGACAGATTCAGGGGATTAGAAAAATGATCCTTATGATGCTATCAAGTCATTGATAAATATGGCTCTTTAGACATTACTTCCACTTTCTTTCCGTGGGATCTAAAAATCCACTCTCAGACATTTTTATAAGATTCCTGATACTCTGTATAAAGCAAAAAAACAACAAAAAAAAACAAGTGTATGCATTTTCTACAAAAACTTTAAATGTCTCACTATCAATAAGGAAACAATTATTCCTTATACTTTTTAATAATGCTCTGTATATTCGGCAATGTTCTTATCAGTGTAGTTTTATTGGAATTATATTTTGAAGTGTCCCACTCCCACCCCTTTTACCAATATCACTCTTCTTCCCTCAAATCTGAAATATGGTTGCTTCACCGGACAGATCGCAACAAGGGACAATATTGTGTCTATCAGTATAGGGAAAACCCTGCCCCACCTTGGCAAAGAAGGGCAAGTTTTTCCTTAAAGGGATAGTAATGTTTCACAATAACAGCAGCTCCAATTAATCTTCATAGTATTTGAGTCATGGAGAGTGTTATTTCATTACTGTGAGCGTTGTAGTTAAAGAGTAATTGAATGATAAAGTTTCCCCCTTCCACCCCTTTTACCTAGTGTAAGCCCCCACTCCTCAAATGTGGAATCTGGTCTCTTGACTGGACAGGTCACATCAAGGGTCAATATTCTTACTGTGAGAACAATGAAAACCCTTCCCCCCTTGACAGGTTTTTCAGGTTTTTCCCTTATCTTAACTGAAGATTGTCCCTCTCTGCAATCTACCTGGACAGTCCATGCTGCTCTAAGCTGAGCAGTGTTACATCAGTAGAAGGGGCGGGAGGGGGATACTTTATCATTCAATTACACTTGAACTACAGGTCAAACAGAATTGAAATAACACTCTCCATGGCCCAAATACTATGATGATTAATTAGAGCTGCTTTTATTATGAAACATTGCTATCCCTTTAAAGCGGAACTACCACCTGAACACAACTTTAGCTTAAATAACTTAGTAGCGCTAGTCGCCAGAATTATTACCTTGCTATATAAATAAAGGATTATTATTATTATTATTATTGACAAATAGATTTAGCCTTTGTTCCCAGGCTGACAACATCACGGAATGTGGACATCTTGCCATAATGACGTCCGCGCGCCTACGCTATCAGTCCCAGCTGGGTCTATGAGGTGTTGTTAGGAGCCGTCCAGCTCCAAAAGGGACTGACAGCGTAGGCGCGCGGACATCATTATGACAAGATGTCCACGTTCCGTGATGCTGTCAGCCCTGGAAGAAAGGCTAAATCTATTTGTCAAGGTAATAATTCTGGCAACTAGTGCTACTAAGCAGCTAGTCGCCAGATGGGGAGTTATTTAAGCTAAAGTGTATTTCAGGTGGTAGTTCCGCTTTAAGCTGATACAAGATTGTCTCTTGTTGTGATCTGTCCAGACTGGCTTTCTGACCTGAAGAAAGAATAGTGATGTCTGTAAAAGGGGCTGGAGGGGGGAACTTTATATTATAATTACAAATAAACTACAGCGAAATGTGCATTGCCAAATGTACAGAGCGTTATTAAAAGTGACGTGATTAACCGTGAGTGGGGGGTGGGACTTAACCCATGTGGAAAAAGTAAAAGGAATAGACTGGGGAAGGAGGAGAAGTGGGAGGGAAATGGGAGGAACAAGCTGGTAGGCAGCAGAAGTCGGCAGAGTTTCATTACAAACTCCCCACGTCCATAGAGTCTCCTGGGCAAATCCGGAGAGTTCCCAGCTATGGACATTTGTTAAGTGTTTGTGATACGTGTTAAAATAAAGCTGTGGCATTTTATAATCCAAGATCCTTTGTGTGTTTGTATGTGTGTGGTGTTATTCTTGACCTTTACCGAATACCTACGTCAAGGGTTTTGACCCAAATCTCAGGGTGTAGGGCTCAGTGCTGCCTACTATATGATCTGCACCAATCAACTGCTTCTCTAAACTCTAAATTGGTGTCATCTCTACCAGATCTGCAGACGCAGAAACTCAGCTCATCTGTGTGTGTCCAGGCAGCGATATCAAAGTCGTAGCATGTTGACCTCCTGGTGACAGCAAGCAGGGACATACCACCTGGAATCTACATTCAGAGGAACTTCCAAAAATCTAACTCAGCTCATTTTTAAAGCTGGCTGCAACCTAGCAGCAATCATCACTAGTAAATGGGGAGATGCAGGTGTGTTTGAGTCACCCATTGCTGACTCTGCCATGATGTGTCTGAGTCAAGTGAACAGGCCATAGGGTGCAGTACACAGATTGTGCTGAGGTGACATTGTCCCCTTAACCAATAATTTATACAAATGCTGCCTGGGAATACATGCAATTTAAAATGGTCTGAAACATTTTAATTTTTCAGTGATAAAGTCCATTTCAAAACAATATATAAATGGATTTATAATGGACATCTGTCTAATACTGAAAGGGTGAATAAATCTAAAATCCTACGGGAGAGATTTGTTTTGTGGAAATTATCTAAAACAAGCTGAACTATTTGCGTCCCATGCTAGAGAACGTATAGTCAAAGGAGCAATTTCATTCATATTTAATGAAACTCCCTGGGTGTATTGAGCTTTTGAAGGAAGATGAAAGCGTTTAAATCCAGTCTGCTGAAATACCACTTGACCATAAATATTTTTGCTAAATTCTCCAGACCAAGAAAAAAAAAACATAGATTTCTTCTGATTTTCTGTGACAAGTATCATGTTTTAAGTCTGCTCCTATGAGAACAGTCTTGGTACATAGACCACGTCTGCACTATGCAGCCTCAAGAAATCAGTCATTTCATTGCTTTTGGTATTGAGAAGAATGATGGTACTCCCGCTACTAGGAGATTAGTCTTTTGAGAGTTATTATAATTTAAACTGCAATGCCCTCTAGTGATCAGATTCCAGATAATTATTCTGTTGCATCCTATGGGAGAGGAGAGTCACTGACAAAAAGTTCACCACAGAATGTTAAAGTAATTGGTGTTACTTCCTGTCAGTTTGAACGTCCAGGAAGTAAGCTTCTGGGATGTCGACTGTTATAACTATGAATAAATAAACTGAGCATGGTGGGAGTACCCTTGTCTTACTCAGCACTATAACATAGGTTTTCATAAAAAAAAGTGAACTGCTCCTTTAAAAGGGCTGATCTGGCAATCCTAACATTATTGCACTGAGGATAATGTAATTAGAAAAAATAGCACAATTCTGAGGGAAAACTAATTGCACCAAAAGGGAAAAATATAACTTGTCACTGGTTTAAATGGGGGTTCTAATCCACTGAATGCGAGGTTTCAAATGCATTGTGAAGCAAGATGTTGGAGTCCTAGCTAATATTAAAAGCTCAATTTCAATTTGGAGAATATTTATTTGTCCCAACTGGTACAGCTGTCATGCTTCAGAATTGCTCTAGTAATTCTTAGTACATCATCTGACTGACACCCAGGCTGATCCCACTGGTAGTCGCAGAATCACACATGCAATATCTGATACCCCAGCCTTGTCCCACTGGTAATCACAGAAACACACATAGACCGTCTGATACCTCAGCCTTGTCCCACTGGCAGGGCCGGCGCTGCCATTAAGGCAGAACAGGCAGCTGCCTTAGGGCGCCGCAATGGAAGGGCGCCGAAAAGAGAGAAGTTGTGGGTTGTTTTTTTTTTTTTTTCCTGCGGTGTGTCACATAGACGCCGCGAGGGAGCGCTTGGTAAATTAGCGCTCCCTCGTAGCGTCTATGTTACACACCGCAGAGAGACCCAGGCTCTGTAGTAATACAGAGCGCTGAGAGATGACATCATCTCCCAGCGCTCTGCATTACTGAGAGCAGCGCGCGGGAGCCTCAGCTCTGTGCCGAAGGAGGCACAGAGCTCTAAGCTGTGGCACGCCGCTAGACCACCAGGGACTCAAGGTGGGGAGATGAAGGGGAATTATGGAGATGAAGAGGCATTGTGGAAGGGGAATTATGGAGATGAGGGGGCATTGTGGAAGGGGAATTATGGAGATGAAGGGGCATTGTGGAAGGGGAATTATGGAGATAAAGAGGCATTGTGGAAGGGGAATTATGGAGATGAGGGGGCATTGTGGAAGGGAATTATGGAGATGAAGAGGCATTGTGGAAGGGGAATTATGGAGTTGAGGGGGCATTTTGGAAGGGGAATTATGGAGTTGAGGGGCATTGTGGAAGGGGAATTATGGAGATGAGGGGGCATTGTGGAAGGGGAATTATGGAGTTGAGGGGAGCATTGTGGAAGGGGCATTGTGGAGATGAAGGGGGCATTGTGGAGATGAAGGGAGCATTGTGGAAGAGGCATTGTGGAGATGAAGGGGGCATTGTGGAAGGGGCATTGTGGAGATGAAGGGGGCATTGTGGAAGGGGAATTATGGAGTTGAGGGGAGCATTGTGGAAGGGGCATTGTGGAGGTGGGGAGAGTGTGGAGGTAAATATGTGGGCAGGGGCAGGGGATTGTGGCAAGGTCGGGGGGGGCATCAAAATGCACCTTCGCCTGTGTATACAAAAATCCTTGCACCGGCCCTGCCCACTGGTAATTACAGAAACACACATAGACCGTCTGATACCTCAGCCTCGTCCCACTGGTAATTACAGAAACACACAAACACTGTCTGATACCTAGGGTTGCCACCTTTTCTTCAAAAAAATACCGGCCAAGGCATTCCCTCCATAGACTTAACATTGGAAAAATGTCAATTTTTACCGGCCTGGGTGGAAACCCTACTGATACCCCAGCCTTGTCCCTATTCAAGTGAAAAGGATACCAGTCCAGACCCTTTTGGCCTCCTCCCCTCAGAGCTGCAATCTGGTCGTGAGACTGGACAGATGCAGGGAGGGACAAACTTCACACTGTAACTATAAGAAAAACCTTGCCCCATTTGAAGAAGGAGTTTGTCCGTTGCCCATCTCTATCGGACCATGCTTAGATGCAGTGTGATGTAGCCAGAAAAGGTTGGACTGGGATCCTTTTAACTTGAAAGGCTTTTGAACTACAGTACATTAAGTAATTAAAGGAGGAGTAACCTTTTTTTATGAAAACACATATTTTACAGAGAATGTCCTGCTGAATAAAACAAGGACACTCCCATCGCTGTCAGATGTTTCATTCAAAATTTATAGCAGTTCAAATAATCAGGAAGTGAATTTACTGCGTTTACTTCCTGGTTCTTCTAACTGACAGGAAGTGACAGGCAGTTTCTATCACATTCTATGGAGAACTGTATGTCTCTGACTTTCCTCTCCATTAGAATCTAACAAGAAATCTAATTAGAATTTGACCACTAGAGGGCACTGCTAATGTAAAAAAAAAAACCATGGGTTTAAACTAATAACTATGAAAATATAACTCTCTGGGAAGTGGGAGTACGCTTATTTTACTCAATAGGAAAATCCCTACAATGTATGTTTTTTCATAAAAAAAGTTTACTGCTCCTTTAAAAAACAGAGCAAAGTGTTAAAAAATCTATATAGAAGACTTGCAGATAAAGTTTAATGAAGACATTACTATCCCTTTAACAGTTCTTCCTGGTGTACAGACAGTTCAACCACAATTCACTTTGTATCCAAACAGTTATTCTATAGCATTCTATGAGAGTTTTGAGTCACTGACTACAGTTCTTTATAGAATGTGATAGTAACTGCTGGGTCCTTCCTGTTTGAACTGAATACAGCAGCTGCCAGCAGTGTTTCACTTAGTGGAAAAAGTCAACAATATATGCTTTTATATATAATAATAAAGGTTTTCAACTCCTTTAAATGTAAACGTTATTAGGAAATTGTTGTATTGAAGTCAGGGGTATTTCTTATTAGGCAGAGCAACTTCCTAGACATCCACATTTTTAGGGCAGTCTCAGCTATGCTCACCAGGCCCACATCCAGAGTAGTGGGTTTGTCCAGTGGAATCTCAATATCCCTACACCTTTTTAAAAACCAGTTGGATGCTAGATGTCTCCATCTCATTGCAAAACAATGTGTTGAAGAGATCTCTCTCCAGCAATCAAGGGGTTAAAACATTTTCTTTGTGTTTGTTTGTTACAGACTAAGGGTATTTTCTGTGCCAGGGAACAGTGGATGGGACTACAGGTTATATGAGGAATGGAGGTGTGGCCTTGGGTGGAGTTAAGGGCACCTAGGGGTCCTTACCCAGGGGTGCCTGAGATGTAAATGCAGTCCTGATTGAACTCTAATGCAACACTGTACAATATCGGTAATCATCCTAGTCAGATTATCATCAGTGGTGTTACTAATCCCTACCTTTTTATCCAGATTTATCTGAACAATTTGCCCCCCACCCCCTCCCGGCAACAAGAGCCTAAAGAACACTCCTAAAAATAGGCCTACAGACCCATTGTCACTTGAATGGCCATTAGATTATACAGCTGCTGCACAGAGCTGCTTAAAGGGTAGCTATCACCCCAAATAAAGGCCCCGCCACCATAATTAGCCATCTAACGATAAGTCTACCAATGGTGCTATCATCCAGAATAATTACAACGTTACTCAGAAATTCTACTTGTGCTGGAATTGACAGCCAGGCAATAGCGCTTTAGAGGCATCTGCGCGCCCGTGCCGTCAGTCGCCTCCTAGAGGAGATCGGCACTAACAGCGCAGGAGAGCAGATGTCTGTAAGCAAAGATGTCTGGCTGTTGCCTGGCCGTCAGTCTCGGCACAAGTAGGATTTCTGAGTAACGCGGTAATTATTCTGGATAACAGTACCATTAGTAAGCTTATCAGTAGATAATTATTGGGGGGGGGACTTTATTTGGAGTGATAGTTCCTCTTTAGACAATGGCTAGATGGCGCAAAGATAACATGTAAATTACATGAAAGTCTGAGTCCCACAGATCATTACACAGAATCTACAAAACACTGAAAAATAACAACACTAGTCCAGTTATTTCAACATGCTAATTAAACTGAATTAAACTCGTTTCTTGATGAAAGCTTCCCTTTAACCTTTTGAGTGCCAGAAGGGTACGCAATGTAAGGCAATGCGTTGCGCTCCCCTGGCACTCAGAGGGTTAAATGTTAAAGCCAAACTACCACCCCTTGTAAACTCTGCCCCAAATAATTACCCATCTGGCGACTAGCTGCTCAGTAGCGAGAGTCACCAGAATTATTACTGCGTTAATGAGAACTATACACTGCTCTGGGACTGACAGACAGGAAGGAGTGCAGACATCTTTACATAGTGACGTCTGCGTGTCTGCGCTGTCAGTCCCAGTCTGCTCTAGGAGCCGTTCGGTACCAAAAGGCAGGCACGCGGGCGTCACTATGGAAAGATGTCTGCGCTGTTTCCTGCCTGTCAGGCTGGCAGCAATGGATAATTCTCATTAACACAGTAATAATTCTGGTGATAGCGCTACTGAGCAGCTAGTCGCCAGATGGGTAATTATTTGGGGCAAAGTTTACAAGGGGTGGTAGTTCCGCTTTAAAGTCTTAATACCCCTTTCAGTGCCACAGTGATGCTCAGCCGTTGGACACCCCCTCAGGGACTGAGAGGGTTAACCAGACATCTGAATTTTCACAATAGTGTACACATTAGTTAACAGTGCACAATCAAAGGCCAATTAGTCAATTTGCATGATAGGTCTGAGCCATATCTACTGGTCTGGCACCGAATACTACACAGCTGCCATACATGCCAGGTGCCTCTCGCTGTTATTGGGTTACAGATCTGGCAGACACAGTAACTATCAATGCAGAGTACATTTTATGTGCAACATAAAAGAGTCATAAATTCAATAATACTCCAGTCAATCAATGAATCTCATATGAAAGGCCCAATTACACTGTATTTCAGAGTCCTGGTCAAGATGCCCAAGTTGAATGCAGAGAGGTTTAATAACGCACTTCTGTTTTAGGCTTATGACACTATAAAGCAAGTAGATCAATAATCATTAACATTTCTTCATTCTCGGTCACCTACAGGTCATTAATAAACAGATGTAAATGCAGTATTCTGGTCTTGGCTGGTTCATCAATACAATGCAGACTACTGCTACATTCACGGTTTTGATGTATTGCATTTCAGAGTCATAGATGTCATTCTACAGATGGTTAGTTACAGGGCATTAAAGCAGCAGGATACTCCCAATGGGTGAAGCTTCCGTCAAAAGTTATAACACATCAAACTTGTTTTTTGCCATATTTATATAAAACTAGTGTAAAAGCCCATGTACACGGGCCATCGCAGAACTACACGGCAGGTGTACTACCGCAGAACTACTCCTCCCAGCATTCTATGCGTCCGGGCAGTCTCTACTGCGTATGACTGCTTTGTTGCATTCGGGCAGTCTCTACTGCACTACCGCAGAAGTACACCTCCAGCATTCTGTGCGCTCGGGCAGTCTCTACCACGTATGACTGCTTCTGTGAGTTCGGGCAGTCTCTACCGCGTATGACTGCTTCTGTGCGTTCGGGCGGTCTCTACCGCGTATGACTGCTTCTGTGCGTTCGGGCAGTCTCTACCGCGTATGACTGCTTCTGTGCGTTTGGGCAGTCTCTACTGTGTATGACTGCTTCTGTGCGTTTAGGCAGTCTCTACTGTGTACGACTGCTTCTGTGCATTTAGGCAGTATCTACTGCGCATAACTGCATCAGACAAACATACATCTGGCCTTTTATTTTATTGTAAACTAGTGTAAAAGCCCGTGTACACGGGCCAAGGTCCGGGTAATGTTAACCCTTTGAGTGCCAGAGGGGTACGCAGCGCATTGCTTTGCAATGCGTTGCATACCTCTCTGCCACTCAAAGGGTTAAGAGGCCGGTGCTACCTCACTGCTCCACGCGATGCAGTCTTGCGTCGCCTCACTCACGTGATGCAATCATGTGCAGTAGAGACTGGCCGAACGTAGGCAGTCTCTACTGTGCATGACTGATCGTGACAAACATCCTAGCGAATTATTATATAGGATGATATGATGCTCTCTATGCCATGGGTACAAAGAAATTCAAAGTACTTTGGAGCCAGACAAAACACTTAGGAGCCAGCTGGGAGTTCTAGGAGGCAGTGAAGGACTGTTGCAGGGGCCAGTAATTAAATTATAGGAGCTCTGGAGGGAGATTCACTAAACCGTGATAAAGAAGTGATATAGCGGAGATGACTTCTCCAGTGATATCACTACTCCAGTCCCTATGTTATTCTATGGAGCCCATGCAATACGATCTCCAAAGCTGAAGAAATCTTAGTGCATGTGCTCCCCGTGCCCCTCTTTCCCTCCCAGATTTTTCTTTTTTTGCGTATGACTGTGTGGTGTGTATAAGTGTATTACTGTGCTCCAAATTAATAAAATTCACATTAATCTTTAATATTACTTCAGTATTTTTATTTTAAAATGCTTTTGGTAAAGTAAAACCTTTGATCTTGCTCCCACACATTCATTTACTAATATAAAGAGGTGCCAGTAGGACATACAATGTGTCTTTTAGTGCTGCCAGCAACTGACATGTCGGCCTCCATGGAAGTGAGAGACAGGACTGACTGAAGGTGTTATCTGCTGAATAAAGGCACAAGTTCAAAATGTATAAGGGCCATTAGGCTTTTCTGATAATAGTAAGGTAAGTGGGGGTTATTATTGGGAGGTGTTACTTCTCCTTTAACTCCTTGGGTGCCAGAGAGGTCTCCAATGCATAGTGCTGCAATGCACTGGAGAAAAATGTGTAGGGTAACCACATGTCCTGGATTAAAAATGTGTGTCCTATGTCATGGGCAGCTCCCTTCTAGCACAAGACAAAGTTCTGAAATGAAGATTCTAGTTCTAAACACTAGAAGAGAACTGCACATTGCCTACTGTGACACAAAGTGATGACTACAAGAAAATGGCTTCCATACAGAGCCTAAACACTAGAGAGCGAACTGAGTCTTGCTTCCTGACATCAAATATGAGCTGCAGTGCAATTTTTTTCAGTGTAATGCTAGTCCAAGTCTTTGGGCCTGACTTACATTTGCTTGTAGCCCACCAAAGTCATCACTTTCTGTCACAGCAGGCAATGGGCAGTTCTCCCTCTAGAACTCTGTGGTGCATTGGTGAAAGAGCAGGTTGCATAGTGATGTCCACTGATTTATATTGATAACCCTCCCTCCCCAGCATAGCTGCAGTCGTCGGGGACATGTACTCTGCTGCACTCGTCTCTGCACAGTCCCTGAATGGCAGAATGGAAATGTGGTCACCCTACAAATTTGACACTCAAGAGGTTAACAGCATCCCATCTTCGTTATGGTCTCCAGTACTTCAGGAGCCCAGCTGGCAGCAGAGCACATTTGGACTTTGTATGCATCATCAGGAGTGTAGAATAAAAGGATTATGTCCTTAAGTGGTTCCAGATGACTCCTGTATACTTGAGTGGTCACAAAAAACTTTCACTTACAAAAAAAAAAAAAAAAGAAATAGCTGGATCTTCCTGATCCAAGGAATACACAATGAGGCTGATGTTGTAAATATAACTGGGGGGGGGGGGTACACTAAGTTTTAATAAAGAGGTTACAGAGTGCAGATAGGGTGACCACAGTTCAATTTTGCCACTCAGGGACACTGCAGAGAGAGAAGAGAACACCACAAACTTCTCTGCACTAGAGGGAGAACTGTCCAGTGAGTGTTGAGACTGAAATCCATGTCTGTGGTGGAGTACAGGATAATGTACATTATGCACAAACCCTTAGATGATCTTTGCACTACAATAAAATTCCACTGCAGCTCTTGTTTGATGTCAGATTCAAGACTCTAGTGTTTAAAGCTCTGTTTGGAGGCCATTTTCCTGTAGCCCAGAAGAGGCATCACTTTCTGTCACAGTAGGCAATGGGCATTTCTTCTAGTGTTTTGAACTTTTTGCTCTGGAGTCTTCATACCAGGACTTTGTATTGTCCCAGAAGGAGGCTGTCTGGGAGAAAGGCATACCTCCCAAGTGTCCCTCTTTAGGAGGGACAGTCCCTCTTTTAGACCCAAATCCCTATGTCCCTCTTTCCCACCCTGATGTCCCTCTTTTAAGGAAATCAGACTGTGTGGTGTGTATATAAGTGTAACATACTGTTCTACCGCAATAAAACTCACACTAATGTTTGTTTAAACGTCAGTATATGTGTTTATAAATTAGTCTGTGTACATAAAATACTTTGGTCTTGTTATAAGTCATTTATTAGGTTACACAAGAAGGTGTCAATAGGTCATGAAATAGCCTAAAATTATCTTTAATGCCCAGCCCACCAGCCACACCACTAAAACACAAGTGTCCCTCTTTGGCAGTTTGAAATGTTGGGAGGTATGCAAGGGACATACATGTAAAATCCAGGACTGTCCCAGGCAATCGAGGACTTGTGGTCACCCTAAGTGCAGATGACTTCTCTAGTGTGATAATCTCTCCAAGTCCAATGTTATTCCATGGAGCCAATGCGCTAAGATTTCTATAGATTTATTATACAATGTCATAAATATATATATAAATCTATCAGTTTCTGATTTGCTGTCAGCCATGCCTATAGAGGAGCAGAAATGAGGAGTTATGCAAAATATTTCATTCCGTGGCCACTGGAATGGCTGAGAGTAGAATACCCAAGGTTGGGCCTAAACACACATTAGCACTATTCACCACATCTTAGGGCTGCTTGGCACAGTGATTTGGACGGAAGGACTCAGGGAGAGAAGCCCTCAAAAAATAACTCCAACAACAAGAAGCTTTTATCCAAATCTCAGAAGGACCACAATTCTACTGGCTCTGCCTATTCACCACTGTGCATTTCTGCTCTGCCTGCTCATATCCACCTCACACCTGATACTTGCATATTCACACAATTAATATCAGATGACTCTTCCTACATACATAACAACCTCCATTTCTGCAGGACAATTAATGCCCTTCATACCTTTAAAACGAAGGGCAATACCGCTCTCCCACCCCCTCACTTTTAGGATATGCCTCTATTAACACTGATGTGACACCTCTCCTCTCCATTTCGCTGGCTTCAATCCCCCACTCTCCTCGCCACCATCGCACCTCCTCCACCATTTTGACACTTTCTTTCCCTCATCTCATTGCATCCACAGTTGCATCTCCCTAACTCCCATCACCAGACACCACATAGTAGATGTGACCCACTCCGTGCACAATAGTTCAGGACTGGGAGACACAGGTGTATTCCATTGTGTGTGTGTATGTATGTGTATGTATATATATAAGAAGATCAAAGAAATTACCAAATTTGCTGGTACACAGTTGCAACAAAAGGCACAGGACCAAAGTTGCTGGATGCTTGCCGAGGAGGCCTTCATCCTGCAGTGGATCGACAAAGGCTGAAGATGATGATGTATATGTGTGTGTTTAACCATTTCAGTGTCACAGACATGGCTCTCTGGCACACAGTGGGTTATTGCATGGGCAAAGCGGTGCCACCTTTGCTAGTCGCACATAAATCCCTTGAGTAATACTGAAGACAAACAACCGCATAGGGGACAATACAATTTTGCAAAAAAAAAAATGCTATCAATTTAAATAGGGTTTTTTAACCCCTTTGATGAGAAAGATTTCCAATGCATTGTAAAGCAATACGATGAAGCCATCTCTATTAGTCAAGGGCTTAAAAGCCACATTTACATAATTCTATATGAGCTTTAACCCTTTGAGTGCCTGAGAGGTATTCAACACATTGCATTGAAATGCTTTGGATACCGTTTTGGCACTCAAAGGGTTATATAAGCACGGATGGTGCCAGGGAGCTCAGACATCAGACTGATAAGTGACCTTTGCCTCCCTCCATAGAACCATCTCAACAAATAATTTCATGAAGCAGAATACCATAATGCGCTAATTCAAGGGGAAATATTTGGTGAACACATAACTTACATACTTCCCTCAGAGCTTGTGTTCAGTACAGAGAGTTAACCCTTTAAGGACCAGAGAGCTGCACATTGCATTACAATATGTTGCATACCCCGATGGTCATTAAATGGTAAATGTTAGTTAGATTTTTTTTTCAATGTCATTTTTTAACCCTTTGTTGGATACCTCTCTGGTGCTCAAAGGGTTAATTAGCATTGTTTGTTTATGCATTTCCTTATGGACAGACAATCGCATCCCTTACAAAGTCATGCCTCACAGGCAGTGGAAAGCTTGAGGGTGGCATTACATAGTAACATAGTAAATTAGGTTGAATAAAGACACAAGTCCGTCAAGTTCAACCTTTGCCTCATACCCCAGTGACATGAGGATTTCATAGCTTTCCTGCTCCCAAATAAGTTAGTTTTATCAGACCTTCCTGTTTTTCCTACTAATATTCAGTATAACCCTGTATGTTCCCTTTTGAAAGAAATGTATCTAATCTTCTCTTAAAGGGATAGTAATACTTCAAAATTACTAACCCCTGGTTTGTAGCCCTTAAAAATAGAACAAAAATGCGCCCAGTGGCATCTCTCAAACCCTTATGGTTTGAGAGATAACCGCCTACAAAGTTCGCCCCTGCCTGACGTCCGAGATCTAGCTGACAGCAGGTAAATCCGGTCTCGGAAACAGCCGGCGACTCTGTAGCAGAGCCGAGACCGAGTTAATGAAGAAGAAATCCTTCACTGAGAAGGTCTTCTACGTGTGCTTGTTTTGCAAGACCTTTTAAGTGAAGGATTCTTTTTCATTAATGCAATCTCAGCTCTGCTGCAGAGCCTCCGACGGTCCCGGGACCGGATTTCCCTGCTGTCAGCTAGAACGATGACATCAGACAGGAGCGAACTTTGTAAATGGTTATCACTCAAATGCCACTGGGTGCACTTTTGTTCTTTTTTTAAGTGCTACAAACTAGGGATTAGTAATTTTGAAGTATTACTATCCCTTTAAATGTATCCATTGTATCTGCCATAACCACATCCTTGTGCAAGGAATTCCATAATTTAATAGACCTTACTGTAAAAAAACCCTTTCCTCTGCTTAAGTCTAAACCTCCTTTTCACTAGGCAAGGGCTATCCCCTGAACAGGCCTTGTAATGAATAGCTCACCACAGAGATCCTTGTCTTGACCTTGCACTTCATATTACTGTTACTATAATATTTCGCACTACGATTATCAATCTCCAATGATCTGTACACTCCTCTGGTCCACAAAGGGTTACGGAAAGCAGAATGAGACTGCTCCTCTGTTAGGACCAGAAATGCAGAACTAGCAGTGTCTGTATTCTGTAGCCTTGCTATGCAATGTAGCAGCTTGGTTTTATTTATTTTTTTGGGGGGTGTCTTAAAAAACAGAACCCTGCAGGTGACTAACTGAAGTCCAAGACTGGGCAATTATCCCTCCAGAATAAGTTGCTCTTTATATGTTATTTATTCAGAGTCTACACATGCCTACGGTGCAGTGCCAAGCAATAATCTGGAGATGTCTAACAGTTCACACAGCATGCATAGTTAAAGGAGCAGTAAACTTCTGTTATGAAAAAAAAAAACATATATTGTTGGATGTCTTGTAAAACAAGTGTACTCCCACTGCTGAGAGATGTACCGTAAAATCTCGGGTATAATACACACAATTTTACCCCACTTCACCTTGTGTGAAGTTGGGGGTGTGTATTATACACAAGAGTTTTTTGGGGGATTTAATTTAATTTGTAATGTTGGTGATCCCTTCCCTACCCTCCCTTAAAAGGAAAGCTTAAAATAAACTTCCTCTGGGCAAATCTTCTGTGCCAGCGGCATGCTTGCATTTGCTGGCCACCTGCTTCCCATCAATGGGCTTTCAGGACCTTCTGCCTCCAGCCAATCGTAATGCAAGCATGCCGCCAGAGGAAGTTTATTTTAAGCTTCTCTTCTTTTGCCTACAGTACAGCGGGGGCCTTAGTGGAGCACAGTAAGCATCATTATGACAGCGGATAGCGCCGGGGGAGGGAGGGAAGGGATCAACAGCGTTACAAATTTTTTTTAGCAAGGGGGAAACAAAGGTGCGTATTATACATAGGCACTCTTGTTTTCCCCTAAATCTTGGGTGTAATATAAACCTGAGTATTATACACAGGTGCGTATTATACCTGAAATTTTACAGTATTTTTCCAGACTCATTACAGTCACTGACAATCAACTCTCCATAAAATATGATAGAAACAGTCGGGTCATGCCAGTTTGAACTTTCAGGAAGCAATCACACTGTAATTCTCTTCCTACAATTTTGAGCTGTTATAACATTTGAATAAAACAATGACAGCACTTGTTTTACTCAGCAGGACAAGCCCTGTAATATACAGGTTTTTTATAAAATACTGGACCTTTAATCAACCATGCATACTTTACATTTAAAAGGATAGTAATGTTTCACAAAAACAGCAGCTCCGATTAATCTTCATAGTATTTGGACCATGGAGAGTGTTATTTCAGTACTGTCAGAGTTGTAGTTCAAGAGTAATTGAATGATAAAGTATCCCCCTCCCGTCACTTTTACCTAGCGTAAGCCACCTCCCCTCAGATGTGGAATCTGGTTTCTTGACCGGACAGGTCGCATCAAGGGTCAATCTTCTTACTGTGATTATAAGGAAAACCCTGCCCCCTTTGACATGTTTTTCAGGTTTTTCCTTATGATCACTGAAGATTGTCCCTCTCTGTGATCCATCCGGACAGTCTTGCTGCTCTGAGGTGAGCAGTGTTACATCAGTAAAAGGGGCGGGAGGGGGATACTTTATCATTCAATTACTCGTGAACTACAACTCCAACAGTATTGAAAGCGGATCTTTCAGCTATTACTAAGTCACCAAGCATTCATTAAGTGCATGGCTACCAGCTTGGAAATCCATGTCTTACATTTAAAAAATCGCAGATTCGAAATAAATCTTTGCTGTTTGGAGACAGGAACCCAGGCTACAGCACAGACATCTTGTCTGCGTGCCTGCGCTGTCAGTCCCGGTCTCCATCGAGTAGCACTGCAGTGTACCGCGAGGTAACCGGAATGGACTGACGGCGCAGGCGCGCAGACTGCACTAACCTGCCAGTCAGTCTCCAAAAGGCAAAGATTTCTTTAGAATCTGTGATTTTTTGAATGTAAGACATGGATTTCCAAGCTAGTCGCCACGCGCTTAATGAATGCATGGCGACTTAGTAATAGATGAAAGTTCCGCTTGAAATAACACTCTCCATGGCCCAAATACTATGAAGATTAATTGGAGCTGTTTTTATTGTGAAACATTACTATCCCTTTAACCTGTTAGAGACATTCTGAAAAGCAATTGAGTCTTCTCTAACTTACAAACAATTAAAGGGAAACTATGCCTACTTCAATAAGTTACTCTTAACTGAATAGGAGCAAAAGAAGGTGTTCTTCATAAAGTAGTCTAGTATAAACATCTATATATATAAAAATGTAAGTGTTTTCTGGCTGTGGGGCGGCGATTTACAGAGAGTAACTCATCTCTGCAGAGGTGCAGCAGGTCCTTGACGTGCCCGGTGCACCCAAGGAATGGGCAACGTTGTGCACCGGTCACTAGCATTATATACATCAGTCCGAATGCAGGGGCACTTTGGGGTGCAGTGGACATCCACTTGGGTGCCTCTTGTTATCCAGAAAGACTTTGATAAAAAAGCGAAAGTTGAGTGAGAATTGAACATTTATGGACTTTTTTATGTGCAACATTGTTGTTTTCGGATTGTGAGACCTAAGAAAAACTATATATTACTTATTTGTACCCTTCATTACACCCTTAACTAACAACATATAAAATATTATGGGTGACCTGAAAAATCTAGATTGTCTATTATGAGTACACTGACCAAAAAAAGATTAAACTACTGATTACATCAACAATCTAAATACAAAATGCTATAAAGAAAAGCCCCATCGATGTTTCTTTAGAACACAAGTATATCAGATAGTAAAATGCTACTGTGCAGCCCCAGAACAGCTCCCGGAAGTGTATGGCTCTCAGCCACATACTTCATGGTTTGTGCACAGGCCTATAAGCCATGTGTAGGCAACCTTTGGCTCTCCAGCTCAATCCATTGGTTGGTTGGAGATGGTGGGAGATGTCATCTTTAACAGCTGGAGAAACAAAGCTTGCCTACCCCTGCCAGAGGCCCTGTGTTGGGCTTGCAAACCATAGCAGAGGGTTTGTGCAGACTTTGTTAAGGTGGATAGAGACTGAACTGTGAGACTTAAGTTTTGCAGTTAAGTCTCTTCTCACGGGACCAATGAGGGAACATTGGGAGTCTCCTTTCAGATTGCCATTCTGCATCCCCCGCTGATCTGATAGCACACACATGGCAGCCCCTACTTTATCTGCAGGTCTGGCCCCAGGGTAGCAGATCTGCTGATTGGGCAATATTCATGTTATAGTTTAACCCTTTGAGTGCCATAGGAGCACGCAATGCATTGCTTTGCAATTCATTACGTGTGTTGCATGCCCATCTGGCACTTAAAGGATTAATTAAATGATTAATGGATGATAGAAATGTCTACAGCTCATTACAAAGCAATGTTTTGGCAATGTCTCTAGCATTTAAAGAGATATCCCCAGACAAACTGGCATATACTAGAGCCCTAAGTCAGAGCAACAAATAATCATTATCACTTTTTTTTGCTGCACATCATTATTTGAACACTGCAATTCTCTTCTAAACATGTTAACCCTTTGAGTGTCAGAGCGGTACGGAACGCATTGCGCAGCAATATGTTCTGTACCCCCCGGCACGCAAAGGGGTAAAACTTAAAGGGTACCTATTACAGTAAGTGAGTGCATATCATTATGTACTATACTGGGTGTTATACAGGAGAACAAACATGAGACCAGAAAATAACATCATCAGATTGGATTTCAATATATAAAGTAGCATTTTCGGATCTTGAAACAGATTTTTTTCCCTTGCTACAATGTCAGAATCCATTTGCCAGCCGCTCAAGCAGAAGGCATCTTAAAAGAGCATCTGCCAACAAAAATGTCCCCACTTTGAAACAGATGTAAAATTGCTTTAGTCCTCTGGAGGAAGAAATCGCCTGGCAATTCTTATGACGCACCAACTGATTTGCTCGACTGCTTGACCTTCATGCGCTACTTACCTATAACTTACAAAACATGATTTGCCAATATGCATCCAACACAGCAGTTAAGAGAGAAAAGGGGCATGATTATTGTGCAGGAAAACCACAGGCTAGTGGAGTATTCTCCAAGATTCAGGAATTGTTTTGATGCATTCAAGTTTATAACCAAGAACAAATTTTGGGACAGCAGGATTTAAGGACAGGGAGCTAAAACAAGGGACTGTCCCTAGAAATCTGGGACAGTTGGCAGGTAAGATAATGTTAAACACTTTATATTTATGTGCTCATAGATATACTGGCTCTGAAACTGGGCCTTAACAGAAAAGTCTGTTTAACTACAAGCCCAAGACATTTAAAGGGATAGTATTGTCTCATTTTAATAAAACTGAATCTCATACCTCCCAAGTGTCCCTGTTTAGGAGGGACAGTCCCTCTTTGGGACCCAAATCCCTCTGTCCCTACCCTTTTGTCCCTCTTTTTAGGACATCAGAATGAGTGTTGTGTATTTCATTGCTCCACAGCAATAAAACATACATACATGTGTTGTTAATTGTCAGTATATGTGTTTATACATTAATATGGGTAATTAAAATACTCTTTTCTTACTCTAAATCATTTATCAGTTACACAAAGAGGTGCAGATGGGTCAAGAAATATCTTAAAAATTCTTGGAAATGCCTCGCCTATCAGCCACACCCCCCAGAAACACCACCTAAAACAGAAGTGTCCCTCTTTCACCATTTGAAATGTTGGGAGGTATGGAATCTTGCAGCTATTAAAAACTAAACTTAACGATCCCAGTCCTATCTCTCAAAGCTTTATGTTTGGAGAGATAATCACAGATAAAGTTTCCCCCAATCTCCCCTTTCCCTGATTTCAGCGCTCTAGCTGACTGCAGGGGAATCTGGTCCCGGGACCAAAGGAGGCTCTTCAGCAGAGCCAAGATCAAGAGACATAAAAAGTGTTACTTCACTGGAACGGTCTACAAAATGTGCCTGGTTTGCAAGTACACTTTGTAGACCGTTCCAGTAAAGTAACGCTTTTTATGTCTCTCAGTCTCGGCTCTGCTGAAGATGGCACTGTCGACTTTGCAGATTAAGAAAGTTCTAATCACTTACCAGACACCGCTTCGATAACTCGGTGCAATCCAAAGAGGTGGTTTCTCCCCATAAACAAATATCTTGCAAATAAGGACACACTCCAGAGGATCGATCTTGACAGTATAAAATCTTACTTATTGAGATTTAAACATATTTGCAGACATCACTGTCACCAAGACTCATAGTCTCACGCGTTTCGCACTATACGTGCTTAATCACCTAACATGAGCAGCATAACCAAGGCAAAGTTGCTGTGTAAAAGGGGCCAAAAAAGTCACATTTAAACCAATTAGGCCTTTTATTCCTTCCTTATGGGGCAGATGGTTTTTCTCCATAATTGCTCAATTTTTATTTTGAGCATAAAAGAAGAAACTATCATTACCTTGTTCTACAAGCCGTTACCAGGTCACCTTATTCTTATTGGACAAAATGTAGAAAAAAGTCACTGACAAAAGGAACAATGTCACTGTCTGACCTGACTAAAATTCAGCTCTGTTCTCAAGCAACCTTAATTCCTTCATGACCAGTGGGGTCAAGGAATTCCATGGTCACCGCACATCTGTAGGCCGAACGGAGGACCTGGAATCCATGAACCCTTTGAGTGCCAGAGGAGTATGCAACGCATTGCAGAGCACTTAAATCTTTAAGACAAAAAAAAAATTTACCCATGGTCGGCCAGTCTTTAAGAGGTTAAGTGGAGTCTGGGGTGGAGTTAAAATACTATATAGAAGTAAATGCAGCAATAACATTGCAGTGAAAGAGAATTTTATGGAAAAGTGCAGCTATGAAACATAAAATGTACAGTGTTTAACCTCTTCAGGACCAGAGAGGCAATGTGTTTACTTTTATAAAGTATTTATTTTTATGCACAATTCCCCTGTTGTTGAGGACTTAACTCCCATCGTCCTGGTTGGTTGGGGATAATGGGAGTTGTAGTCTCTAACAGTTAAATTTGCTTACCCCCATTTCCTATATCAGCCTCCTTGTTTCTCAATGCAACTGTATGTTGTGAATCAACAATTAATAGGGTAATCCCAGTGTTAGAGTTAGATCACATACATTAGGATTTTTTTTATCAGGGCCTTTTCTAGGTCAGTGCAGAGAGTGTGTGCAGCCACCCTGGGCACCTGGCAGCAGGGGGAGCCCTTCCCCGAAACAGTAGTATTTGATAGGTGCAGGGTTGCTGCTTTTGAAGCAGATATCACAACGTCACCTTCACAAATTTGATCAAGAGTAGTACTGGAGGGAAAGGGGGCCAGGATATCTACTAAAAAACTGGAAAGCTATCAATTCCACTTCATCACACCTTAATTACAAATCACACAGGCAGGGAAGAACAAATGCAAAACCATACAGAATAATCTGAAGTTTTAGCTGATTCCAGCCAGAGCTCTGTATTCAGCCTTGGCCCACCCACTGCCTGTTGCCAACCAATGAGTATTTAGGATGACAGGGGAATGGCCCAGTGGTCCTTGTAACTGCGTAAAGTAATAGGACCATGTGGACATGAACTGTTGGCTGTTGTTTGTGCCTGGCTTCAAAAGACTGATGATAGGTAAGAAATATATAATAACCAAAATAAAATATGTGTAATGTGGAGATGTCAGAATTGAGTGGGACTAGTATTAGGAGCAGGTCACCTAATTGATGTTTAGAGCTTTGCCATACCTCCCAAGTGTCCCACTTTAGGAGGGACAGTCCCTCTTTTAGACCCAAATCCCTCTGTCCCTCTTTCCCATCCTGATGTCCCTCTTTTTAGAAGATTAGACTACGTGAGGTGTATATAAGTGTATCACACTGCTCCATAGAAATAAAACTCACATTAATGTCTGTATAAACGTCAGTAGATGTGTTTATAAATTAGTATGTGTAAAATAAAAAACTTCGTTCTTGTTATAAATAATTTACTAGGTTACACAAGGAGGTGTCAATAGGTCATGAAACAGCCTAAAAATTCTTGGTAATGACCCGCCCACCAGCCACGCCCCCAGCAACACCCCCTAAAACGCAAGTGTCCCTCTTTGGCAATTTGAAATGTTGGGAGGTATGGCTTTGCTACAGTGGCATATATCTTAGTTTACAACACTGATAGAGTTAATATAGTTAGGCTGTGTATCCATGCTAACGCCTATAGTTCTGGAAGGTTAACCCTACCTCCTTACAGTGCCTATTAGTTATCATATTTCTTAGTTAACAGCACTGCAGGAGTGGGTATTGTTAGGCTGTGTATCCATGTTATCACCTACACTTCCTGAAGGTCAGACCTACCTCCTTAGTGTGCCTATTAGGTGGCAGACCACTTATGATCAGTATACCATATTTCTGAAAACTAGTATATCTATCACTTAATGTGAATTAGCATGGATCACCCCCAGCCAACCCTGAAAAATCTCTTAACTTCGGCATTGCTGGTGATAATATGTTTACAACCTGTGAAACCGTATTATCTTTGGATTACTGTAAACTAATAGATCTGTCATCTAAGAAGCATTATAAGGAGCTAGGTCTGACTTTTCAGAACTGCAGGCGTTAAGATCGATATGCAGCCGAACAATATTGACTCTTGCAGTGCTGGAATGTACGAGATTATCCACCCATGAGCATAGTGAGGACTATACAAAAATACATGTATTGTGGCGCTAAGCAATGCTGTGATAGTTTCACAATCAGTCAAAAAGGAAACGCAAAAGTTATAAACATAAATATCCTTAAAGATTCAACTTTAAAGGGATAGTAATACTTTATTATTACTATCCCCCATATTATAGCTATTTGAAAAATAATTTAATAGCCCCCAAGTTCATCTCTCAAACCTTTATGGTGTGAGAGATAACCGAACGCAAAGTTCCCCCCTCTCTCCCCCTTCCCTGAAGTCAGCGTTGTACTGACTGTGGGGATATCCGGTCTGATTTTCATCAGGCGGCTCTGCAGCTGAGCCAAGATTGCGTTAGTGAAAAATAATTATTTCACTGAAACGGTCTTCTACATGTGATTGATTTCTGCTTGGTTTGCAAGCACATGTAGAAGACCATTTCAGTGAAATAATTATTTGTCACTAACGCGATCTTGGCTCTGCTGCAGAGCCGCCTGATGAAAATCAGACTGGATATCCCTGCGGTCAGTACAACGCTGACTTCAGGGAAGGGGGAGGGAGGGGGGAACTTGGCACCCAGGGAAGGTATCCTTGATAAGAGAGTGCACAACAAAGACTTATATTTGTGTATATATATATATATATATATATATATATATATATATATATATATGCAGTTCATAGGGGTAGGGCATTATTGGACTCCAGATGTGCCTTTCATATATATATATAGCATAGTAAGGACTCAAGGCCTGTGGGGGTTGATATGGTTAAATATAATTACAACAACAATAATGAATAGCTAAAAAGAAGCTGAAAGTTTATTGAAGATCCTCTCTCTCTCTCTCTCTCTAGATATATATATATATATATATATATATATATATATATATACACACACACATACATTTGGGAAATCCCCAGATCTACAGGGACAGGTGGATTCTCCTCGTTGGCGAGCTCCCCAGGAACCATGCTTACTTTGTACCCCATTCCACCACCCCCTTTCTGCCCTCTTCCTGCCCAATTTCAGTGCAAACTCCACCTTCCTCTCCCCATCCCACCAACCCCAGTTAGGGCCCGCTCACATTATGACACCAATGTCATAATCTGGATACACCCACCACCAGTCCTTCTTAGTACAACGGGGGCTGGGGACAAGAAAGTTCTCAGGTATACTAATAAAAGTAACAATAATAACGATAATACTTTTTAAAAATGCAAGCTGGAAATAAATATTTAAAGTTATACAACCCAATGTTCATCATTAAATGTTAGTGTTCCATTAAGCTGTGCATTGAGTAAAGACTTCCCCAACTCAATTTGAGCTACAATGCTATTTACTTGGATAGCTAAAACAATGATTTATCATCAATTTCCTTAACACGCAAAGCTTCTAGTAAGCAGATCTAGGCTTCAGATAGAACCAGACTTCACATCCTTCTGAATGGTACAGTTCAATTATCCGGAACTCATCTGCATCTCTGTGATGGACCACAGAATAATGCTTAGGTTGCTAGCTACCGTAATTTGTTATCTGAAAACCTGCTCCGTGGACTAAATGATATAAATTCACGCTAAGAAACACCATGATGACCTGCTGTGTGGCTGGCATTATTAGAGAAAGGACAAGGATGAAATATGGAACCAACCAACCCCATCCCCAGTTTCATTAATCAGTAAACTGTTGTGATGCAGAACTTGTAAAAGATGACTTCAAAACAGAGACTTCTATACACAGGAAAAGTGGAGCAATTCTACAGAAGACCAACTGCAATTTAGGGGACAAATAAACACTTTCATAGATTATAATATGTTTTCAACTCCTTGGGGGCGATGCACTAAGGTGGGATAAAGAGGTGATTTAGTGTGTGTGTGAGTGTGAGTATGTGTGAGTGTGCAAAGACGTTTTGTATGAGTGTGTGAGATACAAGAGTGAGTGTGTGTGTGTGTGTGAGGTGCATACCTGGGAACTTCTATTTCTAGAGACTCCTCTGGTGCTGCTGGGGGATATAATTGCTGCGAATCATGGCAAAAAGGGGGCATGGTTTACCCATGAATGGGGGCAGGGCTTTCTGGTGGCATCACAAAAGTAGGAGGAACTGGGTGGGGAAGGAGGAAAGTGGGAATAGTTTAAAAGCAAACTCCCCACATCTGGAGAATCAACCTCTGCCCCGGAGACCTGGGGTGTGAGTGTGTAAAACTGTGTAAGTGTGTGTTTGCTTGAGTATGTATGTGTATTAGGTGTAAGTCTGTGTGTGAGTGAGGTGTATGTGTGGTGTGGGTTTGTGTGAGTGTGTGCTTAGTGTGTGTGAGATGTGAGCATGTATAACTGTGAGTGTGTGAGTGTTTGTGTGTATGCGTTTGTGTGTAATAGTGCATACCTCCCAAGTGTCCCTTTTTAGGAGGGACAGTCCCTCTTTTAGACCCAAATCCCACTGTCCCTTTTTCCCACCCTAATGTCCCTCTTTTTAGGAGATCAGATTGAGTGGTGTATATATAAGTGTATCACCCTGGTGTCCCTGTGTTTAGGAGATCAGACTGTGTGGTGTGTATATAAGTGTATCACCCTGGTGTCCCTGTGTTTAGGAGATCAGATTGAGTGGTGTATATATAAGTGTATCACACTGCTCTACAGAAATAAAACTCACATTATTGTTTCTTTAAACGTCAGTATGTGTGTTTATCAATTAGTCTGCTTAAATAAAATACTTTGGTCTTGTTATAAGTCATTTATTAGGTTACAGAAGGAGGTGTCAATAGGTCATGAAACAGCCTAAAATTCTTGTTAATGCCCCGCCCACCGGTCACACCCCCAGCAACACCCCCTAAAACACAGTTGTCCCTCTTTGGCAATTTAAAATGTTGGGAGGTATGTTAGTGAGTGTGTTAGTGTGTTTGTTTGTGTGTGTGTGTTAGCGTGTGAGGTGTGTATGTTTGTATGTGTGTTTGTGTGTGCATTTTTGAATGTGTGCAGTACAAGTGTGTGTGTGTAAAGTGTGAGTGTGTGTTTGTGTATATGTGTGTATGTGAGTGTGCAGTGTGTGTGTGAGTGTGTGTGTTTGTATATGCATGTTTGAATCTGTGAGTGTGTGCAGTGCAAGTGTGTGTGTGTGTGTGTGTCTGAGGGGTTAGTGTTCCTGTAACCCCTTGTGAACCAAAGGAGTTTGCAGCGCACTATTCCACTGCAATTCCTCTGTATGTACAGCACTAATTAAAGCCATAATAAATTAAAATGATCTGCAGATACAAACTCCCTTCAGTATCTAACATAAAATGCCCCCGCCCTTTCTCTTCACACCAAAGACTGACACTTCATTGAGCACTTCATTAATTAAGCGCCAGCAAAGGAAGTTTACTAACCCAAGCAAATGTTCTTATCTTTTCTATCTACATTCATTAAAACTGACAGGAAACCAAATATCACCATCTGTCTGGTAGCTGTAAAGTCACTAAAAACAGCTCTGAGGAAGCGGTGGAACACATTACAAAATGGAGTATTTCAAAGGTTAATTTTATTCTTCATGGAACATGGAGGAAAAAAAACACGTTCATATATTCTTAACTAGTTGAAAAGCCCATTTACACGGGCCACAGTACCACCCAGCAACCGGACGGATCCTATCTTGTCACTGGCTGTGCTGGAGTCACACGCAGTACAGACTGACCGCACCGCAGCTGATACAGAGTGGGGAGCTCCAAATTGAGACAGTCAATTTGGGAAGGTGCGCAGAGAGGACTCCGGTCTCAGTATCAGCCGTGGCCAGAGGCGTAGCGGAGGCCCCCGCAGCCCCCGCCGTGCGGGGGGGCCCCACCGGGCCTCAGGGGCCCCCAAAAAATTATGTCCCGTTTTATTGAAATGGAGGCCCCGCCAGTCATGGGGCCCCCAAAAGAAAATGAAAAGGCCCCCCCAGTAGTGAGAAGCGCCGGTCAGTGTGCCGGGAGGCTTCACTTCTCACTTCTGCATCCCAGTCTGCTTTCTATCACTCCTCCATACTGAGTTGCGGTTGCGGTGGTTACCTGCAGTGCTTCTAGCTGTGGTTGGCTGGCAGAAGCACGTGACGTCTCCTCTTCTCCAGACTCGAGTCGCTCAGTGGGTTTTATGGAAAGGGGAAGGAGATGGCTGACACCATACCAAGCATTTGGTGTCAGACTGTCAATCATCTAAGCACCGATAACTCGTCTCCATGACGTTGGCTGCTGCATTCCTTCTCATTGCAGCCGCGACATCGCGGCTGAGTAAAAAAATGCCGCCTCTGTTATGATCCCTTCTCCTGCTATAGAGCGGGAGCCATCTACCCATAAGCAGTGTAATGTTGACGGCAGTGGTGTCAGGGGGGGGCAGAGGGGGCCAGAGCCCCCCAATTTTCTTCAACCGGCGGTGGCTCCTGAAATCTTCCTACCAGCAAGCTGAGCACAGACCTCACCATACTACGCCCTCATGTCACTATGTCAGCAGTGTGTGATAATGCAGAGCGCCGTGACATGACGTCATCTCTCGGCGCTCTGCATTATTTCAAAGATTGAGCACCGCAAAGGAGTGGCTACCAGAGGTTTGTACAGAAGAAGGTACAGACCTCTGTCTCCACAGAGCACATTCTGCTGGATAATCAGATGTGGGCTGGACTTTATATTAACAGGCGCACTATCACGGGAAGCGGCGCGCACCAGGTACTAGCACCGGGGTCACTAATGGTTTTGGAGCAAGTTAAGGAGAGCAACCACATATGTTCCTCCAGAAATTGGCTTTGTTTTTAATTTACAATCATATGGACAAATGACCAGCTCTTTATACTTAGAATGACAGATTTATTCAGCTTTATTCATTGCAATACATATTCACCTAATACATATTGTACAAAGAGTCAGCACATTTGTTCCTCCAGAAATTGGCTTAGTTTTTATTTTACTTTCATATGAACAAGTGACCAGCTCTGTGTACTTAGAATTAGAGCTTTATTCATTGCAGAGTCTATATAATATATATATATATATATAGAGAGAGAGAGAGAGACTCTGCACTGAATAAAGCTCTAATTCTAAGTACACAGAGCTAGTCACTTGTTCATATGAAAGTAAAATAAAAACTAAACCAATTTCTGGAGGAATAAATGTTCTGGCTCTTTGTACACTAATCTCTATGCAGTGTGGAACAGCCTCAAAAATTAAGAGATTTGAGCCTTTGAGTTCCAGAGTGGCAATGTGTTTGGCACCCGTCTGGCACTCAAAGGGTTAAACAGAGCACTGGGAGCACCAGAACATCCATCAAACAGGCCCTATATTGGAGAGCCATACTTAAGTCCCTCTCTCCTTCCTCGTTCTCCTCCCCTTGCATTCCACTCATCTCCCTTTATCCTACACACTCTCCCCCATGACGCTCTCTCTCCCCACAATGCTCTCCCTCCTCTTCTCTCTCTCTCCCTTGTACTCTCTGTCTCACTCCCCTGTGATGCCACAGACCTAACAATTGAAAAAAAAAAGCTACACAAGTGATACCACAGATCTTACAATTCTATGACTCCCCATCGGCAGTCATAGAATTGCAGTCTCTGTGGAAGCACGTGTGTAGCTTTATTTCAATTGTTAGCTCTGTTGTATCACTCGTGTAGCCCCATTTCAATTGTAGGCTCTATGGTATCACAAATACAGCAGTATTTCAATTGTAAGCTCCATGGTATATCTAATGTAGCTGTATTTCAATTGTTAGCTCTGTGGTGTCACTAAAGTAGCCCCATTTCAATTCTAAGCTCCGTGGTGTCAGTAGTGTAACTCCTTTTCAGTTTAAAGCTCTGTGGTGTGACTAACGTAGCCCACTTCAATTTTAAGCTATGTGGCATCAAATGTAGTTCCATTTCAATTCTAAGCTCTGTTTTATTTTATTTTTTTATTTGCTTTGCAAAGCCTTGGTGATCTCTGTGGCATCCATGGTGTTGAAGCATTCAATTTGTCTTTTATGAAGTTGATACCAGTAGCTCTACCCACAAGAACAATGTGCAAATAAAGAAAGGTTTGCAGCAAAGGGGAAATGGGCAATAGGGGGGCCCAATTTGAGATCCTGCCTAGTAGTAATAGTAGTAATTTAGGTTGAAAAAAGACTTGCATCCATCTAGTTCAACCCTTTTCCTATTCCTGTTTACCATCATTGATCCAAAAGAAGGCAAAAAAACCCCTCAATACAGCAATTTAAAATTCTGCCTTGAATGGGGGGGGGGGGATTCCTTCTTGATTCCAAATGGCAATCAGATTTCTCCCTGGATCAACAAGCCCTAACTAAATATTAATCCCAATACCAACGTACATAGCCCTCTATGTTATGTTCTTTTAAATAAGTATCCAGGCCCCTTTTAAAGGCATCTAATGTATTCGATAGCACCACCTCCTCAGGCAGTGAATTCCATACCTTTATTGTCCTTAGTGTAAAGAAACCCTTCCTCGGTTGTAGATTAAATCTCCTTTCCTCAAGTCTAAGCGGGTGGCCCCTTAGGGCCTAGTGCCCTATGGAGTCTTAAACCAGCTCTGCCTGAATTAAATCTACCCTACTGCAGGAGAAGAGAGTGAGCCTGAACTTAGTGCTCACACTGCTCAGTGCCCGATTCGCCTGGTCCGCCGGTGGCGGCCTTCATTGGCTCTGCGTCTGCGCACCAGCCACCAGAGGAGCTGCAGCCGCACCCAGAGAAAGACGTTGTGGACAGCGCGCAGGCCAGCGGTGGCGGCGGGGCACTGGGGCAGCAGCCACAGCAAATTTTGAGCTTGAGCAAGCAAGCAGTGAGGAGCCACGGTGATGGGTGAGACCACTACAATCAATATCTCAGTTGTCTATTAACAAAGTAACTGTGTTGCAAGATGACGTGTTTCAAATCACTTTTAAACATTGAGGACATGAGTATAATCAATGTTCAAACCTTTTATTTTTACAGTAGCACTATTGGCACGGCTGTGTGAATTTGTGCTGATGTGTGCAGGAGATCCTTTAGCAAATTGCTAAAGTGGTATCTTATGTTTTTTGAATAGGGCAAAGCGCCATTCTGTTTCTGGTCTAATGCACAGTGATCTGCAGTATGATAATCTGCCCACAGGAACATTTACAGAGTACTGTATAATCTACCTGCCGGTGAGGTGAGGGGAGTACAAGTAGATTATACAGTACTCTGTAGATGTTCCTGTGGGCAGATTGTCCTGCTGTAGTCAGATCACTGCGCATTAGACAAGAAGCAGAATGTCGCTTTGTGCTATTCACACAAAGCATTCTATGCAGAGGTGCTCAGTACTTGGTTGCATATTTCACAGAAGTTGCTGAAAATAGAGAAATCTGAATTTTGTACATTTATGTTTTCCAAGTGTGTGTGTGTGTTTATATATATATATAAAAATAATGTTTTATAATTGCCCCCCTGCTTTTGTCCCTGGCCCCCCGTGTGCGCCCCCTAAATATGAATGCTGGAGACGCCACTGGTTGGCCGATGGCTGAGGTGGCTTAAAGAAGTGGTCATGACGACCCACTGCAAAGGCTGGAGGCTCTTTCTTCTCTCCACTCTGCTGTGGTGGTAAGTCCATCATAAAGCAGCATGAGACAGCAGCCATTTAATTTAACCCTTTGAGTGCCATATAGGTGTCCAACGCACTGAGGATTAATGTGATGGATACCTCTTTGGCAAGGAAAGGGTTCATTCTAACTGAAATGGACAACAGGACAATGTGAGGTGGACAATATAAGTGGACAGTGTGTGTGTGTGGGAGACAATGTGATGTGAACAGTGTGTGTGTGTGTGGGACAATGTGGGTGTGGGCAGTGTGAGGTGGACAATGTGGGTGTGGGCAGTGTGAGGTGGACAATGTGGGTGTGGACAGTGTGAGGTGAACAGTGTGGATGTGGTCAGTGTAAAGTGAACAGTGTAAGGTGGACAGTGTGAATGTGGACAATGTGGGTGGTTAGTTTGAGGCGGACAAATGTGGGTGGACAATGCGAGGACAGCATGAGGTGGACAATGTGGATGTGGTCAGTGCGAGGTGAACAGTGTGGATGTGGACAGTGTGTGTGTGTGTGGACAGCATGAGGTGGACAAAGTGGGTGGATAGTGTGTGGTGAACACTGTTGATGTGGATAGTGTTAGGCGGACAAATATGGGTGGACAGTGTGAGGAGGACAGATGTGGGTGGACAGTAAAGTGTGGATGTGGACAGTGTGAGGTGGACAGTGTGAGGCTGACAAAATGTGGGTGGGCAGTGAGAGTGTGGACAGTGACTAATATTAATAATGTAAGCCTCAAGATCTAAATCAGAAAGGTAGTTAATAACTGCCATTTAAAGGGATAGTAATGTCAGAAAAAAAGTATTAACTGTGTGGTAGATACAATTAAAAGAGAGTACTTGCACTTATTTGTGTCTCTCAAACCGTTATGGTTTGAGAGATATAGGAAAATAAAGTTCTCTGCTACATTCCCTTTCTGCTTCACGAGTTGTAAAGCTGTCAGAAGCAGATTCTGGTTCCTGGATCAGACAGTGGCTCTTCAGCAGCACCGACATAGCGATACCTAAAAATAAATGCTTCATCGGAACTTTGAAAGCACATGATGTAGACCATTCCAATGAGGTATTTATCTTTAGATATTGTTATATCGGTGCTGTTGAAGATCCGCGTCTGGTCAAGCGACCAGAATCTGCTTTTGACAGCTTTACAGCTCGTCAAGCAGAAAGGGGAGGGAACGGAGAACTTTATTTTCCTATATCTCTCAAACCATAACAGTTTGAGAGGTACAATTAAAAGAGAGTACTTGCGCTTATTTGTATCTACCATATCGTTAATACTTTTTTTCTGACATTACTGTCCCTTTAATCTAGAACCATATATGCTCACTGAACTTCATTCTTTGAAATTTTTAAATTCTAAGTTCAGTGAGCACATATTGTTATCCACATGTGCTGAGTGAAGAAGACATAAATCATGCTTATATCATTGACATTGGTATCCTTTTAAAAAGTCACATGCAAAATAGTGTGTGACTACAGGGAGCAGTCATCAGGTCACCATGATTAAAAGGGTGACATGAGAATCTCGCATTGCAGGACAAAATGTGTATAAAATGCCCCACTTTGGAATATATTGTGAATTATTATGCTTTTGTGGGAGGCAGTGAGGCATCGTGGTGGCAAATAACGCTGAATTGCTCTGCTTGTGGCATATAATGGAGTATGACACTGGTGGTGGCATAAAACTTTGTATTTTTCTGGTGGTGGCATAAAAAGCTATTGCTCTAGTGGTGGCATATAACTCTGTATTGCTTTGATGGTGACATATAACTATATTGATGTACTGATGGCATATAACTGTATTGCTCTGGTAGTGGCACATACCATAAAATCTCGTGTGTAATACGCACAGTTTTGCCCCTTTACCTTATGTGAAGTAGGGGGTGCATATTATATATTAAAAAATGCCACTGCCGCACTGTTTGCTTCCTCTCCCGTTCCGTAGTTCAATTTTGTTATCCTGACAGGGTCCCTGCGGGTGGCAGTGTGCATAGCTATATGCTTTGGATCTATGGTATTGGCCTGCGAGGACCTTGAGGTCCTCGCAAGACATTACCATTGATGAGACAGGAGAGGTCCTGACGGCAATGCTGGAGCATGCCTCCCGCTGGGACCCTGTCAGGATAACTAAATTGGACTACAGAGGGGAAGAGGAGGCCATGGGTAAGCAGGGAGGGAGGAAAGCAGTGTGGCAGTGGTATTTTTTGTGTTTGTGTGTACATAGGCACTCTTCAACTGCGTATTATACACAGGTGAGTATTATACCTGAGATTTTACAGTAACTGTATTGCTCTGATGGTGGCACATAACTCTGTATTGTTCTGATGGTGGCATATAACTCTGTATTGTTCTGATGGTGGCATATAACTCTGTTGCTCTGGTGGTGGCATATAAGTCTGTATTGTTTTGGTGGTGGCATATAACTCTCTATTGCTCTGGTGGTGGGTGGTAATACCTCTCTGTATTGATATGTTGGTGACATATAATTATATTGCTCTGGTGGTGGCATAATAACTCTGTATTGCTGTGTTGGTGACACAGAACTGTAGTGCTCTTGTGGTGGCATGTACTATTTTAATTGACTATATTGACCTTAGTGAACTACAGATGAATTGTACTGTTTAAAAGCACTTCCACTAGTCCTAGGGTTCCAGTATTTTTTTTATTGAGCCGGATTCAGGCTCTGCATTTGTGTAATATAGGTTATGTGTCAGGAATGTGTTAATGTGTAAAATAAAACTTTTCTATATTAACTCCTTGGAGCTTTGAGAACTTCTCTAGCACCCAAAGAGTTAATACAGACAAGTGGAATGTGTTTTATTTTGGGTTTGTTTTAGTTTTGTATCTGGATAATCCCTATGGCTGCTATGGTGCCCATCCATTTTAAAAGGGCGGGATGGCAGGGGACTATGGCTGCTGTTTCCTCACTGTAGTTCTGAGTTTGGTATGGCGCTCAGTAGCATTAAAGTCTTTGCGTGCCAGAGGGCTGAGCAACACACTGCTGTCTATATACGTGTAAAAGCATATACATAAACATAGTGTAAATTTGTTTTAGAATGTGTGGGATATTCATTTTCTGTTGTTTTTTGGCTATTTGCTTAGAAAAGGCTTGGATTTCTCATCATTGCCAATTTAGAGATTCTGTAAGTAATTGTGTTGTACATCTGTACATATTTTTCATGTGTGCTAGGAACGTTTGGATAATGGTTACTCTTATTTCTTTTAGTTATTGTTATGGGTGGGGTTTAATAGAGGTGGGGCTTTAATGGGGAGGAGTTAGAGGCGGGGCTAAGAGGCCCCTTCTTCGAGTTTGCAGGGGGGCCCCTGCATTTTGTGTTACGCTTCTGGCCGTGGCCATGGCTGGATTTACATCTCAGGAGCCTGTAGGCACAGAAATCTGAAGCACCCCCCCTTGGCCATCTCCACTGGACACCTCCACAATGCTCCTAGTTTCCACATTGCCCCCATCATCTCCATATTACCCTCACATTGCCCCATCAGCTCCAACCTGCCCCCCATCAGCTCCACATTGCCCCCATCATCTCCATATTACCCTCACATTGCCCCATCAGCTCCAACCTGCCCCCCATCAACTCCACATTGCCCCCATCATCTCCATATTGCCCTCACATTGCCTCCACCATCTCCAACTTGCCCCCCATCAGCTTCACATTTCCCCCACCATCTCCATATTGTCCTCACATTGCCCCCCATCAGCTCCAACTTGCTCCACATTGCCCCCATCATCTCTATATTACCCTCACATTGCCCCATCAGTTCAAAATTGCCCCCCATCAACTCCACATTGCCCCATCATCTCCATATTGCCCTCACATTGCCTCCACCATCTCCAACTTGCCCCCCATCAGCTCCACATTGCCCCCACCATCTCCATATTGCCCTCACATTGCCCCCATCAGCTCCAACTTGCCCCCCATCAGCTCCATGTTACCCTCACATTACCCCCCATCAGCTCCAATTTGCCCTCCATCAGCTCCACATTGCCCCCGCCATCTCCATATTGCCCTCCATCGGCTCCAACTTGCCCTCCATTAGCTCCACATTGCCCCTACCATCTCCATATTGCCCTCCATCGGCTCCAACTTGCCCCTCATTAGCTCAACATTGCCCCCACCATCTCCATGTTGCCCTCACATTGCCCCCCCTTCGGCTACAACTTGCCCCCACCATCTCCATGTTGCCCTTACATTGCCTCCCCCCATTGTCCGTTTCCTACCTCCCTGGCAGGAGATCTGTCATCTATGTCTCCTTTGGCACAGTCCTGAAGCTGCTGGAGCTCCCGCACGGTCTCCTATTCAGGAATGCAGAGCGCTGGGAGATGATGTCATCTCCCAGCGCTCTGCATTCCTAAAGAGCCGACGAGGGAGCTCAGCAGCTACTGGACTGTGCCAAAGGAGGCACAGATGACAGATCTCCTGCCAGGGAGGTAGGAAACGGACAATGGGGGGGGGGTAATGTAAGGGCAACATGGAGCGGGCGCTGGGTGGGGGGATTATTGTTCTGCCACTGCGCTAATTTAAAAAAAAATAATAAAAAAGCGATCCCAATGACAGGCGCCCCTCTGTGGGGTGCACCTGTAGGCTGGAAAAGGAGGAGGTAACAAAATAATATTAGGGCACTGATTGCATTATATCATCTCAGTTGCTTATTGTCAAGATAGCATTTCTATCGCAACTATGCTCCTTAATCCACTTTTGCAACATATACATATCCAAAACAGGGGAAAAAGACCCCGCCCCCCAAAAAAAAGTGGATTTAATGAAGGCACATAATGATCGATTGCAATACCAAAATGGATCTAAATCAGTAGGTCATGTCGGGATATGGTATAAAACATAACTTTTATTATAAACAAAAATACTAAAAACATTTTGATTAAAAGGAAAAATGAATCCAGTTGTCTTATATATAGAACTGAGTCCCTATCAATAGTATTCAGCTGAAAAATGTTCACTGTGATTCTTATAGCTACATCTCACTGGACAAACATGTCCTGTCATTATCCCTCTGTTAAATCTAATAGAGAATGAGTGAGCTATGTATCTAAAAATTTATTATCTAAGTGAACTGTCCTCAGATGTAATTAATGTAACTTATATTTCAACAAAAGGCAAATGATTCACAATGTTATCTCTCAAAATAAAGAGATAATCCTCCAATATATTCTTAAAAGGAGTCTCCATACACATTGTAAATTGAGTGTTGCTTAACTACAATTGTATATATACAACTCATATGTAATCTCCAAACTAAGCTCTAAAAGTACCAGAGCGTTTATTCAGAAAGTCCTTTGGAGATATTACACTAAATGTAACTGAATAGACATTAAAGGGATAGCAATACTTAAGTATTACTAATCCCTATATTAAAGTCCTATTAAAAATAAATGTATTGTCCCCAGTGTCCTCTCTCAAACCTTTATGGTTTGAGAGATAATCACTCCTAAAGTTGCCCTCTCCCTTCCCCGTAGTCAGCGTTGTAGCTGACTGCAGGGAAGCCAGTCATACAACTTTCAGGCGGCTCTCCAGCACAGCCTGATCGCGTTACTAAAACAGAAACCTTTCACTGAAATGGTCTTCTACGTGTGCTTGGCTTGCAAGCACACGTAGAACACCATTTTAGTGTTTTTTGTTTTTTTTTATTAACACGATCGCACGATCGTGGCTCTGCTGCAGAGCCAACTGATGATCTAAGACCGGGTTTCCCTTCAGTCAGCTACAATGCTGACTTTGGGGAAGGGGGAGGGAGAGGGCAACTTTAGGAGTGATTATCTTTCAAACCATAGAAATCTGAGAGATGACACTGGGGGCACTTCATTTATTTTTAATAGGACTTTAATATAGGCATTAGGAATACTTAAGTATTACTATCCCTTTAAGATAGCTCAGTTACATCCAGCAGTATTTTCTGTATAGATCGTAATTCATTTATTATAGTTATACTAGTTTTAAAGCGCATGTACGCGGGACAACACTGGTGGCGCTGCAGTCATGCGAAGTACTGACTGCTCGCACAGTGGCTGATATGTAGCGGGGCGCTCTGAATTCAGACTGTAGTCCTCTCTGTGCCCCTTCAAGGTGCGCAGAGAGGACTCTGGTCTGAATTTGGAGCTCCCCGCTCTGTATCAGCCGCGGTACGAGCAGTCTGTACTGTGCATGACTGCAGTGCATGCAGCCGTCTCTACTGCGCATGGCGGCTTCTGACAAACATCCTTAGTGAATTATAATATAGGATGTAACGTGGACGAACCTGTCCCACGGAATGCCCAGTGGGGAGCTCCTGCTCTCGGGTGCTCTAAGTCGCACACCTGATTTAGCTAGCGCTGTTCCCTATCATTTACCGTTAGCATTTCAGACTTAGACATGTTGATTTTAAAATTGGAAAATTTGGAGTAAGTAGAACATTCAGACAGGAATTATGGGATAGAATGTTCCGGGGATGTGGCAGTGAAGAGGGCATCGTTGGCAAACATGGATAACTTAAATTCAGTGCCTCCAACCCTGATACCTTCAATTGCAGGCTTCAAACGAACATGTTGGGCAAAGGGTTCCATCACCAAAATGAATAAAAGCGGGGATAGGGGACATCCCTGTCGCGTACCATTAGTTATGGTGAAGGGGTCCGAAAGGCATCCATTAACCCTAATTTTGGCAGAGGGATTAGTGTACAGTGAGAGGATATGCTCCCGGAATAAAGGGCCTAATCCGAAAGCCTCCAACGTTTGTGATAGAAAGGCCCAGTCCACTCTATCAAATGCCTTCTCTGCATCCGTAGTGAGGAGCAGAGAAGGAGTCTTTGTGATAGTGACAAAATGGAGTAGGTTAACAAGTTTCCTAGTGTTGTCCCTATCTCTCTATGGGGGGTGACACACTTATGCGCATCCCACAGTGTCAAGTGAGAGGTGTCTCCTATAGGGTTATCTGAGATGTAATTCAAAATCGCAGTCTCAATCTTGTTCCGAATGGTAGCATTAAGAAGCAGGGACTCATTGAGCCTCCGTGATCTATGGGGTTGGGGAATGTGGGGGAGACAGAAAGTGGTGACAGTGGGAGCATGGTCAGACCATGTGATAGAACCTATCTGAGCAGAGTGTACTAAATGAATAAGAGTGAGGGATTAAAATAAGGTAGATGCAGGTATAAGTGTCATGTGGGTGGGAATAAAAGGAATAGTCCTTAGACGCCAAGTATCAGTGAGTCTGTACGTATGGAATAGCTGGTTGAATTGTCATATTAAACTTTGGGAAAAGGACGGAGAACCAGATGAGCAGTCCAGTTTAGGGTACAGAGGAAAATTAAAGTCTCCACCCAGCAGAAGCACGCCCTCCTGAAAAGATGCCAGCTGTCCAGCATAGAGTCTAGAAAGTCAATTTGGGAAGTGTTTGGGGCATAGATATTTACAAAAGTGTATGTCCTATGTTCAATAGAGCCCTTGAGAAATAAAAATCTACCCCCTTTGTCCTTGAGCGAGTCCAAAAGAGTAAAAGGAGTAGACTTGCGAAATAGGATGGCCACCCCATTTTTCTTAACCATGTCGGAAGCCGTAAAGGCCTGGGAGAATATGGAATTGACAAGCCTCATCTCCTGCGATTTCTTGAAATGGGTCTCCTGTATAAAATCCCCTCTCAGCCACTGGAAGTCCCTCAATGCTAAAGATCTTTCTCTGGGGGAATTTAAGCCTTTAACATTTTGAGATACTAGCTTTAGAAGACCTGCAGTCAGACCTGCAACGTTGGATAAATCAGCTATGGGTCAGGACAGGGTAAGACAATTTAGGGCTGTGTAGTTCAGATATGACGATCCATACCCATGAGGAAAGGAGGATAAGAAAAGAGGAAAAGAAGAGACCAGTAAGAGAGCACAATCAGGAAAAGGCATACTCTTGGCCAGGGCACAAGATGGACCAGCCTATCCAGGCACTGACAATTATACACAATAGAGATATCCACCACCTGGGGTGAGTATGGGAGGTCAGTCGACATTACAGGTCTACAGCAAGACACAAATCCCAGGGGAAGGGAGAATACTCCGTGGCTCCAAAAGGGATTGATAGCGCAGGTGCACGGACGTCACTATGGCAAGATGTCCGTGCTTCCTGCTACTGTCAGCCTCGGAATAAGTCGTAAATCAATTAAACCAGGTAATAATTCTGGCGACTAGCGCTACTAAGCAGCTAGTCGCCAGATGGAGACTTAATTAAGATAAAGATTTTGTGGGGTGGTAGTTCCCCTTTAAAAATGACTGTAAGAAGGTCTTGATGAACAAGGCCCTTAAAAATTCTGATGTTAAAACTGGTCTTTTCTCTGAAATGAAAATTTTCAAAGAAACAAAGATAATTTTTGACCAATTAACTCTATACTACTGCTTCTCACTCCTGGTAATGGTAAAAAAAAAAATGTCCAGTGCTACTTAATTGCTGGCTGCGCTGCCGGTCATTAAGGGGTTAAATTCAAGGTGACAGGTCCAACACTAAGTGTGCTGTGAGGGCTGGAATTGAGATTCACTGTTGTAATGAGTAAGACATTCCTTAGGCTACCTCACACAGATGACATCAGGGAAGTACTGATATCTCCAGTGCAGGAACTGGTTGGCGTCTTCACACAGTCAACTACTGCCTCACATGAACACAACATACTTTAACATTGAAGCATTTCAGGGGAAACCCCAGGATTTCCTGTGATGAGTTCATAAAAATACATTTTAATAATTTATTTTTTAACTCAATTCTGTACTCAAAAGCCACTGCAGTTGTCTGTGCAAAGGCCAGCAGTGGGCAACCCCTTGCTCCCTCCACCAGTTCTTGTTGGATTACAATTTCCATCTTCCCCAGCAGGACAAGAATGATGGCAGTTGTAGTCCAACAACAGTAAGGTTGCTGCTAAGTTCTCATTTAGATATATGCATAAGTGCACCAAGCATTTGTCAGTATTAGGTGGTGTTAAAGCGGAACTACCTCCTTTACGAAAGATGTCCCCAAATAATTCCTCATCTAGCGACTAGCAAATCAGTAGCGCTAGTCGCCAGAATTATTACCAGGTTAATGCGAATTATTCACTACTCCGGGACTGACAGGTAGGACGGAGAGCATCTTTCCATAGTGATGTCTGTGCGCCTGCACTGTCAGTCCCAGCCGACGCTAGGAGGCGCTGCAGGGAGCAGTTCGGCTCCAAAAGGGACTTACAGTGCAGGCGCACAGATGTCACTATGGAAAGATGTCTGCGCTCCGTCCTGCCTGTCAGTCCCAGAGCAAAGGATAATTTGCATTAAGGAGGTAATAATTCTAGCGACTAGCGCTACTGAGCAGCTAGTCGCGAGATGAGGAATTATTTGGGGACATCTTTCTTACAGGTGGTAGTTCCGCTTTAAATCTTTGATCTGATAGGGAGCAAAAGGTGAGTTTCTGGGCAGTTGGAAACGCCACTCATTTTGCCCTTGCATTCAAAGATGAACTCATCCAAAATTTAGCAGGGCTCATTAGCATGACATTGTCAAGGATATACAGGAAAGGGTTAAAGGGACAGTAATGTCACCAAAAAACGATATCCAGTTTTGTAGCCTTTAAAGGGATAGTAATACTTAAAATGTAAAAAAAAATATGTTGTAGGGTTTATCCCCCTGAGTAAAACAAGAGTACTCCCACTGCTGAAAGGTGTTTCATTCAAAAGTTATTAATTTTCAAAGTTTATTTTTTTAGGTGCAATATCACAGTGGCCTGAAATTATACAGTGGCGCTGTTGCTACACCATCCTATGGAGATTTATGGTCCTGGGACCAGAGCTGTCCATAGGATTGTGTAGCAACAGCGCCACTATACAATTTCAGGCCACTGTGATATTGCACCTAAAAAATTCAACTTTGAAAATTAATAACTTTTGAATGAAACACCTTTCAGCAGTGGGAGTACCCTTGTTTTACTCAGGGGGATAAACCCTACAACATATTTTTTTTTACATTTTAAGTATTACTATCCCTTTAAAAAAATAATCAATATGGTCCAAACCCGATCTCTCAAACCACGCTCTCTCTCATTTCTGTGATATCTACTCTTAGAAAATTATCCTTTTACGGTTTATTTTGATGTTATTGCATAAGTAAGAATTCTAAATTATGTTTAGTACGTTTTGTTTATCTCCATGAAAACATCAACTGTAAATTCAATTATGTGCTTTCACCAATATGGCACCTTGCAGGGACAGGCATGTGTCTGTTGTCTATCCATATTGGATATCTGTGTGCTCAGGAGAGCAACATCCACCTTTCCACATTGCCCCCAATGTGCACCTCTCCACATTGCCCCAATATCCATCTCTCCACATTGCCCCAATATCCACCTCTCCACATTGCCCCCAATGTCCACCTCTCCACATTGCCCCCAATGTCCACCTCTCCACATTGCCCCAATATCCACCTCTCCACATTGCCCCCAATATCCACCTTTCCACATTGCCCCAATATCCACCTCTCCACATTGCCCCCAATATCCATCTTTCCACATTGCCCCCAATGTGCACCTCTCCACATTGCCCCAATATCCACCTCTCCACATTGCCCCCAATATCCACCTTTCCACATTGCCCCCAGTGTGCACCTCTCCACATTGCCCCAATATCCACCTCTCCACATTGCCCCCAATGTCCACCTCTCCACATTGCCCCAATATCCACCTCTCCACATTGCCCCCAATGTCCACCTCTCCACATTGCCCCAATATCCACCTCTCCACATTGCCCCCAATGTCCACCTCTCCACATTGCCCCCAATGTCCACCTCTCCACATTGCCCCCAACTCTCCACATTGCCCCCCATCTAGTCACCCATTTTACTACTGTATAAACCTCAAACCTTATTTGGTCCTTGGTCTTGTCTTATGTTCAGGACAGCCTTTTGTCTATCCCATGCCTGCTTACATTCTATCACTGTATTAACCTCTACCACTTCTGCTGGTGGGCTATCCCACTTATCTACTACCCTTTCAGTGAAGTAAAACTTTCTTACATTAAGTCTAAACCTGTGTCCCTCTAGTTTTAGACTATGGCCTCTTGTCCTAACATTTTTACTCCTTTGAAATGTACTTCCCTCCTGCACTTTATTGAATCCCTCCATGTATTAGAATGTTTCTATCATATCCCCTCTCTCTTCTCTCCTCCAAGCTATACATGATCAGATCCTTTAGTCTATCCTGATATTTCTTTTCCTGTAAACCAATTACCATTTTAGTAGCCCTTCTCTAAATTCTCTAAAAACATATGCTGTTGGTAGCTCATGAGGCCCAAGGTTGGCTAGCTCTGGGACAGAAGGTATACCAGTCATGATGCCAATGGTAGGTGGGGGTTGATGAGAATTGTATCTCCAACAGCTGGAGAGCCAAAGGATTCCTACCACTGTACTACAATTAAGTGTGGATAATCTGTGGCTGTACAGCTGTTGTTTCACTACAGCTCCAAATGGCTGGCTGATTGGTAGTCCACCAATCGCTGGAGTGCCACAGGTTGTCCACCTCTGATTGTAAAATATTTGAAGGCTTACGGCATCTAAAATCACTATGTGGAAAAGAAAAGATATATATATATATATATATATATATATATATATATATATATAGATAGATAGATAGATATATAATCTATATATCTATATGAAACTGTGTTGAAGGATGGAGAAAAAAGTAAATTAAACTTAAGCCACATTGATTTTTCATCAAGTACTAGAGTCGAAGGGCTTCTGCATTGCTCACAAGCGGCAAAGAAAAAAAAAAACACACCGAAACACACTGATCACATTACCCACTTTCCCTTGAATGATATAAGTATTAGTCTTCAAACAACCAGCATGCAGATGCATCTAGAAGATTAACCCATTACCATTGTATACCAGGGTGTTAGGGCTCTCTAGCTGACAGAGGTTAATATGACATTAACAGGAAGGTGTCAGAGGGACTAATCGATTGAATACACATCTGCAACTCTAATAGCAAATCGATGCACAACTTTAACCCTTTAAGAATAATATAAATACATTTTGAAAAATGAACCTTTACTTGTTGCTGATACAATGTTGCACTTTATGTTAATCAGTTTCTGTGCTGGGCCAGTATTACCACACACTGTGCTATGAATGAATCAAGGCAGGGCCCACACAAGATCAATATGTTTGGCCTTGAACAGAACTAATTAACATACTGTACAAGGAATACGAACACAGTGCCACACTGTGCCATCAAGACAATGATTCATTTCTCAAAAATGGGCCAAACAGATTATTTTACAGAAAATGGTTAGTACAATATAAAGGTAGATTTTACTTATCTATAAAACAAATCTATACACGTCTTAGGGTAACATGTCCACTTTAGAAAGCACAAAAACATATTTAGGGTCAGTGGCATAAATAGAAGCCACCGGGCCTGGTGCAGATGTTGCCATGCACCCCCCCCAGATCGTCACATTGCCCCATGTCCATCTTCTACCTCCATCTCCTACCCACTCCCGCACGGTTTTCAGTAATGCAGGGCGCTGGGAGATGATGTCATCTCCCAGCGCTCTGCATTACTAGAGTGCCAGGAGATCATCTGTTACATAGACTGAATATTAGTGGGCGCATGGCAATGGGGTTACAGGGGGCAGCTGGGCCCCTGGAATGACAGGCCCGGTTGCAGGTTCGACCCCTGCGAACCCTACGCCACTGGGATTCAGGGAACAATTCCTTGTTTGGTGCTTGGAAGAAACATCTACTGTAGGAATAGCAAGTAATGGGATGAGAGAAGAACAGATGACACAATCATGATAACCCATAATTATCATGTCGCCACTCACAATGTTATAAGATGATGCCTTGTTTTTAATATCCGAAAAATGACTGACATATCTGATCACTATAAATCATATTTATTAATGTGAGAAGTCTTTTCATTTCCCTTACACAACTTTCTTATCATATATGAAATGATTATTTTTTTTAATGGATCATTGAGACTAAAATACTAGGGGGAGAGATTCACTAAGTGGTGATAAAGAGGTGATATAGTGTATATGGCTGCTCCAGTTTATTATTTATCCAATTCCTATGTTATTCTGTGGAGCCAGGGCACTAAGGTTTCTTCATCTTTGGCAATCTTAGTGCATAGGCTCCATAGAATAACATAGGAACTGGAGAACTGATAAACTGGAGGGGGAGATTCACTAAGCGGTGATAAAGTGGAGATGACTTCTCCAATTCCTATGTTATTCTATGGAGCCCATGCTCTAAGATTTCTTAAACTTCGGAGATCGTAGTGCATAGGTTCTATAGAATAACATAGGAACTGGAGAAGTGATCAACTGGAAAAGTCATCTCCAATTTATCACCTCTTTATCACTGTTTAGTGAATCCATCCCCCTTGTTCTTTTATGAAAGATTATGAAACATTCACGGATATATACAGGGAGATTTTCTACAATGAAAGCTACCAGATCACCACATTCTGCAATGATTTACAGCCTTGTTGATGGAAGGTAATAGTGTGGTATTCCGCTGGCCTCATAAAAATGGTAATGGTAAAAATCAGACCTGGATATAAATGTATTGACACCTGAAAAATACTTGAAAAATTTTATTTTTTTTAATGAAAACCATTATCCTGTCGGGCTTTTCCTGCTGAGTAAAACAAGGATACTCCCATTGCTGAGAAACGAGTCCTTCCATTAAACAACTATTGTTTTTTTTCTTCTTTTTTACATTAACAGTGCCCTCTAGTGTTCAGAAAGTTCACCTAGCGTTTGCTTGGTATTCAGACAGTTATTCTTTTGCATTCTATGTGAAAGACAAGTCACCAGTTGTCATTATCACAGAAAGTGATAGTCCTCACTGAAACTCATCACTGAGTTTGAACTGTTATAACTTTTGGATAAAACATCTCCCCACAGTGGCGTCACCTTTGTTTTACTAACAGGAAAAGCCCTATAAAATACACCTTTTCATAAACAGTTTACTGCTCCTTTAAAAGGTAGCTATCATATGGCTGGTGCACTGTCAGCAGATCTGCTTTCCTGTGGGCAGACCTGCTGATGACCGTACTGTGAGCCCTGATGGACCAATGATGAAAACAGACCCCCAGGGGTCCTCATTGGACCTATGAGAAGTCTCTCTGTTCAGTCTCTTGTCCACATAGACCAGTGTTTTTCAACATTAGTCCTGAGGGCACACAAGTCATCTATTTGAGAAATCCCTGATTAATCAAAATGTAGTAATCGTTGGCTCAATCATTATGATTAAGCCATCTGTGCTTGATTAGGGATATCCTGAATATATAAACTGTTTGTGTGTCCCAAGGACGGGAGTGGAGAATCACTGCCATGGACTCTTTGTATCAGGTTTGAAAACACAAAGCAGTATGCAACCAACAACGTATTTGACTTAGCGTCATATCCTTCTGCATTGTCAGTTTTATGTTCCCCTGATCTGCTAATCTGCTGATAGGAGCCGTTTTGAGGGTGGACAGTGTGGCTTTTTACTAAGTCTGCTCTCATGAGGCTGTGCTCTGAAAGACAGCAGGAAATGGGGAGTGCAACACAAAACTG
This sequence comes from Rhinophrynus dorsalis, assembly GCA_037306005.1. Lineage (NCBI taxonomy): Eukaryota > Metazoa > Chordata > Amphibia > Anura > Rhinophrynidae > Rhinophrynus > Rhinophrynus dorsalis. The sequence continues at coordinate 40,047,324 of CM074718.1, forward strand.
CTTCCCCCAGCCACAGGAAAAAAACATTTAAATATATATATATATATATATATATATATATATATATATATATATATATATATATATATCTGCGAATGATACGACTTGCCCTTTCTTCGAAAATTAAAGCAAAACACTCTTAATAATAACCCCACATGTACAGTACTATGATCAGAAATTCTAATGGCCCCTATGAATTTGACTCTTGTGTCGGAGATGAAATCTACCAGTCCTGGATGCCGTGCCCATGGAGGTGGACATGAGAGTCAAAGGCAGATTTTTTTTCTAACTGAAGCAGGCAGAGTGCATGAGCATACTTAACCCTTTAATAGCTAGAGGGTTGTACAACGCTTTACAAAGCAGGTCTGACTGAAGATGCTATATCCTCAAACAGGGAGCAAGGTAGATTTAACCCTTTCAGTGCCGGAGGGGTACGGAACGCATTGCTCTGCAATGCCTTCTGTACCCCTCTGGCACTGAAAGGGTTAACCCTTTAAGTTCTAGAGGGGTACGGAATGCATTGCAAAGCAATGCCTTCCGTACCCCTCTGGCACTCAAATGGTCAATGCAGTCAACAACAGCTGGAGGTCTGACAGTTCTCTACTAGCTGTCACGCTTCTGTATTATAATTTGCTATATTTTAACCCTCTGAGTGCTGGAGGTCTCTAAAACTTATTTTTAACCCCTTGGATGCTAAGGATACCTCTGTGCTATATAAAAGTTGTATACCCCCCCCAGCTATTAGAATGGCTACTACGATGGCAGAAACACTCTGTCAGGGAATATTATATTTAACACTTTGAGTGCCAGAGGGGGTACACAACGAATTGCAAAGCAATGTGTTGCGTACCCATCTGACACACAAAGGGTTAACTTCCGTGTCCCCCTGGGGGGTCAGCAATGCTTATTGTAATATCATGATATTTCACCTCTTACGTGCCAGAGGGTGACACATTTCAGAAGCTGTCTAACAATCAGAGATTTTAATTCTGTGCTGCATCAGACGGGAAATCGATTGCTTCCCCTCTGGTAATGAAGGGGTTAACTCCTTTAGTGCGTGTGGGGGGAGGGTGCTGCAAATTTCAGACCAACTAGTTAGATACCTCTCTGGCTCTCAAATAGTTAACCCCTTAACGCCCGCGTGTCATACTATGACCGTCACACGGTTTTTGTGTTAAGGACCGGTGACGGGCATAGCACGTCATGTCCTCAGGGAGAGCTGTAAGTAAAAACGGGGAGTGAAATTGAGCCCCAAGCACGGCGTGCCGGTACGTGTCACAGGTTATGTGTACCTGCACGTCGGAAACATCAAAGTGGTCCTTAAAGGGAATGTCTGTTCCCAGGACTGTAGACGTTAAGGGGTTAAACACTTCATTTGAAAACAAACAAACAAAACCACTGTAGATATCTAATCACAATAATCCCATCCTTTTCTCCGTGTGTCATCACAGTAACTACCCCACTGGCATCTGATCATAAACTACAATAAATGTATTGACCCTTTCTCTGCCAGAGATGTGTCCTGTGGATTGCTTTGCAACACAGTGGACATACCACTAGCATTTAACCCTTCGAGAGCCTGAGAGATATGTAACGCATAGGTTTGTGACCCCCTTGCACTCCAATTGTTAACCCTTTGCGTGCCAGAGGGGTACGGAACGTGTTGCATAGCAATGCATTGTGTACCCCTCTGGCACTCAAAGGGTTAAAGGATTAACAATTGTGGGACCTCCAGCTATTGGGGTGCTAAAAGTCCCATCATCTCCAACTAGCCCTTGGCTAGGGATGATAGCAGCTGTAAATCCCAACAGGTTTAACTGACTATCCCTATTGTAAAGCTTTGAAATGAGAATCTCGACTCTTGAGACAACCCCACAGGCAGGCTCCTTTGCACAAACTTATGCAGAAAACAATAGCCTTTGTATATAGATTTATATTAAACATTCTACAAAGCACCCAAGCCAAATACAACATAAATCCAAATAAAATCAATTCCCCACACCATCAGAGCTATCTGTCCATCCTCAGCTCTGATCAGCCACACAACATTTCAGTACTGTAACAAAATGCAGCCCCAGTCATGCTGGTAAAATACACAACACCCCCCAACCTGATCCTCTTATAAGATACACACACACAGCATGGCATCAAAGCCACCCCACCCACTGCATGCAATAAACCCTGGGCTGCTCCCATTTGGGCAGGAAGTCCAGCACAAGGCTGATGTTTCCCCTGCCACTGATAAAAGGAAATGAAGTACAAACAAAGATTATATAATGGAACAAACCTTGCATCTCCACCTTTTAGGATTTTTTTTCCAAGCAGAATATGCTAGAGCTTGTGAAAATATGAAACAGGGGATAAATCAGCCAATCAGCACATACAAGCATTTCAGGACAGCCAATCACAGACAAACACTGTTGGACACTGGCCAATGGTATGAGGGCTGGCTTATTCAGTCACACAAGCAGAGAGAGGAGGGAGGGGGTGGAGAGAGCAGAAAATAAATATAATAGCACAAGCCCTCTGAGACATGGATGAATTTAAAGGAACAGTAAACTTTTTTTGTGCCTGTAAAATTCCTACTGATTAAAACAAAGGTAGTCACGTTGCAGGGTGATTTTTCATTCAAAAGTTTTTATAGAACAATTTCTTTTTAAAATCAATATGTTACAACAGCACTAACGTGCCCAAACATTTTTTTGTGTAAAGGGATAGTGATGTTTCACAATTAAAGCAACTCTGATTAATCTTCATAGTATTTGAGCAGTGGAGAGCGTTATTTCAGTACTGTTAGAGTTGTAGTTCAAGAGTAAGTGAATGATAAAGTATCCCCCTCACGCCCCTTTTACCTAGTGTAAGCCACCTCCCCTCAGATCAGCAAGACTGGATGGATCACAGAGAGGGACCATCTTCAGTGAGCATAAGGAAAAACTGTTTCTTTTACATTAAAGTGCAATTTTCTGCTGCTGTCACTAGGTGGTGCTATTCCTATCATTTAATATAGAAAACTACCATCTACCTCACATCTGCTTCCACAGAGTGCACTCTATGGAAGAGGTTGTGTGGTAGATGGTAGTTTTCTATATTAAGTGAGAGGAATAGCAATACTTAGTGACAGCAACAAAAAATGTAAGGAAACATGTTTGAGTTATAACTATTGAATTAAAAAAATATCCCAGCAGTGGCAGTACCCTTGTTTTACTCACCAAGTAAAGCCATATAACATTTCCCCCTGTAAAAAATGTACTACACCTTTAACCCTTGGCATATCAGAGAGGTATCCAGTGCATTGAAAAACAATGGATGGATACTTTGGCACTCCAAAGGTTAAGATAACCTGCTGGAGATGTGGATGTCGGAGCTAGGAGTTGCAGTGAGATTTAACCTTTGCGTGGCCACAAAAAGTATGTCTACAAAAAGTTGTCCCCACAGGGCCAAGGATGTATTCCTTACATTCATAGTGTACACTTTTTTCCCCCTCACTCCCACAAAGCTTTATTAACAATGGCATCAGCTCTTGTTGGGGCAAATCAGGTCCTTCCTACTGCCCCACAGCTATTGATTGCCAAGCCAGTATTACTGGGTGATCATGAAGGTGACCAAGCAGGGCACAGTGGTTCCCCTGCTTCCATGCTACCTGAGTAGGAGTGGGCAGGATCGGCGAAAGCATCCAACATCACCTGTGAAATAACTGATGTCACCAATGACATGGAGGCTTTCCTCAATCCTGCCCACTCCTGACTGGAAGATTAGGTAGAGTGGAAGCAGGGGAATCATGCGTCACTGCACAGTTGCCTTTATTGATCTCCTAGCTCTGTTGATTGCATGATTAAAACCAGAGGGGGGTAACATCAGGAGGATCCTGATGCTCCCAGAACAAAGCCTTATTAGAAAATAAGAAATAAAATAAGCATATGTGCCAGAGGGTATGTATTGGACACTTCTTTGGAAATCGACCACAGATTACAACCATGTTCCCGGGAGGTAAAGGGATATCTCGGAATGTGCATTTGTCAGTAGGTTGGAATACTACTTCCTCTGACCATGTATACATGTGAGTGTATTTCTGATTTCACTATTTTTATTAATTCCTTGATGTTATAAATCGATTGGGAGTCCTTTTTATTATTTTGGGGGGTTACTGACATCTAGGAGGACATGTTTTGGAAGGAGAAGTCCTTGTGAATTTATCATGAAGATGTGTCTGTGCACTACAACTGAGGCAGTCTTTATAACCAAGGAGCATTATTGGTGTTGACCAAATATTTGTTTCTCAGCCATTTTGTTTGTAAGAACCCACGTGTGGGGTGTTTTGGTCATGGCGCATTATCAGTGGTCACTGCACTAACGGCATACCGTTTCTCCTTTTGTTTGTTTCATTGTCCCACTTGCAGCCGCAGAACCTTGTACCGTCTGATATCCCAGCCTTGTTCCATTTCCCACCAATACCTATAGATCCACACAAACCTTGTCTGCTTCCTCAGGCTTGTTGCACTGTCCCACTTGTCCCTATAGACCCACACATACACTGTCTGCTTCCCCAGCCTTGTCCAACTTGTGACCACAGAACCACACATGCGGAGTTTGAAATCCAGTCTTGTTTCACTGTCTGCTAGTAGTCACTGAACATTATATGCACTGTCTGACAAAATAGTTAAAAAAAAAAGTCCCCAGTGGATGTATTGACATGGGGCCCTATATCAATACATCCAAAGTACATCCAAATGTGTCCAAAGTTAGTAGAATTAACCCTATGAGTGCCAATGGGGTAAAATTACCCCAATGACACAGGGTTAATCCAACAAAGAAAGAAATCAACAGCCCCTGAAAAGTAACACTATTAATCCTGATGTCCAGCGGAGTCTTCCACACCCTGGTCAACTAATGTCCATCTTCTTTCTACTCTCTTCCTTCTCCTCTCTTCAGGGACTTGCACAGACATTTTGGGGGGCAGGGGCTCAAATGAAAAAAGGGCACTTCTCATAATGATTTATTCAAAATATATATTTTAAAAAAAGAAAATAATTTACATCTCAGGAGCCTGTAGGCACAGAAATCTGAAACGCCCCCCCCCCTCCCATTGGCCATCTCCACTGGACACCTCCACAGTACTCCTAATCTCCACATTACCCCCCATCATCTCCATATTGCCCTTACATTCTCCCTGTCAGCTCCATATTGCCCCATCAGCTCCTTATTGCCCCCATCATCTCCATATTGCCCTCATCAGCTCCAACTTACCCTAACATTGCCCCATCAGCTCCATATTGCCCCATCAGCTCCAACTTGCCCTCACATTGCTCCATCATCTCCGTATTGCCCCATCAGCTCCAACTTACCTTCACATTGCCCCCTTCATCTCCATATTGCCCCCCCATCAGCTCCATATTGCCATCAGTTCCAACTTACCCTCACATACATTGCCTATCATCTCTACATTGTCATCATCTTCATCTCCATCTTGCCCCCCCATCAGATCCATATTGCCCCATCATTTCCACATTGCCCCCCAGTGTCCGTTTCCTACCTCTTCCCTGGTGGTCCAGTGGCAGGAGAGGTCTGTATGTCCCTCCTTTGGCACAGACCTGTAGCTGCTGGAGCTCCTGTGCAGTCTTCTCTTCATGCAGAGCGCTGGGAGATGATGTCATCTCCCAGCGCTCTGTAATACTAAAGAGCCGACGAGGGAGTGCAGCATCTACAGGTCTGTCCTGAAGGAGGCATAGACCTGACTGGGTGGGGGGGTTAGTGCGGGCGGCGAGGCAACTTTTTTTTTTTTTGTTTGTTAAAAGGGCATGAGGGCACTTTGGACAAAAAGGGCAGGAGCTCAAGCCCCCCTTGGTGTCTATGTTTGCACATGCCTGCCTCTCTTCTTTCTTCCTCTGGTCCTTCTTTTTCCATCTTCTCATCATGTACCTATAAAAAAATTAAGAAGTATAAATAACTCCATATAAAGAACCCGCATGTCTATGCATAGTTTAATCCCTTGAGTGCCAGAGGGGTACGCAACTCATTGTAGAGCAAAGCATTGCGTACCTCTCTGGGACTCAAAGGGTTAAAAATGCTTAGATGTGTGGGTCGATAGTTTAGAAAATGCCAAAGCTGAAAAAAAAATTTGTCCCCATGAATTATAAAATGCCAAAAACATTTTAAACAAAAATATGATGACTTTTTTCATTTCTCAACCTCTGTGTGTAGTGGTGGTGGCAGCAGCGGTGGATAAAGTACATAGCAGAACACCCCCCCAGTACCTTACTGGACAATGCCTGTTACATTGTGTGGAAATTTGAACACTACCTTTATATATGGGCAGTCTCTGTTCAAAAGGACTCACAGCCATTGGCTGGGATGTGTACTTAAGCACCTTCAAGCCAATCAGCTTCGAGTGGGGGTGCTTGAAGCTGATTGGCTGGGAGGTGCATAAGCACACATCCGAGTCAGTGGTTGTGAGCCCTTTTGAACAGAGACTGCCCATATATAAAGGCAGTGTTCAAATTTCCACACAATGAAACAGGCATTGTCCAGTAAGGTACTGGGGGGGTCTGCTGCTACTTACTTTCTCCGCCGCCACCGCACATATCGGCAGAGAAATGAAAAAAGGCATAATATTTTTGTTTAAAATGTTTTCGGCATCTCAAAATTCATGGTGACAATTTTTTTTTGACTTCAGAATTTCTAAACTATTGACCTGTACATCTAAGCACTGTTTAACTCTTTGAGTCCTAGAGAGGTACGAAATGCATTGTGTACGCAATGCATTGCTCTGCAATGCTTTGTATACCCCTCCGGCACTCAAGGGGTTAAACTAGGCATAGATGTGTGGCTTCTTTTTATGGAACAATTAATTATATCTCTTAATTTTGTTACTGGTACATGATGAGAAGATGGAAGACAGAAGAAGGACCAGAGGAAGATAAGAAAAAAAGAAGGAAGATAGAAGAAGAAGGACAGTGGATGACAGGTAAGTGTAACACAGATAACCTAACGGCCGGTTCTTGACATCGTGTCAGGCACCAATTGTTAGATTTTTTTCATTGATGTTCCAATTATTGCTGCTATTTAGCAGCGTTTTGGGAGCTTAAAGGGATAGTAATGTTTCATAATAAAAGCAGCTCGAATTAATCATAGTATTTGGACTTTGGAGAGTGTTATTTCAATTCTGTCAGAGTTGTAGTTCAAGAGTAATTCAATGACAAAGTATCCCCCTCCTGCCCCTTTTACTAATGTAACACTGCTCAGCCAGATCAGAAGGGAGGTGCCCAGGTAGACTGCAGAGAGGGACAATTTTCATTTAGGATAACGGAAAAACCTGAAAAACTTGTCAAGGGGGGCATGGATTTCATTGTTTTCTTAGGAAGAAGATTGTCCCCTTCTTTTATCTGTCTGGTCTATGGACTGCATTCCACATCTAAGAAGAGATTGCTTACACTAGGTAAAAGGGGCGGGAGGGGAAAATTTGCTTGTGAATATCTCTCAAACCATAAAGGTTTGAGAGATAAGACTTATATTGTTCTTCATGTTTTTTAATGCCTACAAAATAAAATAAAGATAAAACGAAGTATTACTATCCCTTTAACACACAAAACAGACATTTGGCCACAAGACCTTTTCTGTAGCCTAACGTCCGTTGTGCTTTCAGCTGGGCAATAGAATAGCTCATTAGCACTTTTTGCTAATGAGCCAGTATCCAATCGAGCCCTAAGAGCTAAAACCAACATCACAACCCATAGTAAAAGAAAAATAGTACTACACTTATTTTAAAAATGCCTAAAAGGTGCATGGACATAGAATTTTGAATTTTCAACCTTTTCAAATGATATAAAGGTTTCAATAGAGTGTATATCCCAATATACAATTATATAGGAATATACACAATGGTATTCTATGTAATATACCTATGAAATCATCTGGAATAATGCCCCATATGTGTCACAGAATATCTCCATGATGATATTGTAGCAATAAATGTTATCAGCATCCAACAATGCTAAGATAACCAGGTATCAGTATGTTACAATATTTAGTCACCTACTCATCCACCTCGCAAAATACAACGTTGCCAGTTACATATATCGGTAACTTATTACTTAAAGGGATAGTAATGTTTCATAATAAAAGAAGCTCTAATTAGGGTTGCCACCTTTTCCTACAAAAAATACCGGCCATAGCTGTGGGTCGGTGAGGGCGGAGTAAAAAAAGGGAGGAGCCAAAAAGGGAGGAGCCACAAAAGGGGCAGAACCACTCAATGTTGCATGACCACTCTCAGAGTAAGCACTCTCTCTCAGACTAAGCGCACACACACACACACACACACACACTCTCTCTCTCTCTCTCTCAGACTAAGCACTCTCTCTCAGACTAAGCAAACACACACACACACACTCTCTCTCTCTCTCTCAGACTAAGCACTCATTCTGTCTCTTAAACTAAGCACTCACTCTCAGACTAAGCACACACACACACACTCTCTCTCTCAGGCTAAACACACACTCTCTCTCTCTCAGGCTAAGAACTCTCTTTCTGTCTCAGACTAAGCACTCTCTCTCTCTCTCTCTCTCAGACTAAGCACTCTCTCTCTCTCTCAGACTAAGCACTCTCTCTCTCTCTCAGACTAAGCACTCTCTCTCTCTCTCTCTCAGACTAAGCACCCTCTCTCTCTCTCTCTCTCTCTCAGACTAAGCTCTCTCTCTCTCTCTCAGACTAAGCACTCTCTCTCTCTCTCTTTCAGACTAAGCACTCTCTCTCTCTCTTTCAGACTAAGCTTTCCCAGGCCAGTGTGGTGACGGATCCCCTACACACAAAAGTCATCAGTCCTCCCAATTAAGCCTTTGAGGCCTAGATGGGAATGAAACATTTCCAAGCAAAAAAAAAAAATGTCACACACTGCCTGCCCTGTCCTCCTCCTCCACACACTGCCTGCCCTGTCCTCCTCCTCCACACACTGCTTGCCCTATTTTCCTCCTCACCCTGCCCAGCTATGTCCACATTGCCCACACTGTCCACCTGCACAGGGTCTACCTCTACACTGCCCATCCCGTCCACCTACACACACTGCCCACCTCTACACTGCCCACAATGTCCACCTTCACATTGCCCACCTCCACACTGCCCATCCTATCCACCTCCACACTGCAGACATTGTCCACACTGTTCACTTCCACACTGCTCACCCTGTCTGCCTCTGCACTTTCCACATTGGCCACCTTCACACTGCCCACCTCCAAACTACTAACACTGTCCACCTCCATAATGTCCACCCACAAGCCAGGTGACACTATCCATGACATGCCATAAGCCACACATTAATAGATGTTAGTTTAATTATTTATTTTACTACACATAAATAAAACACACATTACATATTTTCCATTGTCTCTTATTAACCATTTCATGGCCAGAAAAGTGTGCAATATGTTGCACACCCCTCTGAGTCTCAAGCCAAGAGGTATAGCGTATTAAATGAATCTGACTCGTCTACAGTACCTGGACAGAGATGAGAGGCTCAGTGCCGGGCTTGGCGTCCACCTGCACGCAGACTCTAAGCTACCAATGAGAGGAGGATGCGCTCAGCGGGCGCCCAAGGATGGATTCCAACTTACAGCGTGCGAGTGCATATTATTAAGCACGACACGCATGCCCATTGCCCAATTAATTTTTCGGCATCTCTGTTCTGCTTCACTCACGCGGCTCAGACTGTCAGACAGCATCTCTGTTCAGATTCACTCACGCGGCTCAGACTGTCAGACAGCATCTCTGTTCAGATTCACTCACGCGGCCCAGACTGTCAGACAGCATCTCTGTTCAGATTCACTCACGCGGCTCAGAGAGCATCTCTGTTCAGCTTCACTCACGCGGCTCAGTGGTCTATGCATAGTGGGAAGTGGGGTAAAGCAGCAATACCGGCTTTTCAATTGCCGGTATAGAGGTTATACCGGCACCGGCTCAGCAGTGCGAATTACCGGCTGTGCCGGTAAAATACCGGCCAGGTGGCAACCCTAGCTCTAATTAATCATCATAGTATTTGGACCTTGGAGAGTGTTATTTCAATTCTGTCAGAGTTGTAGTTCAAGAATAATTCAATGACAAAGTATCCCCCTCCCGCCCCTTTTACTGATGTCACACTGCTCAGCCAGAGCAGAAGGGAGGTGCCCAGGTAGACTGCAGAGAGGGACAATCTTCAATTAAGATAAGGGAAAAACCTGAAAAACTTGTCAAAGGGTGGCAGGGGTTTCATTGTTCTCATAGGAAGAAGATTGTCCCCTGCTGTTATCTGTCTGGTCTATGGACTGCATTCCACATCTGAGAAGAGATGGCTTACACTAGGTAAAAGGGGCGGGAAGGGATACTTTGCTTGTGACTATCTCTTAAACCAGAAAGGTTTGAGACATAAGACTTATATCGTTGTTCATGTTTTTTTATTGCTTACAAAATAAAATAAAGATTAAACGAAGTATTACTATCCCTTTAAACCGACCACTGAGATCCAGACCCGGATCATCCATTATGCCAATCTAAGCTACTGCCTAGGGCCCATGGCAATATGAGGGGCCCTGGATGTACTTGATGTTGCTTCCACTAATATCCTGTGTTAGTCTCTCTTTTTGTTGAAAGAGACCAGTACCATTCAGTTGCTCCCACTTAGAGCCATAACGCCAGTACCTGCTAGCAGCACTCCGTGTCAGAAGCACAAGCTGAGATCATGCAAACCAGCAAAATCGTATGTGCATATGCTTGCATTCATTTATAACGACATGTAACAATAAAAGAGACATATATATTCTGATAAAAAAGATTTTTGGTCCTGTGTAGAAGGACAAAAGAAAAAAATAACAAGTATGTCCGGTACCGGTACAAAATAAAAGGTCTCTGGAAGGAAATCTAAGTCTCCACATATTACTGAGAAATACAGATGCACCATATAAGCATGAAAACAAAGCATCTAGGCAGCGTGTGACGTTCACCAAATATGGTAGTGCAACCTAAGCTGTTACTCGCATATATATTGCAGCATCAATTGTGTGAGAAGTAATGTAACCATCAAGGATCCTGTACATGTGGCAATTGGTGTTATCGATTTACACTAAGGGCGAGATGTTCAGAAAGTGGTGGTAACTGAAATTGCCTGTTATCAGAATAAAAAAGTTCTTACACCAAGATCCGTCAATTCTCAGACATGTTTCTGTCATTTCTTGCATCCAATTCCGCCATCTCCGTCAAAGGGAAAAAGCCGTCTTAAAAGTGGGTGTGGCTTAGTCTTCTGTCATAATGTAAGGTATTTTCAGAAAAAAAATGAGTTTGAACGTCATTTTTTTGTCTGATTAACGTCATTTTTTCCCGACATAATAAAAATGGTCTAAACTTGGAGAAGAAAAATTTGTTTCAAAGACAAAAAAAGTCTTTTGTTTCTTTGAAAATGTTCGTTTCAAAGACAAATTGAAAGACAATTTTTAAGATCTTCTTACCGTCATTTTTAATTCTTTAGACGAATTTTCAAACGTGACGGATTTACTTCTGAAAATATTGTCCTTCTTTTACCACCAACTCATGATCTGACAAGTTTTTCATTATGATGACTTTTTGAACATCTTGCCCTAAGTATGTTACCTGCATACATTAATACTTCTCTTTGTAACCGGCGTTTTGCTTCATCTCTCGCCGTTGTTCACATTAACACTTGCCAGTGCACACTATACTAATACCTGTAACAGGGCTTAAAATGTGAAGTCCTTTGCTACTAGCCAGACCTGAAAAGTTACTCGCAACTGCAACACATAACATACCCACCAGGGCTGAATTTCTACTCACCAGGGCTAAATTTTCACTCACCATTGGCTAGTGGCGAGTGGAAATTTTTGAGCCTTGCCTGTAAGGTTCGATACAATGCACATCCGGTGTGTGTTAACTCTCGTTTGCTGTGATTTCTTTCATCACTCCACCATTACTCACATTAGCAAATGGTAGTACACCGAGTATCACAGGTTGTACACTGATACCTGTGAGGTTCAATCAGGTATACTGCCAGTGTGTATATATCTTCAAAGACACTCTCTTTCTGTATGTCGAATCACAGGAGACTTAAAATAATGGTGCATAAATATATCAACAATCCTTCAAATTCTGTAATTTTCTCTTTAAAGCGGAACTACCACCGCCAAAAAACTTGAGCTCCAATAATCCCCATCTGGCAACTAGCTGCTCAGTAGCGCTAGTCACCAGAATTATTACCTTGTTAAATAGAATTATCCATTGTTCCCGAGCTGACGGGCAGTAGAGAGTGCAGACATCTTTCCATAGTGATGTCTGCATGCCTGTGCTGTCAGTCCCAGTCTGCTCTAGGAGGCTCCAAAAGGGACTGACAGCGCAGGTGTGCACACGTCACTATGGAAAGATGTCTGCACCCCACCTTGCCTGTCATCCCGGGAACAATGGATAATTCTATTTAACAAAGTAATAATTCTGGCGACTAGCGCTACTGAGCAGCTAGACGCCAGATGGGGATTTATTGTACCTCACGGTTTTTAGTGGTGGTAGTTCTGCTTTAACACAATTTTAAGTGCTATAAAGGCTCACTTCTTCAGGAAATAAAATGTGTAACAACTTTGGAAGACATCCGTTTCCTTTATAGTTACAAAAAAGTGGAATTATCCTCCAATCAGAGTAGATCTATGAAATTATTGATTCTCCATATGGGAACTAGTGACTTAATGTGATAGTAATGTTTCAAAATAAATGCAGCTCTGATTATTTTATATCGTTTTTGGGCCATGTAGAGAGTTATTATCATTCTCTACAATGTGTAGTTCCAGAGGAATTATAATCATATAGTGTCCCACTACTCCTCCTTTTACCTATGTAAAGCTGCACAGCAAGACTATCCAGATGGATCTCAACCAGGGAAAATCTTTTGTTAGCATACGGAAAAACCTGCCCTCCTCAGGGCCGGATTTACCGTTAGGCAGAGTAGGCATCTGCCTACAGGCGCACCCCACAGAGGGGCTCCTGTCATTGGGATCCTTTAAATTAAAAAAAAAAAAAAAAGTTGCCTCGCCGCCCCCACTGCCCAGTGAGATCTGTGTCTACTTCTCTGCATGAAGAGAAGACCGCGCGGGAGCTCCAGCAGCTACAGGTCTGTGCCAAAGGAGGCACATACAGACCTCTCCTGCCGCTGGACCACCAGGGAAGACGTAGGAAACGGACACTGGGGGGCAATGTGGAAATGATGGGGCAATATGGATCTGATGGGGGGGCAAGATGGAGATGATGGCAATGTAGAGATGATGGGGCAATGTATGTGAAGGTGAGTTGGAGCTGATGGAAATATGGAGCTGATGGGGGCAATATGGAGATGAAGGGGGCAATGTGAGGGTAAGTTTGAGCTGATGGGGGGCAATATGGAGATGATGGTAGAGTGGAGCTGATGGGGGCAATGTGATGGTAAATTGGAGATGATGGGGCAATATGGAACTGATGGGGCAATAAGTAGCTGATGGGGGCAATATGAAGATGATGGGGGCAATGTGAGGGTAAGTTGGAGCTGATGGGGCAATATGGAGCTGATGGGGGCAATATGGAGATGATGGGGCAATGTGCGGGTAAGTTGGAGCTGATGGGGGCAATATGGAGATGATGGGGGCAATGTGGAGCTGATGGGGCAATATGGAGCTGACGGGGGACAATGTAAGGGCGATATGGAGATGATGGGGGGCAATGTGGAGATTAGGAGCATTGTGTAGGTGTCCAGTGGAGATGGCCAATGGTGGGGGGCTTCAGATTTCTGTGCCTACAGGCTCCTGAGATGTAAATCCGGCCCTGGCCCTCCTCCTTCAAGGGGGTGGGGTTTTCCTTATGCTCACAGTCAGAAGATTGTCCCTCACTGTGAGCTGTTCGGTCAAGGGACCAGATTCCACATCTGAGGGGAGGCGGATTACACTAGATAAAAGGGGTGGGAGGGGGATACTTTATCATTCAATTACTCTGGAACTACATATCGTAGAGAATGCTAATACCACTCTACATGGCCCAAAAACTATAAAGAATAATTGGATCTGTATTTATTTTGAAACATTATTATTCCTTTAAATTAAAGGATCATGTTCTTGCAAGGCGTCTACTAAAATATGATATTGTAAAAATCAAAGGAACTAATATCAAACAATATTAAAGGGTCCTGATATATCAAATAAATTGTAAAAGCAAAATATATAAACAGGAAACTACTTATTCAATAAATCTAAGTACATCTACACAAAATAAAAGATAAACATATTTATGTATACATTAAATGACCATCAAATAATACATTTGGTTTTCAGATAAATCATTTTCAACCCTAAAAGTATATTCTCAAAATATAAACAATATTATTGTTTATATGTACTTTATAATAACTGAAATAAAAAGGAAAAAAAATAAAAATAAAATGTGATGGTTAAAAATGATCATATTGTGCTGATACACACATTATATACTATATAACAATAATGCATAAATATATCTAATAAATTTAACCTGACATATTAAAAAATTCACATAGACATATCTTCATAAGAACAATATAACCCATATATAAAAATTGGATTAATAATCAATTACGCATATTTGTGCAAAAATATATATATAATTTATTTAAGTAAAATATACTATATATAAAGTGTAATCAACAATGATATAAAGTAGTGAACACCAATTGAAATAGATATACAGTAATTCAACAACAACAATAAATTATACCAAGAATAGACTCAGAATTAAATCTAATAATATATGTCTAGAAATGTACCACAAAACCTCATGCAACATATACCATAAAAACAACAATAGCAATCCTATATAACACCTATAGCACTTCAAAGGTTAATCCAAAGCTATAAGTGTATGGATGCCCCACCCAAGATGGCGCCTGCTTTTGCGTAGTGAAAGTTTTAAATAAACTTTGCACTGTACAAAATTTAGGCCTAAAAATACATGCAACAAAGAAGTCCATAGAAACACATACCAAAATAGAGAAAAAGCAGTTTATGGGTTAATAAAAGAATTCAAAGAATTCCCCAGATTAAATATTAGCTACAATAACCTTTCCAGAAATACAATATGTTATTCTAGAAGTATCAATAATTATATTAACTAATATATAAACAAGGCTATGTAGCTCTAACTGCTATCAACTATTTCTACAATTATCTGGATACAATGTTTCATTAATTAATTAAATTCTGATTAATTCCAGAATAAACTAAAGCCAAATATAGCTTTTGCAATGTTTTGCTGTATATAGCTGGCCAGAACAATATTTAGCAAAACTATATAAAATATTTTCCTCAAATATAAAGGAAATATTTCTATGATTCCGAAATTTTGCAGAATTAAAATATAAGGAAATATTTATATGATTTCGAAATTTTGCAAAATTAAAATAAAAAAAAATATAGTTACCAGACAATCAAAGTGTAGGTTCTTAGAGTTTCTTTGGCAGCCAGGGAAAGACAGGAAAAAGCCAGAGCCAGAAAATTTAGAAAGGCACGAGCCTGAACTATCCTAGGCCTTAGTATTTATAAGGTAAAATTACTGTTATCAGAAAGCCCTGCCCAATCTCCTCTGATTGAATCTCATTATAATATTATATCATCATTATTATCTGACTGGGCATTCTACATTTCTAATTTCAATATGAGGTCATGCATATATTATGTGATATTTGGAATTCCTCAAAACACTGTCTCCATTAGTCTTGCAGATGGTGCTCTAATACCATTTTAAAATTTTACATATGACATCTGGGTCTGTCTTTTCTCCCAAGTGAGATGGTCACAAGGTCAACATATTTCATATAAACATGTCACCCTATAATCTTATGTCTGAAATTTCAGATAAGATTAGAGGTGATTCTCTATACAGTACGTCTACAAAAGAGTCATCGGTAACCATAAAACTGTTCTCAAAATATTTTCACCCCCATTGAGGTAAAGAGGCCTATTGTGTCTAAAAATGAGGTCATTCACACACAAGGATTTTTAGAAAACCCATGCTGGTTTCTAAAAGTTTAACCCTCTACTCTCCCACAGGACAAAGTCTCTGACAACCTTCAGCATATGACCTTGACTTCCCTACGACCAAGTCTGTCTGACCTTCAGTGTACGATCTCAGCCTCCTTCCAGTTCAGCTTCGTGGTTGTTCGTGCATCAGTTTACCTCTCAGCTGGAGTCCAGAACTCGACACCAAGTGATCTTTTTTTGTAGCGGTCTGGCTTTGCGGCTATAAACTTTGACCACGGCATCAGCCACAGCAAGGGTATACCTCACAACCATAGCTCCCTACTCAGTGCATTCTACCCTACTATTAGATCACTTGGAGGTATTCTCTTGTTCTTTCTTTATGGTTACAAGAAGAATGCTCCACACTATGGACCCAGCTGACTTCAACCGGATGCTCAGCAGGCAAGAACACCAGGAGCAGGTCTTGGATTCACAACCTTCATGTTTACAATGTTTAAACCACAAGCTGGATGCCATCTTAGAGATGTTTCAGGCATCACCAATTAGTCAGACCACCAATCCTGCTGCCTCTACTCATCAGCAACACCAGCAACTAGAGCTCCAGTGCAATTTAAATCTCCTAAGATTTCCCTTCCAGTGAGAGGTGCTCAGTTTGTCTGTCTGAATGTAGAGGATTCTTGAACCAATGCCTCCTGAATTTTAAAACCCATACTTTCAGAGTCCCTATTATTATCTCTTTATTGAAGGAAGAAGCATTATCATGGGCCTCCCCACTAATGTAAAAGGTTCTCCTCTTCTAGATGACACTGACTCCCTTAAATCTGCTTTCAGAGCAGTATTTGATGTTCCGGTCCTACTGCCTCTGCTGAGGCTGCCTTAAAGCGGGACTATCACTCCAATTAAAGCCCCCCAATAATTATTTATATAATGATAAGTATAGCAATACTAGTATTATCTTTAAAAGTATTATAAGTCCATCATTATTGTGAAATCCATCATTTTCGGAGACTCACAGGGAGGCGCCTTGATGTAGAGGCATCTGTGCGCCTGTGCCATCAGTCACTTCCTGTACCTTAAGGTACAATGCAACTCCTACTCACCAATCCTGGAGGAGACAGGGATGGACATGGCAGGTGCACAGATGTCTCTAAGGCAAGTTGTCTGCGCTGATGTCCAACCTGTATGTATTGAATCGAGTTGGATTTCACAATAACGCTGGACTTATTCAGGATAATACTAGTATTACTATGTGTATCGCTATATGAATAATTATTAACGACC
Source organism: Rhinophrynus dorsalis (assembly GCA_037306005.1). Classification (NCBI taxonomy): domain Eukaryota; kingdom Metazoa; phylum Chordata; class Amphibia; order Anura; family Rhinophrynidae; genus Rhinophrynus; species Rhinophrynus dorsalis. The sequence continues at coordinate 40,064,597 of CM074718.1, forward strand.
AGATTTCACATCTGAGGGGAGGTGGCCTACTCTAGGTAAAAGGGATGGGAGGGGGATACTTTATCATTCAATTACTCTTGAATTACAACTCGGACAGTATTGAAATCAGGGCTCAAAATTTCCACTTGCCTCTTCGCATTTGGCGAGGAGAAAATGAAAGAGGGCGAGGGGGTGGTAATATTCCCTCTCCCTGCAATCTAAGGTGACCAGGCGCATAGCTGCCAACTGTCCCGCTGCGTTAACCCACTGTCCCGCTTCCCAGGCTTCTGCCCTACTTAGAGGGCATTAGGAGTTACTTATTTAAAAGCTTTACTGCCCCTGCCCACCATAATGTTGGTTTGTCCCATACGTGCTCCTTATGGCAATAAATAAATGTTTTTAGGACCCAATCCCAGCGTTACAAACGTCTTTCTGGATCCATCTGGCAATGTAATATTCTGATCTGTTAAAACACAATCATTTTTAAAATGTTTGCCGATTCGCAATTAGGTTATATCGTCATTCAACCACTTTTAGATCTGATAACTGTATTGAAACTCGTTACCCTTCTCTACAGTTAATTGATCAAATGCAGGCACCAAGGGCAGCCCCACATGTGGAGCCAATAAAGCAGTGTGCTGAGTGTGCTGTTGAAGCTGGTGGCCAGTGCAGTAAGTGATCAATGCCAACAGTGGCGTGAAAAGAGATCTGCTCTATCGAACCTAGAGTAAATAACGAGTGAATTAGAGGTGGCGAGCTTTGGTTGTCTGTTGTTGGATTACATTTCCCATAATCATTAGCCTGCTACTGGGGTGACTTGCAGCAGCTGCAAAAACACGTTGCATACTCCTGGACTAAATTCATTCAAACTACTAATACACTGAGGGTGGATTCCAGAAAAAGTTAGATAGCCACAATCTGCCCAATTCAGTGAGTTTTGATGGTGTGAGAGGAAAAGTTCTGGCATACCTCAATGTGATATAACCCATTGAGTGCCAGAGGGGTACACAATGCATTGTGTACCTCTCTGGCACTCAAAGGGTTAAATGTAGTTGTCAGCAGATGACATTACTGAGACTCACAATGTTGGAGGCTCAGAACTCCAATGACAGGTAGGGATATAAAACAGATAGACACTGCGTTCTGGTGACCTGTATTCTCTCCTTGTTGACATAAAGTGTAAAATGAATGTTCTCAACCCTTACAGCAACACGAACACCCAGAAATTATCTGGGATGTATTTTATGCTAGCATCTTTAACACCTTAAGGACCGGCTGAGCACGAACGCAGCGGTCACTTAAGGACCATGGAGCATTTTTTTTGTTTTTGTTTCCGGGCGTGCCGCCGCGGGGGGAGCCCAGAATTCCATGACAATCACAGTACGTCATGGGTCGTTAAGTTAGATCTACTCATGACGTGCTATGACCGACAATGGTCGTTAAGGGGTTAAAAAAAATTTCCCTGTTTGTTTCCTGAGAATTAATGTCTAGTTTTACGTATGTTCTGTTGGGGTAGGTATTCCTGCCTTTTCCAGGCTCCCTGACTCCCATTACTATAGCAATTGGTATTGGAGAAGCCATTGTGCTGTCTTGTCTATACATAGGCTGACATAAAGTAAAAACCTTTCTGAATAGAATAGTGGTGGATACTAATCTCAATAAATTGACTAGAAAAGAGAATGAAAGGAGAGAGCTACTATAAACCATAACATTTATATAATTAAAAAATGCACAGGTTGCAACAGTCTTGTGTCTAGTTGGTTATGATTTCATCTCCTTCTACATATTTCAGAAGTGGCCATCTTTAAGACCCAAATTCCTTTGTCCCTCATTCTTACAGTTATCCCTCTTTTTAGGAGATCAAACCCTATGGATTGTATATTAGAATTAGAGTACCAAATTGCTTCACAATAAAACTCACATTAATGTTTGATTCAACATCAGTATATGGGTTCATGAATTGGCTGTTTCAATGTGCTTCTTCTATATGAAATGAGTCCAAAGCTTATGGCAGGTAAACATAATAAAACTTTAATAACAGTGCTGTAACATGGCTGCACTCATTGCCTGTGCCACTTACTTTCACTTTCCTTATCAGCAGCCTGCCACTTCCTAATAGTTCCAGTGTCCCACTATAAGTGTTCCTTCTGGAAACTACAGCTAACATTTATAGTTCCACACATATTGTTACATTGGCCTCTGTAAATAAAATACTTTGATTTTGTTCTAAATCATCTATTCATTCATACTAAGTTAAATTCTCGGTAATGCCCGGTCCACCTGTTACGGCCATACCCACACCACCTAAAACAGAAGTGTCCCTCTTTGACAATTTGGGCAGAGTGGAGTTGGACAGTGTGGGCAATGGGGTCTGGACAGTGTGTGAGGGCAGTGTTGAGGTGGACAATGTGGGCAGTGTGGAGGTGTGCAGGGTGGACAGTGTGGAGGGGGCAGGGTGGACAGTGTGTGAAGGGTGAACAGGGTGTGGGCAGTGTGTGGTGAGGGTGGATAGTGTGTGGACAGGGTGTGAGGGTGGACACAGTGTGTGGACAGAGTGTGAGGGTGGACACAGCGTGTGGACAGGGTGTGGAAGTGGATAGGGTGTGGGCAGCAGTGTAATTTAATCTTAGAGAACTTGAGATGGGTGGGGCTAGGCGAGTAACTTTTCAGGCCTGACTCGTAGCTTAGGACTTGACATTTTGAGCCCTGTTGAAATAACACTCTCCATGGACCAAATACAATGAAGATTAATCGGAGCTGCTTTTTTTGTGAAACATTACTATCACTTTAAAGACATTGTCTCCTTTCTGGATTTACCTGGATGTGAGGGCAAAATAGTCCTACATGAAAATCCACTTAATTTTTTAACCCTATCGCTACCTGACACGTATCACATTCTATGTTTATTTAGTCATGCATACAACTGAATGGGACTTTTTTCTTTTTTTTTTTGGGGGGGGGTGATTATTTATTTTATAAACCGCATGGGCAAAGCCGCGCCAATATTGCTATTATGGTATAAATACCAACACTCAAAATAAGGAATAATAACATTTTAAGGATCCATTCACAAAAACAACTAACAACACTTTTTATAAATCTCCCCCAGTGTCTTACTGTCCAAACTAGGGTGACCACCTGTCCCTGATTACCCAGGACAGTCTCTTATTTTGAATGTGTGTCCATTGTCCCTGATGACGACTTCCTGGGACAATAAAACGTCCTGGAAAAAAGACTCCAGAGCAAAGAGGTCTAAACACTACAAGGAGAACATCCCATTGCCTACTGTGACAGGAAGTGATGCCTCTGCTGGACTACAAGAAAATGGCCTCCAGACAGGTCGCTAAACACTAGAGAGAATGGAGCCTTCATCCTGATATCAAACAGAAGCTGCAGTACAATTTTGTAGTAGTATAAGGCTAGTCTAAGGGCGTGAAGTACATGTTCTTGTAGTCCACCACAGTGATCACTTTCTGTCACAGCAGTCAAAGGGCAGTTCCCCCTCTAGTGTTTAGAACTCTGTGGTGCGCCAGATAAAGAGCAGGCAGTGTACTTATGTCTGGTGATGTACAATGACCTCTTCCGCATGACTGCACCAAAGCCGAGAACAAGTACTCTGCTACTCTCATCTCTGCAGTGTCCCTGAATGGCAGACTGGATATGTGGTCACCCTAGTCCAAACCCAACACGTATTGACAAATAATTGGCTTTGTCAGAGGATTAACGTGTTTTCCTCACCTATTTGGTTTCTGAGAAAGATTGTTCTGTACCCTAGAGGGAGGACTGAATACAACTTTCGGATATCACATGTCCATCTCCATCATTTTTCTCATTGTGTAAGGCTGATGCATGCTCATAGACTATTATAATGCAGATATTGTTTGGGGATTTTTATAAATGTACAGATGTATTTCTATATTCCTCTATCTGTAAATATACTTGGGTATGATGTGCTTCTTGTGTCATGGTGGCCATTTTCTCATAGCCCAGCACTGAGGGTCACTTTCTGTCATTGTAATCAGTGGGTAGTTCTTCCTATCGTGTTTCCAACTTTGTAATTTTAATTAAGTGCGAGTCAGAGGGTGGTAGTGACATCACGAAAAGGGGGAGAGAATTCAATACAAAATATTAAATATTTAAAGGAGCAGTAAACTTTTTTTATGAAAACTCATATTATGCAGAGCTTTTCCTGCTGAATAAAACAAGCTCAATCCCATCATTGTCAGATGTTTTATTAAAAAATTACAGCATCCTATATAATAATTTGCCAAGTTGTGTGTAACGCCCGACATGCGCAGTAGATACTGCTGCGAGTGCGGCAGTCACACGCAGTGGAGACTGCTCGCGCCGCAGCTGATACAGAGCTGGGCGCTCCGAAGGAGCGTCCAGCTCTGTATCAGCCGAGGCGCGGGCAGTCTCCACCGTGTGTGACTGCCCCGCGACCGGCTGCCAGAGGCTCTGTATCAGCCGAGGCTCGGGCAGTCTCCACTGTGTGACTGCCCCGCGACCGGCTGCCTGAGGCACTGTGGCCCGTGTAACGGGCTGTTCAACTAGTTTTAAATGATCATGAAGAGAATTTACTGTGTTTACTTCCTGATAGTTCTAACTGACAGGAAGTGACAGGCAGTTTCTATCATATTCTATGGAGAACTGTATGTTTCTGACTTTTCTGACTTTCCTCTCCATTAGAATATAACAGGAAATCTAATTAGAATTTGACCACTAGAGGGCACTGCTAATGTAAAAAAACATGGGTTTAAACTGTAATAACTCTGGAAATATAAATCTCTCGGCAGTGGGAGTACCCTTATTTTACTCAATAGGAAAATCCCTACAATATATATTTTTTCATAAAAAAAGTTTACTGCTCTTTTAAAGGGATAGTAATGTTTCAAAATAAAAGCAGCTCTAATTAATCGTCATACTATTTGGACTTTGGAGACTGTTATTTCAACACTGTCAGAGTTATAGTTCAAGAGTAATTCAATGACAAAGTATCCCCCTCCCACCCCTTTTACTGATGTAACACTGCTCAGCCAGATCAGAAGGGAGGTGCCCAGGTAGACTGCAGAGAGGGACAATCTTCAATTAAGATAAAGGGGGCAGGGCTTTCATTGTTCTGATAGGAAGAATATTGTCCCTTGCTGTTATCTGTATGGTTTATGGACTGGATTCTATATCTGAGAAGAGATGGCTTACACTAGGTAAAAGGGGCGGGAGGGGGAAATTGCTTGTGAACATCTCTCAAACCATAAAGGTTTGAGAGATAAGACTTATATCGTTCATGTTTTTTTAATGCCTAGAAAATAAAATAAAGATAAAACGAAGTATTACTATACCTTTAAGCATTTTATTTAGTGTAATACACTACAAACAACTTTTAACCCATTGAGTGCTAGAATGGTATCCGATGCACTGCCCTGCAATGTATTAGATACATCTCTGGCACTCAAAGGGTTAAGGTACATAATAAAAGCAAACTCATTTTGGGGGTCATGGATCCACTTTACAGGTATTTACATAGTTACTTAGTAAATTACTTTGAAAACAGTCTATCCAGATCAGTGTTTGCCACAGTTAAAATGAAATAATCCTTCACAAATCCAAGATGGGTGTTTATTTACCAGAACAATGCGTTGTGTTGTGTGCCCCTCTGTATCTCAAAGGGTTTATATTCTACACATGCTAACAGTAGTACACAATCAAATGTTCCCATGCCATATTTTGGAAATTCTGTCTTCCCAAGATCATGAGAGAATTATTTCTAAGGTGCCCTCCAGAGCCGCAAATTCTATAGCGACAGTAAAACCTGACAGCTATCCTATAACCATGACAAATTACACATTCATGGCATCTGTGACAATCGATAAAATGACTCACCAAATTAATAATATATAGATCACAAGGCATACATTTTTATTAAAGAATAATTTTGTGATAAAGTAATGGGGACGCTTTCAAGCATAAGACTAAATTACATGCTGAGCAAATCTGGCGTTGCGTGATAAACCGCGGGGATGATCTCTGCAACGGTAACCGGGATATAACAGCGCTTGACAGTCAATAAACTGGTTTTATAACGCATAAACGAAAATAATAGCAACTAAATTCATGGAGATGGTGTTTGCAAAATATGCTATTGGATTTGCAATAATAATTATTTTTTACTGGTTTCTTCTCCACACTGTAAATTATTTTTCCACTAACAGCTTGTTAGCATTATTATTTGTTAAATTCAGTTTCTAAATCACTTTCAAACAACGAATACAATTATTGCAAAATAGCACATTATCGTGACCCTTTTTCTTACAGAAACTGAGGCATAAAAAGTAATCATTTGTATTATTAATTACTAATATGTTACACTGTTAACGTACTCAGAGGATTAATTTTAGAATAATGCCAAATAATAGCAATGATTTGACTTGGCTGCATAACTAAGTTTGTTTTAACTGATATGCACATCTAAATATGGATTTGTCTTACTGCTAAGTCTTCGTTCATATTGGAGATTTAAACGTGCTACAATGCAATGTAGGTGTTTATATTAAAGGGTAGTTATGGCTTAAAATAATAAGAAGTAATATTGTAGATGATGCAAAAAGAAATATACTGGTGCAAGTTCTATCTCTTAAACCTTTATGGTTTGAGAGATCGAACGTTTTAAATTTCCTCTTTCCCTGCTGTCAGACGACTCAAAGTGGCTCTTCAGCAGAGCCGAGATACCGAAATCTGAAAAGAAATACTTCATTGGAAAGGTCTACAAAGTGTGCTTGGTTTGCATGCACACTTTGTAGACTGTTCCAATGAAGTAGGTCTTTTTAGATTTCGGTATCTCGGCTCTGCTGAAGAGCTGCAGGAGGTTCCCCGGACCAGGATCTCCTGCTGTCAGCTAGATGCTGATGTCAGAGAAAGGGGAGGGAGGGGGGAACTTTAAAATGTTCTATCTCTCTAACCATAAAGGTTTGAGAGATAGGACTTGCACCAATCTATTTCTTTCTGAATTATCTACAATATTACTTCTTATTATTTGAAGCCATTACTAACCCTTTAACCCTCACAGATGCAGAGCACGAGCTGGGCATGTAATTGTGACGTAGTTTGTTGGCACTAACCATGTAACCTGATAGGCTAAAGCATCCTGATCAGACTGTGATAGAGAGTATAAAGAACGCGTGCTGTGGAGGCTTTTTAAGAGCTTTAACTGGAATGCGAAGGTGACGTCCATGTGTCCAGACTCTGTGTACATGCAAGATTGTATGGGCAGTGGTTAGATCCAGGGTTTATAATTTTAAGTCCTTTGCTACTAGCCAGACCTGAAAAGTTACTCGCCACTGCAAGCCATAACATACCCACCAGGGCTGAATTTCTACTCGCCATTGGCTAAATTTACACTCGCCATTGGCTAGTGGCGAATGGAAATTTTGAGCCCTGGTCAGATCCATCAGGGGATCTCCCATATGCTCTGAGATCATTGACTGATAAGTATTATTGCTGTATGACTATGCTTATTGCTAATAAATCTGTGGGGGGCTAAGGGGCACCTAAATTGCCTTGCAATGCATGGATACCATTCTGGCACTCAATAGATTTAGTGTTACTATCCCTTTAAGTAGCGCAGCGTAGTTTTTGGGTTCCTAGCACTCTGTGTCCCTTTTTGACTATATCCACTGGGCAATGGTTCAGAATATCTGAGCAACGCTAGGGCTGACGTGCTAAGTAAACTGGTACAATTTTGGAGCAAACCAATTGCACCATAGGGAACAAATAAATATTCTCTCAATGCCCATTGATTTAGGTGGGGCTTTTTAACCCCTTAAAGGAATAGTATTGTAATTTTTTTTAAAAATGTGAAAATTGTAGCTATTGAAAAATGAAACTAAATGCCCCCAGTCCCATCTCTCAGACCTTTATGGTTTGAGAGATATTTGCAGGTAAAGTTCCCCCCTCCCTCCCCTTTCCCTGACGTCAGCGCTCTAGCTGACTGCAGGGGAATCCGGGAAAGGCGGAGGCTCTTCAGCAGAGCCGAGATAGCGATATTGAAAAAGAACTAGTTAATTGGAACGGTCTACAAAATGTGCTTGGTTTGCAAGCACACTTTGTAGACCGTTCCAGTGTAGCAGTTATTTTTATATCTTGCGATCTCGGCTCTGCTGAAGAGCCTTCGCCTTTCCCGGATTCCCTTGCAGTCAGCTAGAGCGCTGACGTCAGGGAAAGGGGAGGGAGGGGGGAAGTTTACCTGCAAATATCTCTCAAACCATAAAGGTCTGAGAGATGGGACTTGGGGCATTTAGTTTCATTTTTCAATAGCTACAATCATACTGCCCAAGTGTCCCTGTTTAGGAGGGACAGTCCCTGTTTCAGACCCAAATCCCTCTGTCCTTCTTTCCCACCCTGATGTCCCTCTTTTTAGGTGATCAGACTGTGGTGTGTATATAAATGTATCACATTGCTCCAAAGCAATAAAATGCACATTAACCCCTTAAGGACCAGCGGTCCCGGGGTGTGCCGTCCCTTAAGGACCACATAGGAAACTTTGACGTGCCATCCCATGTGACTGATCACGTGGGGCGGCACACCAAACGGAGCACTGGAAGAGATCGCTCCGGTCTTGGAGCGATCAACTTCAGTGCCCGGTATTACTCACCGCGCTCCTACAGGAGCGCACTGAGTAAAATTACGTGACGTGTCAGGACCGTCACTGGTCCTTAAGTGCCAGACCAGCGTGACGGTCCTGCCACGTCACTGGTCCTAAAGGGGTTAATGTTTGTTTAAACTTCAGTATGTGTGTTTATAAATTAGTCTGTGTAAATAAAATACATTGACCTTGTTCTAACTAATTTATTAATTTACACAAAGAGGTATCAGTAGGTCATGCAATAATCTCTGTAATACCCCGCCCATCAGCCACACCCAACAACACCACCAGAAACACAAGTGTCCCTCTTTGGCCATTTGAAATGTTGGGAGGCATGTACAATATTAATTTTTTTTATTTGACAATACTATTTCTTTAACTGCCAGAGAGGTCTCCAGAGTATTGCAAAACCCAACTGAAATCAGTGGGAATTTTAGGAAAGTTTTTTTCCCTGTGGTGAAAGTGGTTTGCGCCAGCATTGCACCACTTTTACTTTGTATATCATCCTTACTGCCCTAGCTGGTACAGTTTGTATAAAATCACCAGACTGCAGTCTTGTAATCAGGAGGAAACAGATGCATGTAATAAGATTACTTAAAATAATGTCATCCAAGCAAGCAGAGACCGAGATTTTACCTTAACCCCTTGTATGCTAGAGACATTTCCAAAGCATTTCAAAGCAATGTGTTGGTGAGCGGGGGTACTCTAGCATCCATGGGGTTAAAAAATGTACAATGGTCATTAATCAGGCTGTGCCAATTTATTTTTCTGTTTTGAAAATGTATGATTTAAAATAAAAATACAAAAATCACATTAAACTGTTACTTGATGCTGCACAAGGAGGGATGTACTGCTATGATTCTGTGCTAATACAGGGATTGGTTCATTGGTTCTGAGCCTGCCTATTGCCTATGTACAAAGGTATCAAGGGGAGGAAACTGGGATAGTGTGTGCACTAGGGAGGAAAGTGAGATAGTGTGTGCACTGGGGAGGAAAGTGAGATAGTGTCTGCACTAGGGAGGAAAGTGAGAGATTGTGTGCACTAGGGAGGAAAGTGAGATAGTGTGTGCACTAGGGAGGAAAGTGAGATAGTGTGTGCACTAGGGAGGAAAGTGAGATAGTGTGTGCACTGGGGAGGAAAGTGAGAGATTGTGTGCACTAGGGAAGGAAAGTGAGATAGTGTGTGCACTAGCGAAGGAAAGTGAGATCGTGTGTGCACTAGGGGAGGAAAGTAGGATAGTGTGTGCACTAGGGGAGGAAAGTGGGATAGTGTGTGCACTAGGGGAGGAAAGTGAGATAATGTGTGCACTAGGGGAGGAAAGTGGGATAGTGTGTGCACTAGGGGAGGAAAGTGAGATAATGTGTGCACTAGGGGAGGAAAGTGAGATAGTGTGTGCACTAAGGGAGGAAAGTGAGATAGTGTGTACACTAGGGGAGGAAAGTGAGATAATGTGTGCACTAGGGGAGGAAAGTGGGATAATGTGTGCACTAGGGGAGAAAAGTGAGATAGTGTGTACACTAGGGGAGGAAAGTGAGATAATGTGTGCACTAGGGGAGGAAAGTGGGATAGTGTGTGCACTAGGGGAGGAAAGTGAGATAGTGTGTGCACTAGGGGAGGAAAGTAGGATAGTGTGTGCACTAGGGGAGGAAAGTGGGATAGTGTGTGCACTAGGGGAGGAAAGTGAGATAATGTGTGCACTAGGGGAGGAAAGTGGGATAGTGTGTGCACTAGGGGAGGAAAGTGAGATAATGTGTGCACTCGGGGAGGAAAGTGGGATAGTGTGTGCACTAGGGGAGGAAAGTGAGATAATGTGTGCACTAGGGGAGGAAAGTGAGATAGTGTGTGCACTAGGGGAGGAAAGTGAGATAGTGTGTACACTAGGGGAGGAAAGTGAGATAATGTGTGCACTAGGTGAGGAAAGTGAGATATTGTGTGCACTAGGTGAGGAAAGTGAGATAGTGTGTGCATTATGGGAGGAAAGTGAGATAGTGTGTGCACTGGGGAGGAAAGTGAGATAGTGAGTGCACTAGAGAAGGAAAGTGAGATAGTGTGTGCACTAGGGGAGGAAAGTGAGATAGTGTGTGCACTGGGGAGGAAAGTGGGATAGTGTGTGCACTGAGGAGGAAAGTGGGATAGTGTGTGCACTGGGGAGGAAAGTGAGAGATTGTGTGCACTAGGGAAGGAAAGTGAGATTGTGTGTGCACTAGGGGAGGAAAGTAGGATAGTGTGTGCACTAGGGGAGGAAAGTGGGATAGTGTGTGCACTAGGGGAGGAAAGTGAGATAATGTGTGCACTAGGGGAGGAAAGTGAGATAGTATGTGCACTAAGGGAGGAAAGTGAGATAGTGTGTACACTAGGGGAGGAAAGTGAGATAATGTGTGCACTAGGGGAGGAAAGTGGGATAGTGTGCGCACTAGGGGAGGAAAGTGAGATAGTGTGTGCACTAGGGGAGGAAAGTAGGATAGTGTGTGCACTAGGGGAGGAAAGTGAGATAATGTGTGCACTAGGGGAGGAAAGTGGGATAGTGTGTGCACTAGGGGAGGAAAGTGAGATAATGTGTGCACTAGGGGAGGAAAGTGAGATAGTGTGTGCACTAGGGGAGGAAAGTGAGATAGTGTGTACACTAGGGGAGGAAAGTGAGATAATGTGTGCACTAGGTGAGGAAAGTGAGATATTGTGTGCACTAGGTGAGGAAAGTGAGATAGTGTGTGCATTATGGGAGGAAAGTGAGATAGTGTGTGCACTGGGGAGGAAAGTGAGATAGTGAGTGCACTAGAGGAGGAAAGTGAGATAGTGTGTGCACTAGGGGAGGAAAGTGAGATAGTGTGTGCACTGGGGAGGAAAGTGGGATAGTGTGTGCACTGAGGAGGAAAGTGGGATAGTGTGTGCACTAGAGGAAGAAAGTGAGACAGTGTGTGCACTAGGGGAGGGAGGTGGGATAGTGTGTACACTAGGGGAGGAAAGTGAAATAGTGTGTGCATAAAGGGGACAAAAGTGGGAGAGTGTGTGCGCACCAAGAGGAAGGGAAGTGGGAGAGTATGTGTGCATCAAGGGGGAGGGAAATGAGAGAGTGTGTGTGTGTGCACCAAGGAGAGGGCAGTGGAATAGTGGGTGTGTGTGCACCAAGAAGAGGGAAGTGGGAGAGTGTGTGAACACCAAGGAGAGGGATGTGGGAGAGTGTGTGTGCACCAAGGAGAGGAAAGTGGGAGAGAGTGTGTGTGTGCCCTGAAGAGAGGGAAGTGGGAGAGTGTGTGTGCACCAAGGGGGAGAGAATTGAGAGAGTGATAGGGCAGTGGGAGAGTGGGTGTGTGCCCCGAGGAGAGGGAAGTGCGAGAGTGTTTGTGTGTGCCCCGAGGAGAGGGAAGTGGGAGAGTGTGTGTGTGTACCAAGGAGAGGGAAGTGAGAGAGTGTGTATAAACCAAGGAGAGGGCAGTGGGAGAGTGTATGCGTGTGCACCAAGGAAAGGGAAGTGAGAGAGTGTGTGTGTACCCCAAGGAGAGGGAAGTGAGAGAGTGTGTGTACCCCAAGGAGAGGGAAGTGAGAAAGTGTGTGAACACCAAGGGAAGGGAAGTGGGAGAATGTGTGTGTGGACCAAGGAAAGGGAAGTGTGAGAGTGTGTGTGCACCAAGGGAAGGGAAGGGAAGTTGGAGAGTGTGTGTACACCAAGAAGAGGGAAGTGGGAGTGTGTGTGAACACCAAGGAGAGGGAGTGGGAGAGTGTGTGTGCACCAAGGAGAGGAAAGTGGGAGAGAGTGTGTGTGCACCAAGGTGGAGGGAATTGAGAGAGTGTGTGAACACCAAGGAGAGAGAAGTGGGAGAGTGTGTGTATCACAAGGAGAGGGAAGTGGGAGAGTGTGTGTACACCAAGGAGAGGGAAGTGGAAGAGTATATGAGCGTTACAGAGTTACTCTGCACAACGTTTCTTGCTATGTACTGACAAAGAAGAGAGGAAATCAGCAGAAAAGCTAATTTTTCCTGCACATTGCAGAACAACACATTGCATACTCCTCTGGCCACAAAGGGTTAAATCATTTTTGACTGGCAGATCGCACCTTGGGGTCGGAGTGGGGGGAGCTCATGTGGGATGACAATGTTCTAATATACATAAATAAAGATAGAAGCGATTGCAACTTATTGTTCCAATAACTCATAGCAAATTAATTGCAGGAAACAAATATGTTAGACTCACCCGGAGTAGCATGGTTTGGCGAGTCCGGAGCAGCCTCCGACAAATCACAGCAGGATTTACAGCAAACGAAATGTCACAGTTCAGGAGCACTACACAGACTCACCCAGACTTGTATAGACCAATATAGGAAACCTCCTTTCAGTTAAAATTGCTCTTTATTATAAATCTTTAAAAGCATTCCATAGTATCATGGAGGATCAAGAGATACAACATAACAATGGTGATAGACCGCCTAACATGTTTCGTGGAAAGAATCCCACTTACTCATAGGCCACTATATATACTAATATATGCCAATATCTAGGAACTCTAGGGGTTTGGCCCTGAAACTTCGGGTTTTGACCCATATCTCAAGGTCCCAGGGTGAAAGGCCAAATTCTCAGGGTGACAGTTCAGAATTAACACCAAATAATTGCTTTAGTCCCTAAATTGCTGCCATTCGTATCAGAAAGACAGAGGGTGACATCCTGCTTCTCTTTGTATGTCTAGGCAGTTAAAACTCTAAGTTACAACATGTTAAAGGGATAGTAATGTTTCATAATAAAAGCAGCTCTAATTAATCATCATAGTATTTGGACTTTGGAGAGTGTTATTTCAGTTCTGTCAGAGTTGTAGTCCAAGAGTAATTCAATGACAAAGTATCCCCCTCCCGCCCCTTTTACTGATGTAACACTGCTCAGCCAGATCAGAAGGGAGGTGCCCAGGTAGACTGCAGAGAGGGACAATCTTCAATTAAGATAAGGGAAAAACCTGAAAAGCTTGTCAAGGGGGTCAGGGCTTTCATTGTTCTCATAGGAAGAAGATTGTCCCTTCTGTTATCTGTCTGGTCTATGGACTGGATTCCACATCTGAGAAGAGATGGCTTACACTAGGTAAAAGGGGTGGGAGGGGAAACTTTGCTTGTGAATATCTCTCAGACCATAAAGGTTTGAGAGATAAGACTTATATCGTTCTTCATGTTTTTTTAATGCCAACAAAATAAAATAAAGATAAAATGAAGTGTTACTATCCCTTTAAGGGATCCCTGATGACTGATAAGAACCCCTCCCAGTTGGTACAAACAGGGATATATTACCTGAAATCTACATTCAGGGAAAGTTACAGGATAATATAAGAAAGATCTCAGGGTTGGCTCATTTTGGAAGCTCCCAGCTATGTAAATACCCTGAAGTGCGCGATTTTTATGATAACATGTAAGCACAAAACGTGCTGCTCTGGAGGATTTGCACATTCTCACCGCAGTGTTTACAGGCGTGATTAATCATATTTATTTTCCTGATCATTTCCCTTTAACTGTAAGATGGAGAGACCGAGACCGGTAACAGAGCGTCTCCTGCATTAACTATGTCAAAAAGTGTTCTGAATAAACAATATGTGATTACTATCTGGCCGAGGCTAAATAGGCCTCCATCTGCCAGTCCAGGTGGATCAGACCAGAAAGGAAGAAAAGTCCGCCAGCGATCAGTGTGAGTGTGTGCCTGCACAAAGACCAGGACTAATGCTGTGTGAAGGAACAATGACATGAACATAGAATTAGATGCAGAGGGAAAGCCCTGCACTGTTTCTATAGAGCTACTGGAGGAAAATGCACAATCCTCTGTAATAGTTTAATGTTACAGACAAGCAGAAACATACAGATATAAACACACACACGCAAGTACACGCAAACGCTGCCACGCAAACATTCATACACCCCCACTGATAGACAGACACAAATGCACAGAGACAAAAATTCACACACAAAAGCATACACATGCATATGTGCTGACACATACACATACCCAAGAACTTCCTCCCCTTGTGCCACTTGAAGAGGGCTCATGTGCTGCTGACCAGGGGTATTTAAGTGACGTGATTCTTCTCACAAAGGGGGTGGGGTTTAATTCAGTGGGCAGGGCTTAACATCCTTGTGTCCTATAGTGGGCGGGAAGTGGATGGGAAATAAGTGAAACAGGATGGGAAGGAGGATAAGTGGGTGGAAAGTGGGAGGGATAGGAAGGAGGATAAGTGGGAGGGAAGTGGGAGGAACAGGGTGGGAAGGAGGATAAGTGGGTGGGAAGTGGGAGGAACAGAGTGGGAAGGAGGATAAGTGGGTGGGAAGTGGGAGGAATGGGGTGTGAAGGGGGATAAGTGGGTGGGAAGTGGGAGGAACGGGGTGGGAAGGAGGATAAGTGGGCGGGAAGTGGGAGGAACAGGGTGGGAAGGAGGACATTCATCAACCAATGGGATGACACGAATCACATCATTTACATCCCCCTGGTTGGCAGCACATCAGCCCTGTCTGGGGACCAAGAAGTTCCCATGTATGTTACTGCTGTAAGGGTGCCCCCTGCTGTTTGTATTAATTGAAAGGAGGCTTTTAACCCTTGCATGTTAGTGGTTTGCAATGCATTGGAGATCTCTCTAGCACTGAAGATGTTAAAATTACTACTTCTTAACCCTTTGAGTGCCAGAGGTGTATGCAAAGCATTGCTCTGCATTGTGTTGTGTACCCCACTGGCACTCAAAGGGTTAAATCAATGGGAAATTAATGTCATGAATTATCCAGTACTGGTATGAGAGAAGCTGAGTGATGATTGGAAGGTGCTGTGCACTGGCTGCACTTCCACTGCACAGACTTCCAGACTGCAGAGCCCTGACTGAGCTTTTCATTCCTCTCGTCTGTTAGAGAACGAGTTAATTAACCCACTGATTACTAGAGAGGACCCCAATGTATGGCAAAGCAATGTGTTACAGATTTCTCTAGCACCCAAGAGGTTAAGCTGTGTGTTTCTTAATTTAGAAACACTACACATGGAAACCACAGCATAATACACAATGGCCCTTATGTATAAAGGTAAAGTAGGGCATTCCTCCCAAGTGTCCCTCTTTAGGAGATATTAGAGGTCCATACCTCCCAAGTGTCCCTCTTTAGGAGATATTAGGGGTCCATACCTCCCAAGTGTCCCTCTTTAGGAGATATTAGGGGTCCATACCTCCCAAGTGTCCCTCTTTATGAGATATTAGGGGTCCATACCTCCCAAGTGTCCCTCTTTATGAGATATGAGGGGTCCATACCTCCTAAGTGTCCCTCTTTAGGAGATATTAGAGGTCCATACCTCCCAAGTGTCCCTCTTTAGGAGATATTAGGGGTCCGTACCTCCCAAGTGTCCCTCTTTAGGAGATATTAGAGGTCCATACCTCCTAAGTGTCCCTCTTTAGGAGATATTAGAGGTCCATACCTCCCAAATGTCCCTTTTTAGGAGATATTAGGGGTCCATACCTCCCAAATGTCCCTCTTTAGGAGATATTAGCGGTCCATACCTCCCAAATGTCCCTGTTTAGGATATATTAGGGGTCCATACCTTTCAAGTGTCCCTCTTTAGGAAATATTAGGGATCCATACCTCCCAAATGTCCCTTATTAGGATATATTAGGGGTCCGTACCTCCCGAGTGTCCCTCTTTAGGAGATATTAATGGTCCATACCTCCCAAGTGTCCCTCTTTAGGAGATATTAGGGGTCCATACCTTTCAAGTGTCCCTCTTTAGGAAATATTAGGGATCCATACCTCCCAAATGTCCCTTATTAGGATATATTAGTGGTCCGTACCTCCCCAGTGCCCCTCTTTAGGAGATATTAATGGTCCATACCCCGCAAGTGTTCCTCTTTAAGAGGTATTAAGGGTCCATACCTCCCAAGAGTCCCTCTTTAGGTGATATTTTTTACATTTTTTTTAAGTCGTCCACCCTATCACAGTCAGCAAACTCAGCAAGCAATTAGGACCCTAGCTGCCAGTGTATTGCCAGTCAGTCACCCCAAATTTTGGGTTATTTGAAGTTAACCTCCTTCCTCCCTTCTTCTCCCCCAGAGTGCCCCCAGACTCCCCTAATACAGAGAACAAATGTTCTACCTAAAAGACTCCCTAAACTAAGCTTCAATTCCCCTTTATTTGCCTCTCTCCTCTCACAAACACAAAATGGCTGCTGTGAGATCCTGACACCCCTGTATATGGCTGTAGAATAGCAGAGAAAACTTTCATGTGGTGGGGAAAAATGTTTCTTCCCATTTATTTCAATGCAATGGCTAGGTGAAAAAAGCGTGAAAATGGCTCTTTTCGTGGGAACTTTTCCACCAAGCTGAAAGTGCCATTTTTCACCAATTTTGGTTTGAGGCAAAAGTTTTTGCCCATCACTATTAGAGACCTTTCTAGTATTCAGCAAGCTAAATGCCTAATTTCAATCGATGGAAATGTTAATTTCTCATCTATAATACCGTCATTTGGCTCCAGAACTGTGCCTCTTTCATCCTTTCCTGAAGAACAGAATCTGATGCCACTGTTCCGGCAATTGGAAAAGGGGACATCAGTTGGATTTTTGCTGTGTAGTGTAAGCCAACCTGTTATCAAGGTTCACCATCACTTCTGTAAGAAGACCTAATTAGGAAATTAGAGAGAAGCATAGGATTCATTTTGATCCCTACATATTTATGTATATCTGTTGTTTATAACCATTTGAATGTATTGCCCACCTTTCTGGCTCTCAATGTGTTACAGTTCCCATTTTCACATTATTTTTAGTCCACTGTCAAACATTCTATCTCATGAACCATTTTGTTGTTCTGCACTGATCCAACTCAATTGCTTGTCATGGAAAAGTCCCAGAGGATAATCCACCAGTGTATTAATATCTCCTCTCCGCTGCAAGACATCAGAGCTGTGAAGTTTAAGAGTGATTTCTCTGATAGGAAAACCCAGCATGTGAAGGGACTAAGAAGAATTAAAGGAACACTTACACCTCTTAATTTACCTTACCCGTTTGAGTGCCAGGGGGTATTCAACGCATACCCCTCTGGCACTCAAAGGTTTAATCTGGGCAGATAATCCACATTGCCAGTAGTAATAAATTTTCCATAGAAAACCCTAATGAATTCTGCCCTTGTGCCTTTGTTCAAGTTATAATATCTTCAGTCAGTGCTGGATGTCATGTCCATGGAGGCGGACATGACAGTTGCTGGACTTGAAGCAGGCCGTGCATGATCCTACTTAACCCTTTAAGGACTAGAGACGTGCACAACATATTGTGAAGGAATGTGTTGCACTCATCTCTGGTCCTTAAAGGGTTCAGATTACCATGTACAGTGGGCAGCATTTATGCCTTGGCTCCTGCCAGCAACTGTCATGTCCATACCTGGGACCTTCTTCTTCCTGAGCCCCCGGAGAGTTGTGCTGCCAACCAGGGGTATGCAGATGACATGATTTGCAGCATAAAGGGGGTCCGGCTTAACTGGGTATGTGGGGTTTATCACCCTTGTGTCATAAAGTGGGCAAGAAGTGGGTGGGACGTGGGCAGAACAGGGCTGGAAAAGAGGGCAAAAGTGGGAGGAACAGGTGTGAAGGAGAAGAAGTAGGCGGGATGTAGGAGGAACTGGTGGGAAGGAGAAGAAATGGGCAGGATGTAGGAGGAACAGGGTGGGAAGGAGGAAAAATGGGCAACAAGTAGAAGGAATGGTGTGAGAAGGAATAGAAGTGAGCGGAGAGTGGGACGAACAGGGTGGGAAGGAGAGGAAGTAGGCGGGATGTAGGAGGAACCGAATTGGAAGAAGGAAAAGTGGGTAGGAAGTGGAAGAAACAGGGTGAGAAGGAGGAGAAGTGGGCAGGAGTGGAAGGAACAGGGTGAGAAGGAGAAGTGGGCAGGAGTGGAAGGAACAGGGTGAGAAGGAGGAGAAGTGGGCAGGAGTGGAAGAAACTGGGGGGAGGAGGAGAACTGGGCAAAGTTTCAGAGGAAACTCACCGCCTCCTCCGGAAAATCAGCCTGTGTCCCTGGAGACCTGGTAATTAACTGTAAACTCCTTTTATTATATTACTAGTTGAAGAGCCCGTTACACGGGCCACAATGCCACTGCCAGCCGGTCACGGGGCAGTCATGCACAGTAGAGACCGTCCACACTGTGGCTGATACAGTGCCAGCTGATGGAGGTGCAGTCATGCTCAATAGAGACTGCCCGCGCTGTGGCTGATGCAGAGCTGGACGCTCCTTCGGAATGTGCCTCTCTGTATCAGCCTCGTCATTGGCAGTCTCTATTGAGCATGACTGCAGCACGCACAGCAGTCTCTACTGCGCATGGCTGCATCATTACACACACGTTTTAGCGAATTATTATATCGGATGTCCAAGGCGGCAGACATGATTCTTTGTTGTAAGATTCCTGGCCATCAAACTCCTCCCACTGAAGGATTCCTAAGAAAACTTAAGTGTAAATATATAGAGTCCAGGTTCCTACAAAAGGATCATGTCTGCCTCACTGGACTAGATATTCCGTACCATTTAAAGATTATTTTTGGAGAATCAATCCACACAGAATTGCTTCATTAGTTGCCATTGCGATTTTCTGTGGGGGGTATTATCTGGAAATGTTAGTGTTTGATCAACACTTTGAGCTCCAGCGTCTCTTAGTTGGAATAAAATTAATTTCCTTAATAAATACAGCACCTGCCAACTTATTCAGCATCTGCCAACCTTCTATGTTTCTACTCAGAAAAAAAGGAATTCTAGAAGAAGTGGTCCTAGATGCACTAAATGTCGATGTGGTGTCGGTATGATATTGTCGATGTGTTCTAATCACTCTGACAATACGATCTGCACACACATCGACATATTCACAAAAATTGTCGGATGGAAGAGGAGGGTTGGAGAAGGTCCCTATTAGCATACAGGATTTTCGAAGTGCTGTTGGTGTGGAAGGGATCTCCTCCCCTCACACATCACCAGCATTATGACAATTCTGAACAGCATTTTCTGTGCTTCCCTATCTAGGGAGAGTGGAGCAAAAGTAGTAATCGCAACGGGACAAAGGAGCTAGGGAAGTAAACATCAATGAAATGTTACTTACAATTCCATTCTTTAAGCAGCCCTGCGCTCTGATCACTTAATCAGTCACCCAGTTTGACCTGGGTAGCTGATTAAATGATGGAACCGCATCTCTTTCATTCATTCATTCTTGTTGCTGCCAGCAGCTGTAAAGCCGACAGCAACAAGAATGCTGTAAATGCCTTTGGGGGTCGCCCCATGTATCAGCTATCCTTTTGGATAGCTGATACATGGTAGGGGGGCTATCGGGAGGGGTCCTGGTGCCCCCATTGAGGTCTGATTGTAAAATATTGGCTTTAAAACGCATATAGGCTATGTGGAACATAGCCTATATGCACTTCATGTTCTTATTAATGTGAAAACAGTTGTTTAATAAAAATAAATGTTAAACACACACACACACACATGTATACAGACAAGGTATGCAGACCGTACCTTGCCTGTTAACCCTTTGGGTACCAGAGGGGTAGGAAACACATGCTAAGCAATGCTTTCCTACCTCTCTGGTACTCAAAGGGTTAATTGTCAAATAAAAGACAGGTTAGACTACTATATGTGAATCAATAAGGTGAATATTGGATGGAGTTAGTATGTTGAATATATGCAATATATGTCGACATACTAAAGGGGGGGTGATGTCGAAGGGGGGACATTGTGTAGTGCTTGGTGTATTATTTCAGTTTATTGTAACCCTTTGAATGCCACAGGGGTGAGCAATGCACATCCCTATGGCATTCAGTGCTGTCCATGGTGCTGAAAGCATTCTCTGTATTCCCCTACTGGCTAGGCAGGGAAACACAGAGAATGCTGTTCAGAATTGTCGTAGCTCTCTCTGCTGTTACTCCATAGGAGAGTACAGGGGAGATCCCAGCTATGACAGCCTGAGTTAGGCGAACTGTAGACTGTGAACTCCGACAGAAGAGGCTGCTATCGGAGTTTACTGAATGAGTCGAAATGTCACATTATAATATGCACACACCCCCTTGCATACGAATGTATCTGATTATGTTTCATTTCCATATGGAAATGAGCAATTGTTGATTAGAAGAATACAAATTTGTTGACATGGTGAAGGCATGTTGAATGAATGTCGATGTGGGTATCTTTTTGTCGGAGTTCTGGTGAAGTGATGTTGTAGACACTTTGTGAATACTGTTAATGTTCCTACGACACTGCTCCGACAGAACATCAACATTTGTAGCCCTCTTCAACCTTTAGTGCATCTAGGCCAAAGACTTCCTCTAAAATGTGGAACTGAAGTTTGGTCCTCGTGGGCTGCATACAGACCTGGACTTCAGGATATCTGTGATTATGCACCATATTGATTGACCTATCTGTATGCAAGCAAGGAAATCCTCAAATCCTGGGCAAACTTCAACACCCCTTACCCAAAGTTATAAGATGTAAAACTCAGAAAGAATGTCCGTCAGTACTACTTAACCCTTTCAGTGCCAGAGGGATACACAACACATTGCAAAGCAATGCATTGACTACCTCTGGCACTGAAAGTGTTAACAGAAAGTGAGAGACTTAGTAGTAGTTAAACATTTGAGCTCCAGAGGGGCCTAGACATAGGTCTATTCTGGTAAGTGTGTGCGACTGTGCATTTTAATTATATAGGACAATGGGCAGAGTGGATGGGCCATTTGGGTCTTATCTATGTTCTTATCCCTGATATTCCTAAGTGAACCCATACACCTTATAATGTATAGTTAGTTTGATATTTTTTCCCTTCTCTGCAGGGCTGGATTTCCCAGTAGGCAGAGTAAGCATCTGCCTTGAACTCCAAATTGAGGGGTGGTGCCTCTGCAATGTTGGCTACACCCACATTCTGGATTGTGGGTGTGGCTGGAGTAATCTTATTTTGCTTATGACAGTCTTATACAGTTTTCCAGGCTGTTATTTAAAGGGATAGTAATGTTTCATAATAAAAGCAGCTCCAATTAATCTTCATAGTATTTGGGCCATGGAGTGTGTTATTTCAATACTGTCCGAGTTATAGTTCAAGAGTAATTGAATGATAAAGTATCCCCCTCCCACCCCTTTTACTGATATAACACTGCTCAACTCAGAGCAGTAAGACTGTCCGGATGGATCACAGAGAGGGACAATCTTCAGCAATCATAAGGAAAAACCTGAAAATCCTGTCAAGGGGGTCAGGACTTGTTCTCACAGTAAGAAGATTGTCCCTTGCTGCCACCTGTCTGGTCCCAGGACCAGATTCCACATCTGAGGGGAGGTGCTTACACTAAGTAAAAGGGGTGGGAGGGGGATACTTTATCATTCAATTACTCCTGAAGTACAACTCTGACAGTACTGAAATAACACTCTCTATGGCTCAAATAATATGAAGATTAATTGGAGCTGCTGTTTTTGCGAAACATTACTATCACTTTAATCCCTTGAATGTTAGCGAGATCTCCAAAGCATTGCTCCTCAATGTAATGGAGATCTCTCTAGCAACCAAGAGGTTAAAGCTTTTTTTCTTCTTGTTTGTTATAGGCCAAGGGTATGTTCTGTGCCAGAAAACAGTGGATAGGACTGGGGGCGTGGTCATGTGAGGAATAGGAGTGCGACCATGGGCGGAGCTATGGGTGCCTGGGATGTAAATCTAGGCCCTTCTTCTCTGAATTTATCTGGGTACAGTAAGGTCAGCTGGTCTTCTCCCCCTCATCTTCTTGCCACTTCCTTTCTCTAACCCACTCACTGAAGACATCAAAGGCATGCCCACTGTAGACAATGTTAAAGAGATAGTAAAGTTATGATAAAAAGTAATATCTGATTCATCGTTATACTTTTTTTATAATGCTCTTTACCTTTGTAATTGTCCATATCAGTAACAAAGTATCGTAGTAAATTAGGTAGAAAAAAGACTCAAGTCCATCAAGTTCAACCTTTGCCTCATAACCCAGTGACATGAGGATTACATAGCTTTCTGTTGCCAAATAAGTTAGTCTTTATTAGACCTTTCTGTTTTGTCTACTAATACACAGTATAACCCTGTATGTTCCCTTTTGAAATAAATGTATCTAAACTTCTTGTCAAAAGTATCCATTATATCTGCCATAACCACATCCTTGGACAAGGAATTCCACAATTTATCAGACCTTACTTTTAAAAAACCCTTTCCACTGCTGAAGTTGTAACTTCCTTTCCTCTGATCTCAAGGGGTGGGTACTGGTTATTTGATCAGGCCTTGAAATGAAAAAGCTCACTAGAGAGATCCTTGAATTGATCACTTATATACTTGTATATTTTGATATGATCTTGTCTTTTCCCTAGAGTAAATAAACCTATTTTGTTTAGTCGTTCCTCATACATCAAGTCCTCCATTCCCTTGATTAATTTTGTTGCTCTTCACTGTACTCTCTCCAATTCTAGAATATCCTTTTTCATAACTAGTGTCCAGAAATGTACTGAATATTCGAGGTGAGGTCTTACCAACTGTGACAGAATGGCTGTCACCCTGAGAATGAACCCTGTCTGTTTTCAGTGTCCTCTGCTGGCTTCCCCAAGTGCTCCCATTCTTGAAAACATTAATGTCCCCTGTGTATGCATGTAATAGAGAGTGTTGGCCATTTACCAGCATCGAATGGGTTAGTTAGTATGTATGTTTGATGTACAGATGGACTGTGCCATCCAGTCTAACTAACCAAAGAGATTGCGTTATCAGATAGCCTAGTGTTAGCCAGAGACAGGGGGTACAGCAAATCTGTGAATGGAATGCGTGTCCCTTCCCTCATACATCAGGCTAGGTAAAATATATATTGCAAATGGTAGCATGTGACAACAGGTCCTGTAGGGGGTGGGTAGAAGGAAGTCCAAGAGAGAAACTCAGGGAGCAGAGAGAAGAGAGTAGAGAGTTGGGAATGTAGGAGCAGGGGAGAAGGCCTCCCAATAATAGAGGGAGGCCTGGGGCCAGTCTCGAAATTGACTGGCTCATGTGCTTGCTAAAGGAGTACTGGGGAAGCTGGGACTGGTGTGTGCCCTCACCAGAAGAGTTAGGGTGAGTGGGCACTGAAGTGGCCAGGTCCCCCTTCCAGTTGTGGGCTGTAAGCCAAGCTGCGGCAGCTGCAGCCACAGAAAGTGCCCTGATGTTTCCGTAACAAGGTTGGGGGCCGTAAAGCTAAATTTCAGTGGCTACGGCCCAAGAATAAGGAAAGTGACTGTGGATTACCTCTTGGGACACCTTCTCTAACCTCTCTGCCAGGCCCCACTCCTGCCTCTAAAATGGACTGTATTAAGTGGAACCCCTGACAATCTGTACAATCTGTAATTGTGGTCCTTTGTTTGTGTGCCGTGACCTCTCTAGTAAATGCAATTTATTATCTTTTTGTCTGGCTGGATAATAGCTTAACCCACAGTCTACCAAGTAGTAACCCATGTACCCATCACACCAACGCTCTGTACAGTGTCAAAATTATGTTATTCACTCCCCCTTTTTATGCAAGACAGGATTTTGTTCGCTTTTGCTACTGCTATTTGACACTGGTCACTGTTTCCAAGTTTTTAGTTTCCAAGGATTCCCAGGTCTTTCTGTAGCAATAAGTCCCCTAAAATTATTCCATTAAGTTCATAGGTAGCATTGGGATTTTCTCTTCCCAAATGCATGACTTTACACTTCCCCACATTAAACTTCATACTCTGTTTGCCAAATCTGCTATTTTATGTAAATCCCTCTGTAGAGAACAAATATCCTGTTCTGAATTTATTACCCTGCATAAACTATTGTCATCTGGAAATATTGATATTTTACTTTTTATTCCAGGTGATTTATAAACATGTTAAAAAGCAGTGGACCGAACACTGAGGTACTCCGCTCTCAACTTTAACTGTACTGGAGAATTGTCTGTTTTACAGCAACACACTGTTCCCTAATCTTCAACCAGTTTTTGATCCAATTGCAAAAGTTATCCCCTAGCCCCCATTTCCTTATTTTATACCCCATCCTCCTATGGCACTATCAAGTGCCTTTACAAAATGTAGATTTACTACAACATCTTACCATTAACTTACCATTATCTAGTTTGCTACTTACTTCTTCATAGAAGCTCAAAAGATTAGTTTGGAATTATCTATTCCTCATAAAACCATTTTAATTCCTGCTTATCTTATTTTTTTTGCGGTGTAATCCTGAATATAATCCCTTAGTATCCCTTCTAGCAGTTTTCCCACTACAGAGGTCAAACTCACAGGTCTATAATTCCAAGGTTCTGTTTTTGTTCCCTTCTTAAATAGAGGCACTATTTTGGCTTTATGCCAATCTTGTGGCACTGAGCCTGTGGTGAGAGAATCTATAAAGAGTAAAAAGAGGGGTCTTGCTAATACTGCATTGAGTTACTGAAGAACACTTGGATGTATACCATCAGGACCCCGTGCTTTGTCAGTCTTCATTTTGTTCAGTCTTACCATGACCTCTCTTGTGTTAACCCAAAGTCTGATAATGGTACGGTTTTATTTGTTACTTGTTGAGGCTCTTCTACCATTCCTGATTCCCTTGTATATACCGATGCAAAGTGTTTAGAACATTGGCCTTTTCCTTATCCTCTCAAATCAACTCATCCATCTCATTTTTGAAAGGTTCAGTGCACTCCCTGTTAAGTTTTTTGCTATTAATGTATTTGAAAAACTTTTTTGGATTAGTCTTGCTCTCCCTTGCAATTCGAGTTTCATTATCTAGTTTTGCTAACCTAATTGCCTTTTTGCAATCTTTGTTTCGCTCCCTGTATTTCAAGAAAGACTTAAATAGTAAATAGTTTGCCTTTTTTTCTTGCCATTTCCTTCTTTATATTTATATTCAGTCCATTTTTAATTTTAACTTAAAGCTTCCCCCCTTTTCCCTACGTCATGCAGAGTCTCCTCAGACCAGTATGCCAGTCCGGAAGTATCTCAACGAGGGACAATATTATGTCAGTATAAGGTAAACCCTTTGTCAAAGCAGGCAGGGTTTTCCTTATACAGTCAACACAATATTGTCCCATTGTTGCAATCTATCTGATCAAGCTTTTGGATTTCAGATCTGAGGGGAGTCTACGTGATGTAGGGAAAGGGGGCGGGAGGGGGAAACTTTAAATTAAAATGAAAAGACAACTGCACGGATATGGACAATTAAAAAGGCAAAGGGCATTATAAAAAGCAGAACAATTAATCTATGACTTTTTATTATAGCATTAGTATCTCTTTAAAGAGCAATAGCAGCTCAGAGGTCTGGGGGGGCGGCAGTTTTTCAAAAGCAAAGATTCTCTACAATAACCAAAATCTTGCTAAACTTTGAATTCATATTTTTTATGAAAAAGACATCAGAGTTAAAACAATAAAAACACATATATTTTATTCTATACCCTTTATCTTTTGAGACACAGATTGTGTGCAATCAAAGGGTTAACAGGCTACTACACATCTCGATTTTAAACACAATAATAGCAATTTATTTTATGTATAGTTTCACTTTAAAAGAGCAGTAAACTTTTATCATGAAAAATATGTTATAGGGCTTTTCCTTGAGGAGTAAATAAGGGTAAGGAGAGTTTTCATTTAGACGTTATACCAGCTCAAACATTTTTAAAGCAACAGCCCCAACTGGTGTCTAAAAGGCAAATTATTTTTTTTATAATTCAGTCTATAGACAAGCTAAAGTCAGTGATTGTGGCTCTCGATAGTAAGTGATAGAAACACAACCACCGGGGGGTGGTATATGCATTGGGGGTATGATAAAGATGTGATAAAGTAGAGATCACTTCTCCAGTGTGATAAATTCTACAATTCCTGTTTTATTTTATGGAGTCATTACACTAAGTTTCTCCAGTTAGAGAGACTATTTGTAGCATCTGCTCCATAGGAAAAAAAAAGGACTTGGATAGTGTATGACACCAGAGAAGTGATCTCCTCTTTATCACCTCATTATCACCTTAGTGCATAACCCCCCTCTATCACGCTGGAGAAGTGATCTCCTCTTTATCACCTCAATATCACACCTTAGTGCATAATCTCCCTGTATCACGCTGGAGAAGTGATCTCCTCTTTATCACCTCGTTATCACACCTTAGTGCCTAACCCATCCTGTATCACATTGGAAAAGTGATCTACTCTTTATCACACCTTAGTGCATAACCTCCCTGTATCACACTGGAGAAATGATCCCCTCTTTATCACCTTATTATCACACCTTAGTTCATAACCCCCATATCAAACTGGAGACACGATATATATCCTTCCTGTATCACACTGAAGAAGTGATCTCCTCTTTATCACCTCATTATCACACCTTAGTGCATAGCACCCTGTATCACACTGGAGAAATTATCCCCTCTTTATTATCTCCTTATCACACATTAGTGCATAATATCCCTGTATAACACTTACAAATGATCTCCTCTTTAGCACCTCATTATCACACCTTAGTGTCCAACCCCTCTATATCACAATGGAGAAGGGATCTCCTCTTTATCACTTCGTTATCACACCTTAGTGCCTAACCCAACCTGTATCACATTGGTGATCTCCTCTTTATCACATCTTAGTGCATAATTCCCTGTCACCAAAGTGGGCGATACCAACAATCCCGAGTCAGTGTGGTGGGTGAGACAGGTGCATAACTAGTTAGACAGTGTTTAATGTAGTAGAGATTTAAGCTTAATCCTGGAGAAAATAGAACTAATGATATACTTAGCGTGCCTATTTGCAAGTCTGTCCACTCTGCCTGCTTCATTTGCAACTCGTTAAATGATACGACACTCGTACTCCCAAGCAATTTGCACATTAATTGAATGCTATTAGATCCTAATTCTTTTAAGCACCATGGTGAGGATTTCTCAACTCCGAGAACAATTAACTACATGTCTAGCAGAGGCTTTCAATTTCCTGATTGATGTTGGGGATCAAAAGGTTGATCAAAAAGATTGCTCCAAAAGAAATGCACACCCCACAGTTCCTTAAAGTGTTAATATGATCTTTGCATGTCAATTTTTACTGTATTCAGTATTCTAAAATGGAGAGTCTACCCAGAACAAGAAATGAAAGGAGCAGAAAACTATTTTTATGAAAACCTATACGTTATAGGGCTTTTCCTGCTAAAACAAAAGTTCTGTAACTGCTGTCAGTTTTTATTCAAAAGTTATAACCGTTCAAACTGTCAGGAAGTGAGTAAAACCATCATAACTGAAACTTCAAAATGACAGGAAGTGACTCAGCAGTTTCTATCCCATTCTATAGAGAACTGTTTGCCAGTGACTTGCCTCTCTCATAGAATGCAACAGAATAACAATGTGAAAACTGGTCATTAAAAAAAAAAGTGAGCGCTAAGCGGAAGGCACAAGGCAGCACGGAAACCAAACCGTAAAACGGAATGGTCACGGAACGCAAAACAGAGGGTAAACCGGGAGGCAGCCAAAGGTCAAAACCGGATTGGATAGTCAGATGTTGCCAATGGTCATAACCGGAACGGGTAGTCGGACAAGTCAGGGGTCAGAGCAGGAACAGGTAGTCAGACGAGCCAGGAGTCAGAACCGGAACAGTAGTCAGACGAGCCAGGAGTCAGAACCGGAACAGGTAGTCAGACGAGCCAGAAGTAATACACAGGAACGGTAATGCACCAACACAGAAATAAGCTAAGGTACACCACGAAAGGGCACTGGGGGTGACACAGGCTGAGGTTTAAAAACCCTGATGGGTAGGTGGAGCAATGACCTCATCAGTGTGGTGCCCTATAAGAATAGCGACTCAGCAAGAGCGACAGTTAGATAGTAAACAATGTCGCTGCAGGGCAATGTCAGTCACAGGCAATCACGGGGCACCGTGATAGTCGCCTAGGGTTGAGTTATACCGACCTGAGTTAACTCCACCCCGCTGCTTCCTGTGACCTGGGGTTTTTAGGTCTGCCTTACACCTTCCCACTCGCCCTTGCGTTGGTGTCAGTTTTGAGCTCTGCTCGTGCATGACCCATCATTGGCTACTATTCCGCTCTGTGTATGACCTGATACAGGCTATGAACCCGCTCTGTGTATGTATCACAGTGCCCGTGATTTCTCCATTTGCGACATTGTTACTTCCTGGTCATTTCCTTCTAGCATTCTTATTGCCGATCAGTAATTACTCCTCCCACTGGTTACCTTTATATGCTAGCATTGTCATTATGTCGGCGCCCTTTCGTGGTGTTCCAGTATCTAGGGTTTGTTCCTGTGGTTCCTGGTATCCTGTGTATGACCCGGCTCGACTGACTACTTTCCTGAGAGTTCCTCTGTTACTGACTTCAGTTGCGACCCGGCTTGGCTGACTATCCTGCTCCATGTACCAACCGGGCTTGGCTGACTATCCTGCTCAGTGTACCGACCCGGCTTGGCTGACTATCCTGCTCCGTGTACCGACCTGGCTTGGCTGACTACCCTGCTCCATGTACCAACCCGGCTTGGCTGACTATCCTGCTCAGTGTACCAACCCGGCTTGGCTGACTATCCTGCTCCGTGTACCGACCCGGCTTGGCTGACTATCCTTCTCCGTGTACCGACCCGGCTTGGCTGACTATCCTGCTCCGTGTACCGACCCGGCTTGGCTGACTATCCTGCTCTGTGTACCAACCCTGCGTGGCTGACTATCCTGCTCTGTGTACCAACCCTGCATGGCTGACTATCCTGCTCTGTGTACCGACCCGGCGAGGCTGACTATCCTGCTCTTTTCACTGATCCGATTGGTGCCTTAGCCTGTCCGAGTTCCTACTCGGCCCATTGCCTGTTCTGCTCCGTCAGTGCCTGTCCGGCACGTTGTCCTCCTCCTCCTAGCGTACTAGGAGTTCAGTTGCCTTGCCTTGTCTCTGCCAGTACTGCACTACCACCTAACGTACTAGGAATCCAGTTGCCTTGCCTTGTCACTGCCAGTACTGCATTACCACCTAGCGTACTAGGGGTCCGGTTGCCTTGCCTTGTCTCTGCCAGTACTGCACTACCACCTAGCGTACTAGGGGTCTGGTTGCCTTGCCCTGTCACTGCTAGTACTGCGCTACCACCTAGCGTACTAGGGGTCCAGTTGCGTTGCCTTGTCACTGCTAGTACTGCATTACCACCTAGCATACTAGGGGTCCGGTTGCCTTGCCTTGTCACTGCCAGTACTTCACACCACCTAGCATACTAGGGGTCCGGTTGCCTTGCCTTGTCACTGCCAGTACTTCATACCACCTAGCATACTAGGGGTCCGGTTGCCTTGCCTTGTCACTGCCAGTGCTGCACTACCACCTAGTGTTATAGGGGTCCGGTTGCTTGGCCTTGTTGCTGCCTGCACTACTCCTCCTCCTAGCGTTCTAGGAGTTTGGTTGCTTTGCCTTATCCATTTGTCAGCTATCTCGTCACCTGGCTTCCAGGTGTATTGCTGCCTTCGCTCCTGTCAGTCCTGCTGACCTCCCTAGCGTTCTAGGGATCCAGTTACTTAGTCTGGGCCTCCTCCTGTCGTTCCTACCACCTGGTGGGATCTGCTGATTCTGTTCCAGTATATCGCTACTGTTGTACTATTCCTGACCCTGGGTTCACAGGAATACCTCTCTGCCTCTTTGTATTCTCGTATCTATGCCTGTATTGCCAAGATTATTATTACTATTGTTTGGCCTGTACTATTTGCTTATTCTTGTTTAATAAAACTGTGTTTTACTAAACCTAACGTGTCTTAGTGTCTGAAAACCGTAACAGTATGACCCGATATTGGCTAAGAACCTGCTCTGTGTATGACCCGATACTGGCTACAAACCCGCATTGTGTATGACCCGATACTGGCTACGAACCCGGTCTGTGTAAGACCCAATACTGTCTACGAACCCGGTCTGTGTATGACCCGATACTGGCTACGAACCCGGTCTGTGTAAGACCCGATACTGTCTACGAACCCGGTCTGTGTATGACCCGATACTGGCTACGAACCCGGTCTGTGTAAGACCCGATACTGTCTACGAACCCGGTCTGTGTATGACCCGATACTGGCTACGAACCCGGTCTGTGTATGACCCGATACTGTCTACGAACCCGGTCTGTGTATGACCCGATACTGGCTACGAACCCGGTCTGTGTATGACCCGATACTGGCTACGAACCCGGTCTGTGTATGACCCGATACTGGCTACGAACCCGGTCTGTGTATGACCCGATACTGGCTACGAACCCGCTCTGTGTATGACCCGATACTGGCTACGAACCCGCTCTGTGTATGACCCGTTACTGGCTACGAACCCACTCTGTGTATGACCCGATACTGGCTACGAACCCACTCTGTGTATGACCCGATACTGGCTACGAACCCGCTCTGTGTATGACCCGATACTGGCTACGAACCCACTCTGTGTATGACCCGATACTGGCTACGAACCCACTCTGTGTATGACCCGATACTGGCTACGAACCCGCTCTGTGTATACCCGTTGTGGCTAAACTGTCCGTGTCAACCCCGCGCTAGGCTAGATATCTTGGTACCAGTCTCTGCTCTGCTGACTCTCCTGTTCTAGAGCGTACTTGATACTGGGACTCCTGTCCCTGTCATTCCTCCATCACTATTATTGACTGGGTACTATATCGCCTAAGGGCTCTGACACTGGTCCGTAGACTGTCAGAAGGTTCTGTGTTGCACTCCTTCCCTAGCCAATGGGGTCTAGTCTCTGCCAGTGGTATCAGAGGGTTCTGTGTTGCGCTCCTTCCCTAGCCAACGGGGTCTAATCTCTGCCAGTGGTATCAGAGGGTTCTGTGTGTTGAGCTCTTCCCTAGCCAATGGGGTCTAGTCTCTGCCAGTGATATCAGAGGGTTCTGTGTGTTGCTCTCTTTCCCTAGCCAGTGGGGTCTAGTCTCTGCCAGTGGTATCAGAGGGTTCTGTGTTGCACTCCTTCCCTAGCCAAAGGGGTCTAGTCTCTGCCTGTGGTATCAGAAGGTTCTGTTTGCGCTCCTGTATAGCCATTAAGGGTCTGTCTGACTACTTGTGAGTCAGAGGGTTCTGTGTATCTAGCTGCTGTTCCTGTGTTCCTGTCCTGCCTCTTCGGATCAAGAGTTGCTGCTCCAGTTCCTGTATTCACTGATTGTGAAGAGACTGTCAGTGGGCTTTTGCCCAGTCTCCAGCAGCCAGGCTTATAGTTCAGCCTATTATTCCTGGTAATAGGGCCTGCTATCTTTCCTGCTGCTATCCTCACTGTATATATATTGTTATCTTCAATAAACTACCTTCACTTTAACGAACTGTCTCTGAGCATTCCTAGGAACCGTGACACCTTCATATTTATGTTGGCAGTGTTAAAACATCCCCAAATAAATCAGGTGCTGCTGTCACTATGGGTTTTGACCAGTTGTGTGGCAATCCACTGAAAATAATGAACGCTCCATTCCATCAGCTTTGCATATTTAGTGGGATGGACTGTCTGCAGATGCTCCCTGTTTCCCTGCATTTGATTGTTCTCCACGACACTGCCTTGTGCAATGGATGGAGATGAACTACCAGATCCTCACATCTGAAGACTCACTGTATGGTGTGGTGGTGGTGGTGATAATGGCAGCAATACTGGTACTGACTAGAAGGAGAAATAGGACCCTTAGGGTACCTAGGGGACAATGCTCATATTTTCCTGTACCCAGACCCTAGCCAAAGAAGATAATAATACAGGAGTTGAACACCAAAAACCATCCCTTACATTATTGTTGTTCAACTTCCTGGCTGCTGGGAAGTTTTTCTTGACTTTCTGTGCGCTTTTCTCCCACATTCTTTGTGCCCTTGGGGAGGGACAAGGGGGCATAGTTACAGCAACATGCAATTTTTTTTTCGTGGGGGTGGAGGGTTTCACATGCTTTACATGCACATCAGGTTGTTTATGTTGTGTATGCTTAAGGTGGAAGGTTGTGAAAGGGTGAAAAAGGAAGGGACGCGTTTTGGCATATCTGCCCTCATTAAAATGGATCTAGCACCTTAATTCAAGTTTGCATATTTGAAAACTGCATTAAAAACTGCCTATATGTCATGTTAGCCAAAAATCCTGCAGATGTCTAGTTTAGGAGATAGTCACACTTTTTGTTTCTGGGGAAAAGTGAAAGCAAACACTTCCTGGTACTGCATAAAGCTTCATTAGCATATGAAATGTCACGGAAACCATCATTAGCATATGACACATAATTGAAAAGGCTTTATTAGCATACGAAACATCACTGATTAGTTTAATTAGCATATGAAAATGTCACTGATGCTGCACGGTGCCACAATTAGCATATGAAAGAAGTGTGAATATCTCCTGAATTGTATATCTGCTGGCCTTCTGGTTAACATGACACATCTCAGAGCAGCAAGACTGTCTGGATGGATCGCAGAGAGGGACAATCTTCAGAGAGCATAAGGAAAAACCTGAAAAAACTGTCAAGTGGGGTATTGTTTTCATTGTTCTCACAGTAAGAAGATTGTTCCTTGCTGTTATCTGTCTGGTACTAGGACCAGATTCCACATATGAGTTGAGCAGTGTTACACTAGGTAAAAGGGGCGGGAGAGGGATACTTTATCATTCAGTTACTCTTGAACTACAACTCTGACAGTACTGAAATAACACTCTTTATGTCCCATGTTGTGAAACATTGCTATCCCTTTAAGGGGTTAAAGAAACTGTAAAAAGAGCACTTTTGTTTAAAGAAACAGAAAGACCAAAAGCACTCTTTAATTAGTACTGGATATCATAACCACGGAGGCAGACATGATTTGTTTTTACTGGACTCCATGACACCCAGACTCCGAGCACCTGGGAAGCATTCACCGATTGCAATGTTGAAGGTTAAGTGGAAGGCGATTGGACTCCTGAATTCCCACAACAAAGAATCATGTTTATATCCACTGACATAATAGCCTGTACTAATTAACCTTTTAATGGCCAGGGGGTTGCACAAAGCAATGGAAATCAATGCAATACACCCCCCTCTGATCCTTTAAAAGGTTAAAGATTAATTTTGGCGTAACTAGTCTAACAGCGAGATAGGTTTGGCCTTGAACATAACTATTTAGCATACCATACTGGGTATGCCTCCAAAATATAAGGGTTAATTTCTCAAAAGCTATTTAATTTTGCAAAAAAGTGACTAATACAATATTTGCACACAAAAAGGACAAAGTGGCTCATTCAACAAGAACCATCACATTGATAAGTTACATGACATGTAAAAATCTCCCTATGTCCAAATGCTGTGGTGCAGGCCTCGGATTATACAAACCCTGAAGTTAAAGAAACAGTACATAGTGTAACTTGTACCTTGCCTTACCAAGTGAGAGCAAAAGTCTGATATTCATTAACCCTTTGAGTGCCAGAAGGGTGAGCAACCCCTCTGAAACTCAAAGGGTTAAAACATAATAAACATAGATAATAAACATAATAGAAGCTA
Source organism: Rhinophrynus dorsalis (assembly GCA_037306005.1). Classification (NCBI taxonomy): domain Eukaryota; kingdom Metazoa; phylum Chordata; class Amphibia; order Anura; family Rhinophrynidae; genus Rhinophrynus; species Rhinophrynus dorsalis. The sequence goes on from CM074718.1 coordinate 40,098,613, forward strand.
GACAACTCTAGTGACAGAAGATGGGTACATCCAAATGAATTACGAACACTGACACTTGAAATTCGTAAGGTCCGTATTGTCACTAGCAGTATCTTGCACTTCTAACACTTTGAATGCCAGAGGGGTACGCAATGCATTGCACAGCGAAGCGTTGCATACTCCTCTGGCACTCAAAGGGTTAATAGGTCTTAGTTAATATTGGACTTTTACTTTAATGTTCACTTGTTATAAGCCCTATTTTGTGCATCCAACACCATTTGATACTATAGTACAACCTACAAGCAGATTTTAATTCTCTGAAAGACTAAACCTGTCTTATGGTAACAGATGTATGTTAAACCTTTAAAGAAGCAGTAAACATATTTTTATGAAAACACATATTTTATAGAGCTTTTCTTGCTGAATAAAACAAGAGCACTCCCATAGCTGTCAGATGTTTTATTCAAAAATTATAGCAGTTTAAATAACCAGTAAGTGAATTTACTGTGTTTACTTCCTGATAGTTCTGACAGGAAGTGTATTTACTGTGTTTACTACCTGATAGTTCTAACTGACAGGAAGTGAATTTACTGTGTTTACTTCCTGATAGTTCTAACTGACAGGAAGTGACAGGCAGTTTCTATCACATTCTATGGAGAACTGTATGTCTTTCAGGGGAGGGCTGGCCTGGGGGGCAGGGGGGCAATTGCCCCCTGGGCTGGCCATGTGTCTGGGCCGGTGGGCCAGTGCCTCACTCAATCTCCCACTTGCTGCTGTAAATGGAGCTACACTAGTGATACCACAGAACTTATGAAATGAATCTATATGCAAGTGATACCGCAGAGCTACAATCCAAACATAGCTGCACTAGTAGCATAATCCATTTCCCTTGCAAGCTCTATGGCATCACTATTGTATCTTTACTTAACCCTTTGAATGCCAGAGGGGTACACAATGCATTGAAAAAGCAATGTGTTGTGTACATGGTTAAATTGTAAGCACTGTATTATCACTAATGTAGCCCCATTTCAACAGTAAGCTCTGTGGTATCACTTGCTTTAATTCACAGCATTAAGGACAATTTTAAAATTAAGGAAACAGGGGTGGGCTGGGACAATGGGCTTGGACGATAGTAGATATGGGCCACTTAATTGTATTTGCCCCCTGGGCCGTATGTTGCCAGCCCTCCCCTGATGTCTTTTCTGACTTTCTTCTCCATTAGAATCTACCAGGAAATCTAATTAGAATTTGACCACTAGAGGGCACTGCTAATGTAAAAAAACATGGGTTTAAACTGTATTAACTCTGGAAATATAAATCTCTGGGCAGTGGGAGTACCCTTATTTTACTCAATAGGAAAATCCCTACAATATATATTTTTTCATAAAAAAAAGTTTACTGCTCCTTTAAAGACAAGAGAAGTATACAGCGGTATATGGAAGCGCTATTATTAGGACGTGTTAATATTCCTTTAAATTCAGTCTGACACCAGCGGAATAAAGAAAATGTACTCTACATATTTGAAATTACTCTAGCAGTCTGAACAATGTAATCACTCCATCTTACTGCATCTCACGTTTCTGTTACTTGTTAATAAAGTTTTTATCCTTAAAAATAGCTTTTCTGTGAGAGAACGTAATCACACTGTCAGATTTACTGTCAGATTGAGACAGAAGGTTTCAACCCTTTCATATTTTATACATTCCATTATTTAAAGCTGGCAACTTCTTGTACAGGAGTCTAGTTTGCTGTGATTTATTAAAGGTTTTTTCATGTTCCACTATGTTTTTAACCTCAAACTCTGGAATGTACTGCGTGTTAAGAAATAGCTGTTATTGGGTTTAATACTAATTAGTCCTCTTTCATACAGTTGACAGAACTGGGGCTGTAACAGTCCTGTCCCCTGGGTTCTAACACTCTCCTCTCTTCTGCTTTCCACTGCAGACTGGGATGAAAGGGAGGCATCTTCCGGCTGGCCCAAGTGAGTACTAACCAATATTACAGGCTGGCATGTGGGTCGGCTAATCATTGGAGGCTGTAGTGAGGGTCTCAGCTTCTAACTAACTTAAAGGGATAGTAATGTTTCATAATAAAAGCGGCTCTAATTAATCATCCTAGTATTTGGACTTTGGAGAGTGTTATATCAACTCTGTCAGAGTTGTAGTTCAAGAGTAATTCAATGACAAAGTATCCCCCTCCCGCCCCTTTTTACTGATGTAACACTGCTCAGCCAGAGCAGAAGGGAGGTGCCCGGGTAGACTGCAGAGTGGGACAATCTTCAATTAAGATAAGGGAAAAACCTGAAAAACTTGTCAAGGGGGGCAGGGCTTTCATTGTTCTCATAGGAAGAAGATTGTCCTGTGCTGTTATCTGTCTGGTCTATGGACTGGATTCCACATCTGAGAAGAGATGGCTTACACTAGGTAAAAGGGACGGGAGGGGGAAACTTTGCTTGTGAATATCTCTCAAACCATAAAGGTTTGAGAGATAAGACTTATATCGTTCTTCATGTTTTTTTAATGCCTACAAAATAAAATAAAGATAAAACAAATTATTACTATCCCTTTAAAGTGATAGTAATGTCTGGTGTTATGGAAGTGTTATATTGTAGATATAAAATAAGTTCATTGATGTTAGTCTTGTCTCTCAAACTTTTATATGAACCACTTACATAACACCAGACATTACTATCACTTTAAAGGTCTGCAGGTGGCCCTAAAGTCCACAGTACACATTTTCTCATAGTTATTTGAGCTAACTTGAAAAAAACACACTACAACACAGAAGTTGGATTATAAAAGACCACAGCTTCATTTTAACACATAAAACTCATAGTAAATCTTAATGTCCCCACCAGCTATAGGGTACAGAACTATCAAACACCTTTTAGTCCAAGCCTGGACTCATATCTCAAATGGTAACAAACGATTCCCAGTATCCAGTCAGCCAACAAAACCCAAGCACAACTGGGTATGCCCACGTTAAACTGGAGCAAAGCCTTGGGGGGCATCCCATAATTCCACTGGCATGAACCGTTGACTCAAGTATACCCATCCCATAGATTACCCTACCTGCTTTGCAAGGATCTACCGCCAAAGTTGTGACAGGCAATAACTAAAAAGGAGGATTAAACAAAACCCAAATCCCAAGACCAAATAGGGAGAGGGAGGGTGGGAATATGTCCTCCATGTGTTCCAACCTGTGAATAACTGGAAAGATGGCTGACCCAGGATTTTCGAGCGGACAGTTTGCTATTTCTGCTTGAATAGCATTGGGAGGTGCAATGCATACCCCTGTTGCACTGAAAGGGTTATAACATTAATAATCCATTGAGTGACTTCTCATCTGATACAGATAACAGCTTCATTGCTGGTTTTGTTCTTAAATGAAACAGCTGATCAACTCTTTTTAGTCCTCAGTGGACTATCCACCAATCAGCTGATTTATGTAAACAGAGGATCTCGCAAGCTGTTTCATGTAAGTACAGAACCGGCAGAGAAGCTGTTATATGTAAAAGCTTCCCTCACGGTTCTCTCAATTTCTGTATCAACTTTCAATCCGGTCAGCAGATTATTAACGTTATAAGTACGTCCTGGAGATCATATAGAAGACAATACAAGTGTACACATTTACACAAATAGAAGCAAGAAAAACAAAACAAAAAACAAAACGTATTGAATTTTATATATAGTTACATGTTGATTTTAAGTACAAAGTAACAGTTATTTTTAGGGATTTTAAACTGGGTGAAGATTTGCTTATTCAGGAAGGTTCTTCCAGGCGATTGGAGCTCTGTAGGAGAAGGCAAACTGACCAGCTTCTTTCTTATAATTTGGAATAGTCACTTGCTGGCAGTGGAGCGGAGGCTATAGAAGGAACAGAGGACTGTTCATTTAGTGTGGTAGCTTTCCAGAGATGTGGTTATGTACGAGGTATGTTAGGTATGTCTGGATTTGAGTGTTAGACAATTTATTTCTTTAAACACATCAAAATGATGAGTAGTATAATTACATTTCAGAACAAAACAGCATAATGAGTTATATTCAGTGCTGGATTTGTGGTGTAGTAGCATATACAACATCTCTGCAGTCGATGACTGGCATTAACATCTGTTGCACAATACACTTTCTTATCAGATGACTTAGGCAGGATTGGTTTGCAAACAGGGCACATACTTTAGGATAAAGCAAACATATTTAGAGGCAATGCATTTTTTGTTTAAAAGCAATGTAATTTTTTTAACACTAACAAAATAAAAAGGCAGCTGCCTATATGCCCCTGATTTTGATTGCAATTTTAGTCCCATAATTATTAACAGGTCTGTTGCACATAAAAGCCCTAAGGTGGGTTAAGATGTTCAGGTAAGATTTTTTTTTGAAATACACTCTGAGCCTTTGAGTGCCTGCGGGTTAAACGCAAATGCTCACATGAAAAAAATACCCATAGTGTGAGCTGAAATAATGTTTGAATGAGTTTTCTCCCTACACCAGGACTTCACTTATTTTTCAGACCACAAAGCCCTTCAGTATATTATATCATGAGTGTTTATTGTCCCTATAAAACAGAGTCAAAATGTATAATAAACGAGGCTACATCTGAACAGATTTTACAGTACACAAAGGAAAGCTAGACAAAAGGTTAACCCTCTGAATGCTAGTGTGTTGTGCAAAATATTGAGAAGCACTTAAATGCCTTGTACACCATTCTGGGACTCAAATACATAAAGTAACAAACTTTCTTTTCTTTTCTTAAGTCTTTTACTAAGGTTCAAAATTTTGCTTGCAGCATTTTTCCTTAAATCTCATGCTTCGCTCAGAAAATATAAGTAGCAGAAATATTATGGGACCAAGAGGTCAAAATGGATGCCGGCCCAGAGTCCAATGAACTCTGAGGTTACCATGGCTACCAGTCCCTGGAGATGAAGAGAACAGCAATATTAACACATTTTAATGTGAAATGGTATATAATGCAAAGGAAACAGATAAATTTGAGTTAAAGAGAAACTGTTATGATTTTGGGTCTGCTTATGATCCATTTTGTTGATTGATTGATTGATTGATTGGAGAACCTAAAGAATATTTGGAATCTGGCCGAAATGATTTGGAACATATCACTTATTTTCTGTGGGAAGGGGAGAAGAATACAAAGAGTGTGGGCAGCACATATGAGAGAGTGAGTGGGAACACAAGAGAATGTAGGAACTAGAGGGGGGGGAGGCAAGGACCACAGGAAAATGGGAGAGATAAAAGATGGAGGGGAGGAGAGACAAAGCATACGTGAAAAGGAGAGTTAGAGTAGGGAAGAGAGAAAGTGGCTGAGAGAGAGATATCCAGCAGTCCTTTCTGATTACTAACTCTTCGGATAAAGCTCTCATATCTTGTTCATACTTGTGACAAGGGTTGCCACCCAGCCGGTATTTTACTGGCAAGCCAGTAAAAAATTGGCTTTTGTCCAATGTTAAGTCTATGGAGAGAATGCCATGGCCGGTATTTTTTTTAAGAAAAGGTGGCAACCCTACTTGTGACCAAGGCAACTGAATAGCAAACCTGCTTTTCCTTAACATCAAATATCTGAAATCTGATTGGTTAAAACACAAACAAAACATGATGATGAAACTGGATACACAAGTAAACACCAAGTATTGTATAAATTCTAGCCTGGACAGCTTGCAAATAAAAAGGGGACACTTGTGTTAATAGTTATATTCAAGGGATTTATTTAATGCATTAATGTTTATATTCTATTTTTTTTATTAATTTTTGAGCATTTAACCTCTTGCCTGCAGTCAAGGAAAGGAGAACATATATTAGCTTACAACTTTTGCAGTAGTTCATGATTTCATGCTATGCGCATTAACCATTCTGTTGCTATATCCTATTTTTCATTTGTTTATTGGTATAAGTTTTAGTATATTACTAGTTACAAAGCCCGTATACACGGGCTGATCTGGAGCGAGGAGCTCCGGATGGCTCACAGACTATCTGTGCTCTCGGCTCCGGGGCAGCAGTGGAGGCGTTGGGTGACAGTTTGTCACCCAGCCGCCTCCGCTACTGCCCCGGAGACAGGAGAACAGACAGGCTGTGAGCCATCCGGAGCTCTCCACTCCGCAACAGCACTTTCTGCGAGTCCCTACTGTGCATGTGCGGTTACGCACACAGTGAGCGACGCATTCTGTGGCTAAACAGCAACACACAGGTTTGGATGAGGTACAATCTCTACCTCTCAGACTTGAGACCAGGTACACACTCTCTAAGTCTCCAAAATGGCTCTGAGCTCTGTTGTGTTGAGTAAAGGGTGAAATACAGACTACGCCCTTGGATGTCTAACACTGCGCATGCATATGTGCTTGGTTACAGAAGGCTGAATATTGGAGACATCACTACCTGTCTCTCATAAACACTACGTAAGCTAGCATCGCCTGCCCCTCTGCTGTTGCCAGCCAAAACTGCAGAGAATTAACCCCCAACTAACCATGAGGAGATCACCAAAAAAAAAACATTCCTTACACATTCTTAGACTTTATGTTATAAGAAGGAGGAGGATTTAGCAGGAATTTTTAGTTATATGGTTTTTCCTATGTGCAATAAGCAGTTCTTCAATTTTAGTGTATGTTTTTAATAAATGAATACTATTTATTATATGATTTATTTATTATAAGACATAGTTGCAGTTATTGTCCAAACTGAGAGATATGTGAGTTATAGCGCCAGTCCAATTGTTGGATATTTAGTTTTTTTAATTTATTTTGAAAGTGGCATATTGCTTTTGATCTGAGGCAGCTTAACCCATACACAGCAATACTGATACCTAGCCATAAGCACATCTTTTTGTTTTTTCTTCTCTATTTTACTTTTTCTGCTAATAATTGGTGCTGCAGATGGCAGAAGGGGACAGTACAATACAGAGGAATAACTTGAGACATTTTAGAGAGTCACATAAAGAAAGGATTTATATAGTACTAGCAATGTGGGACGGCGTTGCCCTTCATGTTATGTAGGAAATGTGTAATATATGTGCAGTGAATGTTAGAAAACATATGGTGTTGGGTGTAAGCGTGTGATGCAACAGTGATGGGGAGAAGCATGCATACACACATATACACACACATGCACTGACATACATAGAATGAGACAGACACACACACACATACATATAGTGAGAGACACACAGACACACACACACGTGAGCCATGAGGGGGGGTGTTATGAGGGGCCCAGCCCTCACTCCCTGCTCTCCTCCTGTAGTCTCAGCCCTCGCTCCCTGATGTCCCCTCTGTGATCCCATTCCTCAGCGGCTGCTTCCCCTTTCCCATAGTGTTGACTTAACTGTTTATAACTGTAGTAGAGGTTATATATTGGAGGATTGTGCCCTTTTCACTCATAGTGGTACTTACTGCGTACCCCAAAGGGTTTAAACAGTCCTCATAAGAATCCTTTGGCCTTGGGTCAGTGACCCCACATCCCCACTGAGCTCACTCTCCCTGGTTTGCACATACCGGTAAGCTTAAAAACAGTATAGTACAAGACCAAGGTTTAAGAAGTAATGTCCTACAACCAGTCACTGCCTCGGCCAACAAGAAGTGAAGTGGCACTTAAATGGTAAACTCTGCAGCTTGTGCTAATGGAAAATGATGCGGCCTGAAAGGAGGTTTAAGCGTTTGAGTGCCAGAGTAGTACAGAACTCACTGCGTACCACACTGGCACTCAAAGTGTTAAAAGCGGTGATAAAACGTACTATATACTGCAATACAAATTCACTGGTTTGTGATAACTGCCCTCAGATTGGTGGCTTCACAGCTAAAGGGAAATCTGTTAATGACATGTCAGTGCTGTGAATTTGGATAGTATATATATTGAATCACCCAAAGGGAGCAGTAACTCCTCCTTACTGCCGCCCCTGGGTGTGTTTGCCAGGCACACAGAAGTCTTCTTTTATATATATAGATTTAAGGAAAAGAAAAGGAATAAAAATATGGAATGCTTTAATGATATAGCATTTAAGGAAAAGAAAAGGGATATAAAATATAGGATGTTGTAAGTTTATTGAATAATCCTGAAAAATGGTTAAGGGAACAAAACAACAATGAAAAATTATAACTTTATAAAATATCTGGAAAATAATGTTATGCCCAGGTATTAAAAATTATAAAGACTAGAGCATACAATTTGGTAGGATGATTTTAATTTAAGATGGGACATTGGAAAAAGTAATCGTGGAAATAAAACAAAATGCTTGTTTCAGTTAGATAAGGAAATGTAGGAAGTGTTGGGTAAATTAGATAAATTTAAGGATAAAGAGGAGTATGAAGAATATCAAGAAAAAAATCAGGCAGCAATTGAAAGTAAAAATAGAAAAAGAGATAAGTAAAAAACAAAATGAATTAAGAACAAATTTCTCTGCATTAAATTTCACAACCCAGAGACAAGAAAATAATATGCAGAATGATGAAGGGAGACTGGTTGAGCAAGGAAAGAAAATAATTGAAATAGGGGGAGTCAACCCAACAGTGGCCTAACTATAGGGGTTGCATCTGTGACCGGGCCCGTCACTCCAGGGGCCCGGCCGCCCCCTGAGACCCCTCCGCCTGGCACCCACAATCTCCCTCCGGCGCTCTAGTAATGCAGAGCACTGGGAGACGGCATCATCTCCCAGCGTTCTGCATTACTTAGAGGACTGCGCGGGAGCTCCAGGGAGGTAAGAGATGGGGGCATTGTGAAGATTGAGGGGCATTGTGGAGGGGGTCAGTGTGGTTGAGGGGGGCCAATATGGTGGGGGGCCCGTGACACTTCTTGCACCAGGGCCCGGAGGCTTCTAGTCACGCCTCTGCAACCCAATATTGGGTCTATCACTATTGAAAAGGGTTCAAGTACCGGTCTAAGCAGTCTCTATTCTTATAATTAATATTACATTTTAGATAAATTAAATATGGAGGAAGGAGACTATAATCAGTCTTTTTAAGGAATGCCGGGAGCGCTGTAAGTAAAAACGGGGCCTAAAATTGATCTCTCTTAGGCTCCAAAGAGGCACGCTGATACGTGTAACAGGTCCCGTGTACCGGCGTGTTAGCATGGATCAAAGCATTCCTTAAGGGAAGGTAACTTCCCTGGAACGCTGGCTCTTAGGGGGTTAAGAACAGGGCACAAAAACAGGCACTGGAGTAGATTTTCTGCCTCTATGCCTGCCTAACCCCACTAAGGTACTTACTTTGAAAATTCTCCCTATTTGTTTAAGGGTATGTGCTTAACAAGACATAATGGAAATGGTATGATTGCTTGCTATTATCATGCAAGTGCTATGGTGCAGGCAAAAGAGGCTTGCTGGCATTAACCCTTTGAGTGCTATAGAGGTGTCCATTGCAGTTGCACTCTGGCACTCAAAGGGTTAAAGCAGAACTTTCCAAACTTTTCATGTTGGTGACACCCTTTTTAGGCATGCATCATTTCCTGACACAGTAATTCAGTTTTGCTAGCAAACAGGAGGTTAAACTAATAATCCTTTATAAGAGATACAGACACATACATAAACTGTAATAACAAGATGTATGGGAACACAACATATCTCATGAATTCCTTTCATTCGTACTGCGGAAGGCATTAAGCATGTCATGTGGTTTCTAAAATGGCAACATGAGAATGTTGTGCAAGATTCTCAAATCGTATTATTAAATAGATAGCACATAACTGATTTTAGAAGTACTGTCCATCTTTCCTGTCTCATCGGCACCACAAGCAGAAGCAGCAGCCGTGTGACAGGCAGCCTCAGCGCACAGGGACGCTCCAGCCTGGCAGCCCATAGAGAGGGCAGAGGTATAAAGGAGGTGCCATCTCAAAAGATTTTAACAGCTGAAGCGCCAAAAGATTTGTAACAGCTGGAGTGCCTCCGTGTGCTGCATACATATTATGTATGCCACACACGGAGGCACTCCAGCTGTTACAAATCTTATGTGGCGCTCCAACTCTATGCAGCACACGGAGGAAATCTCATGTTGTGTAAACGCGACCATTAAGTAGTAGTGTTTTATCTCAGCTTCCAGTGTAGCTAGTGCTTGGGTTGAATGACAATCTCGCACTGTGTACATGGCACCTTTGCCTGCGACACACCTTTACACTGCAGCCAACACACTAACGTGTCGTGACACACAGTTTGGAAAGCACTGGGTTAAAGCCTTATCAGTGGCAGACTGTGTACACAGATATGCACTACAGTGATCTTACATTGTAATGGATATCCTGACGTGCAGCCACTGATGTTAGAAGCTCACACCCATGAAGATGCATCAGTGGATATGTACTTCCATGTGTGTGAGCACGTGTTCTCGTGTATATGAGTGAGCATGCATGTATGATGAAATAAATGGGCATTGAGTTGCAATAAATGGGCATTGAGGAGCAATACATCAGATACTTCTCTGGCACTCAAAGGGTTAACCTTCCACCAATACCCTGCGTAGCTTTCAGTTTATTTTCCTTCTTGCGGAACTTCTGTAGAAAAGATAAACAATTTCTATTCCATGCAAATTTCCTTTGTAAGAAAAATGAACTTTTCACCCATCCCAACGCTCAAAGCACTACAAGTACAAGAAAGAGGAGATATGGCATAGCTTACAAGGGAAATAAAGATAATTAAATACAAAGAAAGACAGAATGTGGATGAAAATAATATGGTTGTGAAATAATAAAGTTTAAATGTTACTATTTCTTAAAAAATGTGCTGATAAAATATGCCTTCCTATATTCTCAAGTGTTGTCACTAATATGGTTTGAAGGATGAACATTGTTTCAACGTCGGAGATATGGTTTTTTTGGCCGCAAGTCTTCTATGAAGACCACTTCTGACCAGACTTCTCCGGACAGTAGATGGGTGTACCTGGGTCCCACAGTTTTCTGCCAATTCTGAGCTAATGGCACTAGAGGACATCTTCTGATTGTGAAGGGAAGTAAGCATAATGTGTTTTTCATCTGCTGCACTAAGTTTCCTTGAAACTGTATTCAGCAACCTCACCTTGTTAGTTGAGGTTGACTCGCTCAGTTTTATTCCTCCTACATATCGCTGTTTCTGTTTCAGTTAATGATTGTGTTTCAACCCACATATTAAATTGATGATCATTAGCACCTGTTTGGTATAATTGTTTAATCATACACCTGACTATATGCCTACAAATCCCTGACTTTCTGCAAGTGTATCTAGAAGAAAGGATGCTGTTTTGAAGGCAAAGGGTAGTCACACCAAATATTGATTTGATTTAGATTTTTCTTTTTTTCACTTACTTTGCCTTTTGTTAATTGATAACTATTAACATGTCTATTTTTGAAAGCATTCTTACTTTATAGCATTTTTTCACACCTGCCTAAGACTTTTGCACAGTAATAATAATAATAATCAGAGCTTTACAATAGAGGATAGACATATAGAGATATTAAATAGTACAAATCATATGCGGAGAACAGAAGTATCAGAGGGCCCTGCTCGTGAAAGCTTACAGTCTAGAGGAAGGTGGGTAGGATACAGAAGCTGTAAGTGCTGTTGGGTGTAAGTTTCTCCTGCCACATAAGCTGCCAGTCAGTGGAGGAAAGAGAACTGCTAGTGAGTGCAGTGGTCCAGGGAATGGTTGGTTTTTGGTGATAGTGTTCATGGAGGTAGTTGATATGCTTCCCTGAAGAGGTGAGTTTTCAGGGAGCTTCTGAAGAACGGTACTGAATGTCTCTTGTAACCTGAGATGCATTTAACTGTTTGAGTGCTAGAGGCATATCCATTGCATTGCACTGGTACTCGAACAGTTAAATAATATTTCCTTTAGAACATGACATTGCTAGTCACTGCTCTGTTCTGAGCCAACAATAAGACACGTCTGTTTCTCTCCACCCCTCCCAAGGGTAGAATGACCTTTCACCTCATGAAGGTTGACATTCCATGTTCTTATTGATCTCGTTGTAGTTAGAAGGACAATGTTAACAGAGCACAATTGCAGTTTATTCCAATTAATTACACTGGAAAGTGAGAAAATCCCACATCCTCGCAGCAAGAAAATATAAGCTGGTTTTCTGACAGGGTTGACTGAACATTGGATATTGAGTTGATGTTTTCATTTGTGTGAGGTCTTAATACCACTTTAACCCTCTCCATATTGTGCACTAAAGGATAAAGTATGCATAACCAGCTGTTGTTGGACTGCAACTCTCAACAGCCAGAGGAGGATGATGGGAGTTGCAGTCCAACACCAGCTTGGAACCACATGTTGCCCACTCCCTGATTTCTTGGATAAATATAGTACCATAGTAACATAGTTGATGAGGCTGAAAAAAGACATGCATCCATCAAGTCCAGCCCATGCCATGCAAATCCCTTACATTCATATTCGGCTTGAAAATCCAATTAAAAGTTTCCCCTTTTGAGCACATCACACTGATTTCCCTCAGATCCCCAAACCGGACAGATCGCAATGAGGAACAATATTGTGTCTACCATTGTAAGGAAAACCCTGCCCTCTTTCACAATATCGTCCTTTGTAGCGATCTATCCGGACCAGCTTTCTGCTCTAAGGGAAGTCAGAATGACTTGCTGAAAATACTGCCAGAGTTGTAGTTCAAGGGTAATTGAATGATAAAGTTTCCCCCCTCCTGCCCCTTTTACCTAGTGTAAGCCCCCACTCCTCAGATGTAGAATCTGGTCTCTTGACCGGACAGATCGCAGCAAGGGACTGTGAGTATAAGGAAAACCCTGCCCCCTTGACAGGTTTTTCAGGTTTTCCCTTATGATCACTGAAGATTGTCCCTCTCTGTGATCCATCCGGACAGTCTTGCTGCTTTGAGGTGAGCAGTGTTATAGCAGTAAAAAGGGCAGGAGGGGGATACTTTATCATTCAATTACTCTTGAACTACAACTCTGACAGTATTGAAATAACACTCTCCACCCCCCTAATACTATAAAGATTAATTGGAGCTGCTTTTATTGTGAAACATTACTATCCCTTTAACTGGGAAAGATTTACAAAAAGTATGTTATTTATAATTATCTGTATACAGAAACAGTTTACTGCTTATAGAAGAAAAGCTTTATTCATCAACACAAAATATGTCTTGTAGTGCTTTTCTTAGTGAATAAAACAAGGGTATTATCACTGCTATATATGTCATTTAAAATGTAATGCTCCTTAGTTTTTTTAAATAAAAATTCAGTTGCTCACAGAAAGTAATAGCAACAGCACCTCCTAATGGAGGCGCTGTTGCTATTACTCTCTGTGAAGAATTTCCATCCTTGGTTTTATCTCACAGTGTTCTTCTCCAAAAATTGCAAAGGAAAAAAGGAATTTTGTGCTCTGGCTTTAGCTGTGAATGAGTCGTCTGTCAGGAGTCTTTGCTTTACTTAACTGATAAAGTCTTGCAGTCTAATAATGTACTGTATAACAGCACTCACAGTACAAAATCCAGCTGCCCAGGTGGCTTCAAGGCATGATGTAGTTGATTAGTAATGGAGCAATCATCCGGTATTTTACAAGAATTAAAGCGGAACAACCACCTCCACTAAAGTCGCCCTGCAATACTGATGCAGGTGGCGACTAGCTTACTAATCATTATTTTACCTTTAATAATAATCCTTTATTTATATTGCGCACACAGATTCCGCAGCGCTTTACACTCATATTGGTTCCTGTCCCCATTGGGGCTCACAATCTAAATTCACCTATCAGTATGTTTTTGGAGTGTGGGAGGAAACCGGAGTACCCGGAGGAAACCCACACAAACACGGTGAGAACATACAAACTCATTGCAGATGTTGTCCTTGGTGGGATTTGAACCCAGGACCCAAGCGCTGCAAGGCAACAGTGCTAACCACTGAGCCACTGTGCTTTAAAATGTACCCACAAATAAAGTTACGCTTAAGCTTCCGAGACCGGAAGCCAGGCATCACAGCGGACATTTTGAATGCGCTCCTGCGCAGTCAGTCCTCTTCACAGGCATAGCACTGTCCCGGACGGCTCCAGAAGAGACTGACGGCACAGGAGCACAGGATGCAGTGACCTGGCCATCAGTCTCGGAAACTTAAGCATACCTTTATTCGTGGGCACTTTTTAAAGGTAAAATAATGGTTAGTAAGCTAGTCACCACCTGCATAAGTGGTAATTCCACTTTAACCTCTTTTAGTGTTAAAATATAAACACTTTGAGTGTGCAACGCACTGCAAAGCAATGTGTTGCATAGCCCTCTGGCATTCAAAGAGTTAAAGAAGCAGTACATTTTTTATGAAGAAAAACAATAGGAATTTTCTGTTGAGTAAAACAAGCTTATTCCCACTGCTCAGAGATTCTTAATTCAAATGTTATGGTATTTCAAAGTGATAGCAGCAGAGCCGGCTACTGCCCAAAACAACAAATGTTTATTTACAATGGACTCTATGGGAGAACTTGAGTCACTGACTATTGCCTTTACAGCAAATGCTAAGAGCAGCACCACCTGGTGACAGCAATAGAAAACTGCAGTTTACTGCAAAAAATAAAAATAAAATAACTGCTCCTTAAATCAACTTTTCAGCTCTCTAATATGTACATTAAACAATTACTATTACTTAAAAAGAAAATAAAAACTTTCCTCAATGTATGCTTAAAGGGATAGTAATGTTTCACAAAAAAGCAGCTCCAATTAATCTTCATGGTATTTGGGCCATGGAGAGTGTTATTTCAATACTGTCAGAGTTGTAGATCAAGAGTAGTTGAATGATAAAGTATCCCCCTCCTGCCCCTTTTACCTAGTGTAAGCCACCTCCCCTCAGATGTGGAATCTGGTCACTTGACCGGACAGCTCACAGCGAGGGACAATCTTCTTACTATGATCATAAGGAAAACCCCTATAGAAATCGTTGGTAAGGTCTCATCTAGAATACAAAACACAATTTGGGGCACCACTTCATTAAAGACATTATTGAACTGGAAAAAGTACAGATGTACAATAGAACTCTTAGAGGAACTGGAAGATTTTAATTATAAAGAGAAGAGACGTCTAAGGGGGATATAATTACTATTTAGAAATACATCCAAAACCAATACAAATAACGCTTTGGGGATATATTTATATAAAAAGCAGAGCAAAAAAACAAGGTAACTTCCTTTTAAGGGTAAACTTGACCATAAATACTCTACTGTTTATCTGAAAGTACACATCCAGCAATCTACTGTGTTATTATTTTTTTTTTTTTGGAAGCTGTGTAACGTTTGCAGAATGTGTAAGCTGAACGAAAATCTGACTTTTGCAAGCTAAGACATCAGGTCTTTTCAGATCATTCTCCCCCATGTTTGCGTTTGATTTGCCTTAGAACTTGCTGAGATCAGCTTCCTTGGCTCCTAGAGAGAGAAGGATGTATTTTATATTGTATTGCCCCCATTTTAACTAGTGGCCTGCCGTTTTAACCCTTTAAGGAGTGGAATCTTTTTAAAAGGTCGCACGCAAAAGAGAGTGCAACCTCATGAAGCATTAACCATGTCGCATGGACAAAAAATGTCAACATGAGAATCTCGCGCAAGATCCTCATGTCATGTAGTGAATGGTCACATACATGTAAGCAGTCCTGTCCTCCTGTCCTGAGCCGATAGCCTCACACTTCGCTTTGCCTTTGGGCAATCAGTCCTCCCGTCCTGAGTAATTATATATAGAACTGGTAGCCTCACACACAATGTCCTTTTTCAACCCCACTTGCTCCTATATATTAACCCTATGCTAATCCAAGCACCCCCTCTTCCCGCAGTTGACTGCAAGTGCTACCGCAGGTCACTGTGCATGGAGATCAGTCAACTGCAGGAAGAGGAGGCTTTCAGACTTGAGTAGGGTTAATATATAGGAGCAAGAGGGGTTGAAAAAGGACATTGCATGTGAGGCTACCAGCTCTATATATAATCACTCAGGACGGGAGGACTGACTACCCAAAGGCAAAGCGAATTGTAAGGCTACCGGCTCAGGACGGGAGGACAGAACTGATTACATGTATGCGACCATTCACTACACCACATGAGGATCTCGTACTGTCAAGCAGTGTGAGAATCTCATGTCGACATTTTTGTCCAGGCGACATGGTTAATGCTTCATGATTGTTCATAAGTGAACCGTAAGGAGCAGAGGGGATGCAATGCATTTCTTCACACTGCTTTTCACTCCTTCTTGCATATTAAAGGGTTAATAAACACACACACAGTGAGATAAAGATATAAAGACTAGAGAGGGGCAGACAGCTGTAACCTTTTAGTAATGGATCCGTATACCAATAGCCCTCTCCAGCCTTACTCCTTACAATGCACCCTGTGTGGCTTTGCTAATTGCTGATTAGCCATTGTCTGTGTTACTCTGTGACCCAGTCAGGATGGTGGGATATCACCATACTGCTCTGACGCTCAGGTCACAAAGAGAAGAAGCACAAGTGATGGCACCCCCTCTGCTCCCTACAGGGTTAAAGGCTGGCTACTGGATAAAGGGCTCGATCCATATGTTGGATGCGACTGTTTTTTCTGCCAACGGTATTTTTTCAAGCACAGTAAGCTATTCAAATACCTGTGCTGTGAAAAAATACCGGAAAAACAAGAGCCGTTGTGTGATAAAGTTAAGAGGTGTTTTCATCCATTGAAGATTATGAAAACGCCGTAATTATCAATTCAAATGTCTGCGTTAGCCATGAAAACCCGATAAGGGACTCAAGTTAAAAACCCTAAGTCCTCAGTGGCAGAAGCTTTAAAAAGCTTTAAAAGCATTTGATTCCTGCCTAGCTCAGAACAATATTGAGAATTATGGCAGTCAGTTCCCTGGATCAAAAACCTATCTGCATTGAAGTCATCTGTCATAATTCTTAATATTGTTCTGTGCTAGATAGCTATCTATTACTTTTTTGAAGCAGTTATAATATCTGCAAGCAAAGCATCTCCAGACAAAGAATTCCATAGCTTTACTGCCCTTACTATAAAAAAATCACTGCCTTTTTAGTCTAAAGGGCCTTTCCTCTAGTCTTTATGGATGACTGCTCGTTCTTAGCTTAGCTCTTTGAGTAAATAATTCACTGGATAGTTCTTTGTAGTGATCTTGAATATATTTGTAAATGGTAATCATATCACCCCTTCAATGTCTCTTCTCTAATGTACACAAACCCAGTTTGGCTAGTCTCTCTTTATAACTCAGATCCTCCAATCCCATAATCAGTTTTGTTGCACGTCCAGGATCAACAACCTATCTGCTTTGAAGCCAGCTGTCATCATTCTCTGTATTGTTCTGAGCTAGATAGGTATCCATTGCTTTTTTGAAAGCAGTTACAGTATCTGCAAGCACAGCATCCTGAGGCAAGAAATTCCATAGTTTTACCTCCTTTACTGTCAAAAAATTCCTGCCTTTGTTTTAGTCGAAAGTGCCTTTTCTCTAGTCTTAATGGATGACCTCTCGTTCTTAACCCGGCTCTTTGAGTAAATAATTCATTTGATAATTCTTTGTATTGACCTTGAATATATTTATAAATGGTAACCATATCACCCCTTAGACATCTCATTATAAACAAACCCAGTTTGGCTAGTCTCTCTTTATAACTCAGATCCTCCAATCCCTTTATCAGTTTTGTTGCACTTCTCCTTACTTTTTCCAGTTCAATAATGTATTTTTTAACAACTAATGCCCAAAACTGTACTCTATATTCCAGATGAGGCCTAATCAAGGATTTATATAGAAATAGAATTATATTAGCATCCCTTGCATCTACACCTCTTTTTATGCAGGCTAGTACCCTATTTGCTCTTGCAGCAGCTGAGTGACTCTGCACACTGCTGTGAAGTCTATTGTCTATCAGTTCTCCTAAATCTTTCTCTATGAGAATTCTCCAAGTTGTTTACCATTTAGTGTATACGTAGCATGCTTTATTCTAGAGCCCAAATGCATAACCTTACATTTAAAATATATTATCCTTTTGAATGTGAGAGCGGTACGCATCTCATTATGAATCGAAGTGTTATGCAACCCCCCGGCATGCAAAAGGTTAATATTTACTAGCAAAATAATATTTTATTCTTTAGTAAAATTCTCCTTACTGCAGTGCGTTGCGTACCCCTCTGGCACTCAAAGGGTTAGCCCTTTGAGTGCCAGAGAGCTATCCAACACATAGTCTCTGGGACTCAAAGTGTTAAAGGTTGCTCCTAGCAATACTGCTAGAGATGTGTATTTGGTGATTTAGCTAATAAAAAAAACTGCAGTTCATTGCTATTTTTTTTTTCTTCAACCTTTACTGAATCTTCCCACAATACAGATGGCTTTGTGCATCTTTCATCACGTAGTGGAATATCAATTTACTCTTCAAATAACATAAGGAGACACAGCTTGGAAACAAAACTACACAAAAACCATCCTACCACTGTATTGACCAAGTGTTCTGCCTGCGCTCTCAGCTGTGGGCGGATCAATACAAAGTAATATTCAGCGCTGCAAGACACAAAGGGCTATGTATAAAGAAAAAATGGAACAATTCTGCAGCAACCTAGTTGCAGAACAAGGAGCCAATAAATATTTCTGTTTGTACTGGGCTTTTTAACCCCCTTTAAAGGGATAGTAATACTTTGTTTTATCTTTATTTTATTTTGTAGGCATTAAAAAAACATGAAGAATGATATAAGTCTTATCTCTCAAACCTTTATGGTTTGAGAGATATTCACAAGCAAAGTTTCCCCTCCCGCCCCTTTTACCTAGTGTAAGCCATCTCTTCTCAGATGTGGAATGCAGTCCATAGACCAGACAGATAACAGCAGGGGACAATCTTCTTCCTATGAGAACAATGAAAGCCCTGCCCCCCTTGACAAGTTTTTTCAGGTTTTTCCCTTATCTTAATTGAAGATTGTCCCTCCCTGCAATCTACCTGGGCACCTCCCTTCTGATCTGGTTGAACAGTGTTACATCAGTAAAAGGGGCGGGAGGGGGATACTTTATCATTGAATTACTCTTGAACTACAACTCTGACAGAACTGAAATAACACTCTCCAAAGTACAAATACTATGATGATTAATTAGAGCTGCTTTTATTATAAAACATTGCTATCCCTATAATGCAAGAAAAGAATACAATGGCGACCACTCTTGTGATTAAGGAGTTAAAAGCCCCATTTAAATCAATGGATAGGTTTGGAATGTGATTTATTTGGAATTTGATTTATTTAGTACATCAGACTCACTGAGCAGACTGTTTTGAGTACCCGCAGACTTACCGGCATCTAAACTGTAATATTACAACTCTATATAAAAACACAAAGAGAAAAGTGAGGGCATCCAGTGAAATTCATATATAAATAATGATAAATGGAAGAACTAGTCCAACTAGTCGGACTTGAATGGTTCGAACAAGGCGGGGTATGGTTGCACTCGACTGGCAGTCGAAGGTTTTAGAACTGGAGACGAGGTTGAACACGACTGGAGCAGTATGGAGAGAATACAAGAGTGCCGGTAGAGAAGGGTTGACAAGCCGGGTCAGTAACAGCAAGCAAGACAGAGCCAAAGGGAGAGTAGGAGGATAGTCAAGCAGGCCGTGGTCGGGAACCAGTCGGAAAAAAGAAGTACCGGATGAACAAGCAGTAGTGTAGTCTGGAGAACGATGCCAAGGTTCGATGCTGGAGAATAATACTAGGAAGCCAAATCAGAAGACGAAGGGATATTCAGGAATAGCCAGGTCAATAGCACTGGAAACACTCGAACAAGGCTGGATACAGGTCATGGCAAGAGTGCTTAGATCGCGTGCAGGTGCAAGGCGCCATCGCTAGATAAAGGTCAGCAGAGCAGGGAGGAGAAAGGAAACGAAAGGCAACATCAGAAAGCTGGAAACAAATTCCAGTAAAACATGGAAAAACAGGCAGAAACATGACACGCGTTTCACATATCTGCACTAGATCATCTCCGCAGTGTCTTTGAATGGCAGAATGGAATTGTGGCCACCCTTAATTGATCACAATGTTTATACAAAACAATTTGGTTTAATTTTTATATCACTGACACTAGAATAATATGACTAATACAAATGACCAATTAGTCAGGCTAATGTGCTAAAAACTGGAGTAATTATAGGACTAACCCAAAGCACCATAGCAACACCAAGGATTTAAATAAGGCTTTTACCCCATGAATATGTTGCAACGCATTGGTGACATCTCTAGCATAAAATTAGTTACAATCACATTTAAGTCAGTGGGAATTTGGGTACTTTGTATTCCCCTGTTGTGCAGTTGCCGTGTTCCAATATTTTCCCCAGTTCTTCTTAACCCTTTATATGCACATATCTGTCACTCGCTGTATAGCAGATAGAGAGCGCAATGAACAGCTGAATAGTGGAACACAATGAAAGAAGCAGGTCACTCCCACCTGACTTCATTGGTGGGCAAAGCACAGTAAGTAACAAGTTCCGCTGCCGGCTCTCCAGAGACAAAGCATCAAAATGTCAGGCCTGTTCACCATATCTTATATCCTCAGGGTTTCACTCTGAGACACAAGGTTTTGATCCAAATCTCAGGGTGAAGGAACACTTTCTCTGGGTTAGAGTTCAGTGTTACTAAATTATATGTACCAATTAACTTCTTCTTTAGTCTCTAAATTAGTGCTTCTATCACAAAAGCAAATGGTGATATATTTAAGTTGAAACCATGAGATCTGTAAATTGCAGCAGTAATATAAGTTGAAGCAGTGATACATGTAAGTTGAAGCAGTGATAGATATGTGTTGAAGCAGTGATATCTGTAACTTGAAGCAGTGATATCTGTAAATCGCAGCAGTGATACCTGTACATTGAAGCAGTGATATTTGTAAGTTGCAGCAGTGATCTATATAAGATGAAGCAGTGATATCTGTAAGTTCAAGCAGTGATATATAATATATAAGTAATGACATGTTATGTGTTCCTTGGAAATTGATTGCCGCACCATTGGTTTAGCACAGTTAGGGACAAAATACAATACGGGACCTTTAAGGGTTAACACTATATCTCGAAGATCTCAGGGTCAGCTTATTTTGAAAGTTCCCAGAAATCTTAAAAGTGGAAGTGGTTTAATCTACTGTCCTACTGTAAGGTATATTCAGAAAAAATTATTATTTTAACCTTCTCTTTTTTGTCTGATTAATGACATTTTTCCCCAACAAAATAAAAATCATGTAAATTTGGAGAAGACAAATTAAAGTACTGTTAGGAGGAGTTAGAAGCAGTACTATAGAATTAACTGGTTAAAAAAAGGCTTTGTTTGAAAATGCATTTGTTTCTCTGGAAAATTTTAGTTTCAAAGACTTAAAATCAAAGACATGTTTAACATCACAATTTTTAAGGTCAGTATTCATCAAGATCTTCATACATTCATTATTATTAATTCTTTAGGAAGCATTTTCAGATGTGACCAGGACCGGCCTTTACATGGGTCCCAGTGGGTCATGGACCCAAGGTATGCTATTTTGTGCTTGGCGTCTCCCCACTGCCCCGCACTGATGACAGCTGGGACCGCGAGACATGCAGAGACTCTGTGTACAGCATGCCGGGGTTTTCGTCCTCTGTTCGGAGGTAAGTGCAATTTTAAAAATGACGCCCAGACTGACGAAGAAAATCCCAGCATGCACCACACGGCGTCTCTGCATGTGACACGGTCCCGGCTGTTATCAGTGGGGAGACTGAGTAAAAAGCAGGAGGAAGAGCCGGAATGAGACGAGAGAGAGCGAAGGAGAAGAGAAACAGGCAAGGGGGGGAGGAAGAGCCAGACAAGCGGAGAAGAGAGAGTGAGGGAGAAGAGAGACAGCGAAGGAGAAGAGAAACAGGCCAGGGGGGGGAAGAGGCACAAGGGGTGAAAAGAGGGTAAAGAAGAGGCACAAGGGGTGATATAGAGACACAAGGGGTAAAAAGGGGGGAAAAAGAGGCACAAGGGATGAAAAAAGAGGCACAATGGGTGAAAAGAGGGGAAAAAGGCACAAGGGGTGAAAAGAGGGGAAAAAAGAGGCACAAGAGGTGAAAAAAGAGGCACAAGGGGTGAAAAGAGGGGAAAAGAGGCACAAGGGATGAAAAAGAGGCACATGGGATGAAAAGAGGGAAAAAGAGAGGCACAAGGGGTGAAAAGAGAGGCACAAGGGGTGAAAAGAGGGGAAAAGAGGCACAAGGGGTGAAAAGAGGAAAATGGAGGCACAAGGGGTGAAAAAAGGGGAAAAAGGCACAAGGGGTGAAAAGAGATGAAAAAGAGGCACAAGAGGGGGGAAAAGAGGCACAAGGAGTGAAAAGAGGTGAAAAAAGAGGCATAAGGGGGGGAGAAAGAGGTACAAAGGGTGTAAACAAAAAACATGACAGTTCTATGTGGTTTTAGGGGCAGGAGAGGGGTTAATATAATTAAGGATGTGGTGTGTTTTGGTGGGTGTGGTTTTGGTGTGCGGAGGGGGGGCAGCATTTCATCCTTGGACCCAGGCAGCACAATGTCTTAGGCCGGCCCTGCATGTGACAGATTTACTTCTTTTACCACCAACTCATCATCCAACAATTTTATCATTATGATGTCATTTTGAACATCTCACCCTAAGAAGAACTGGGGGGTTATTCACTAAGACGTGATAACGACGTGATAAGTTGAGATGACTTCTCCAGTAATTTCATTTCTCCAGTTCTAAGTTATGACCCAAATTTACAGTTTTTGAGGGGCACTGTCATGCTGGGGCAAAAATCCCCATGTCCCTCTTTCCTGATTTCCACATTTTTAGAGTTTAGACTGTGTGGTGTATATATATGTATTTTATATTGTTCCACGGCAATACATCTCACATTAATTTATGTTTAATCTTCAGCAGAAGTGTTTATTATTAGTCTGTATAAATAAAATACTTTGGTCTTGATCCAAATAATTTATTTTGTTACACAAAGAGGTGTCAATAGGTTATTATGTGATCTACACCTCATAATGCCCCCAGCAGCAGCAATGAATGTGTTAATGCCCCCATCTCTGACCAGTATTTTTTAATTGCATGTCTATCACAGTAACTAAGAGAAAGGAAGAAAACAGTGTCAGATGGAATGTACAGAGTAATTGCATTTGTCATTGACAAAGCCGGCACATGTGACCACTGTAGCAGCGATCACATGTACCGGCAATACAGAGAATGCTGAAACTGACTGCTCTGGTCCTGGAGCACTCATTTTCCATCTCCCCAGCCTCAAGGGGCGATAATTTAACCCATGACGTGCCTGGTCCATCACTGGTTCTTTAGGCAAGGACACCAGGCACATCACCAGTCCCTAAGGGGTTAAAGTGGGCAGAGACTGGAAAGAACAGGGCAGGGAGTGACAGAGCTGGCAGTGAAGTGGGTGGAGTTAAGGGAACTCACTAAACTCTGAGCCTCTGACCCCCAGTGACACAGTAATGTCCATAGACTGCAATAGGAATCTGTAAATCAATGTTCACTATTCATTATCTTCAGTGGAATCTAGACCAATGTAAGGTTTTGTTTGTTCTTTTGCTATAGTATATTGTATATTCTTTTTGCAGTGTATAATATTTGTTTTTATGCTAAACAGCTTCAGACATAAATTTGTATTTCTGTGTTGTCAATTGTTCTTTATGATGTTTGGAAACACTGTCTTTTTGTTTTATTTAAATATCCAACTTTCATAGTGTGGGTGGACATAAAAATGGCAGACTTGACAAGAAAAAGAATATGTTTGTAATATGTGTTCTCACATTTTGTAGTGTTGATAAAGATATGTAATCACAGGTCTGTTAATAGATGTATTTCTCTCAACATTTCAAATGGCCAAAGAGGACATTTTGGTTTTAGGGGCTGTTGTTGGGGGTGTGGCTGGTGGGTGAGGTATTAGAGAGATCTTCATAGCTATAAGCTATTGACACCCCTTTGTGTAAGTGAATAATAGGATTTTAGTCTTACCTGTTAAATCCTTTTCACTTAGTCCATACAGGTCACTGGTACCATGGGATGTGTAGTCCCCTTTAATAGGCAGGAACAATTATGCAAATAATTTGCAAGGGGCGGAGCCTCCCCTCTTACTTAAGCCACCTTCTGGCCAGAGCCACCCATATTGATTTGAGACCCTAAACTGACCCCAGGTAAGCAAAAAGAAAGACTCCTGTGAGCATGCCCGAACGGTCTCCCACTGAATGCCACAGGAGAGCCAAGACTGGTCCCTTGACAGGGTGGGAGACCAGTGACCTGTATGGACTAAGTGAAAAGGATTTAACAGGTAAGACTAAAATCCTATTTTCACTGTCGTCCAATACAGGTCACTGGTACCATGGGATGTACAAACATTGAGCTGATCCAGAGGCGGGAAGTAAGGCAAGGACCAGGCGCAAGGCCCAAGTCACTAGAACTGTTAACCAGTTGATAACATAGCCCAAACTGTAAGTGTCAACGGACACCAACCAAGGGAACAATCCCTGAACTTAACACAGCACACGGAACACGAGCCAACCGGGCTCAACAGTAAGGAAGCACTAAGGATCACAGAGCGGAAGACCTACACAGGCAAGACTGCCTCCAGGACCTTCCTTCCAAAGCTGGCATCAGCCGATGCCAGTACATCAACTCGGTAGTGCTTAGAAAAAGTGTGCACAGAGGACCAAGTGGCCGCTCTGCACAGTTGATCAGCAGAAGCTTGATTCTTGTAGGCCCAGGAGGCCCCAATAGATCTGGTGGAATGGGCAGTCACCCTGAAGGGAACATGCTTATTCCTCAACTTATAGGCTTCACGGATGGTAGCCTTAATCCAAGAGGCAATGGTAACTTTGGAAGCCGGTCTTCCTGCCCTAGGCCCCTCAGGAATGACGAATAGAGCGTCAGACTTCCTGATAGATTCGGTGCGGTGAACATAAAACTTGAGGCAACGCACCACATCCAACAAATGGAGATCTCTTTCCTTGTCAGATGAAGGATTAGGGCAGAAAGAGGGAACCACAATCTCCTGATTGATGTGAAACTCAGACACAACCTTGGGTAAGAATTCCTTAGTAGTGCGAAGCACAGCCTTATCCTTGTGGAACACCAGGTAAGGAGGTTTACAAGACAATGCCTGTAACTCTGCCACCCGGCGTACTGACACAATAGCCAAAAGGAAGGCCATCTTCCAAGTCACAAGACGTAATGGAATGGAAGCCAAGGATTCAAACGGTGGTCGCTGAAGAACACCCAGCACCAAATTGAGATCCCACTGGGGAGCAGGACTCTTGAAGGCAGGTCGAACATGAGTCACACCTTGGAAGAAGACTTTCACATCAGGAAGGATGGCAATCCGTTCCTGGAAAAACACAGACAAGGCAGAGGTCTGAACTTTGAGGGAACTCAGACTGAGCCCCTTGTCCACACCGTCCTGCAAGAAGGCCAGGACAGTGGGAAGATGGAAGTCAAGAGACAACTGCTTGACAGAGCACCATGTCACGAAAGTTGACCAAATGCGATGATAGATCTTGGAAGACACAGGCTTACGAGCACTGAGCATCGTCGACACCACAGAAGGAGAAAAGCCTTTCTGAGCTAGAATCGAGGATTCAACCGCCATGCCATCAAACGGAGAGAGTGAACATCCTCTTTCCACAGATACCCCTGAAGAAGCAGGTCCGGACGGGCTGGAAGTGGGATTGGATCCTTCACTGACATGGCCATCAATTCCGGAAACCAGGACTGGCGAGGCCAGTTCGGAGCAATCAGGATGACAGGACAACGTTCTCTCTTCAACTTCTGAATAACTCTGATCAATAGAGGAAGAGGGGGGAAGATGTAAGCCAGGGAGAAGTCCCAAGGGATCGACAAGGCATCCACCGCTAGAGCAAGGGAGTCCCTCAGACGGGAGCAAAACACCGGAACCTTCCTGTTGTGTCTGGTAGCCATCAGATCCACCACTGGCATCCCCCACCGTTGAGTGAGCATGTGAAACACCTCTGGGTGAAGAGCCCATTCTCCGCTGTCGACAGTGTGACGACTGAGGAAGTCTGCCATAACGTTGTCCACGCCTGGAATGTGAACTGCAGAGATGACAGGCACGTGATCTTCTGCCCAAGACAAAATATCCTTGACTTCCCACCAGGCGGAACCGCTTCTTGTGCCGCCTTGTCTGTTGATGTAAGCCACCGCCGTGGCGTTGTCGGACTCTACTCTGACTG
The DNA here is from genome assembly GCA_037306005.1 of Rhinophrynus dorsalis. Classification (NCBI taxonomy): domain Eukaryota; kingdom Metazoa; phylum Chordata; class Amphibia; order Anura; family Rhinophrynidae; genus Rhinophrynus; species Rhinophrynus dorsalis. Next base: position 40,124,705 of record CM074718.1, read on the forward strand.
GAAGACCGGTCAAATGAGACTCCCAGTGCCTCAGGGCCAGCCGGACAGCTCGAAGTTCCAGAACATTGATGGAGAGCATGGATTCCTCCAGACCCCATTTCCCCTGAGCACTGAAGCGACCCCAGACTGCACCCCAGCCCCGAAGGCTGGCATCCGTTGTGACTGTGGTCCACTGAGGAACTAGAAAGGATTTCCCTTTCAAGAGATGAGAGAGATCTAACCACCAGTGCAGACTCGACTCGACATGAGGAGGAAGAGAAACAGACAGATGTTGATGATCTGGATGATTCCTGCACGTCTGGATCACAAATCTCTGAAGATCCCTGGAGTGGGCCATGGCAAATGGTACTGCTTCGATCGTGGAAATGAACTTCCCCACTAAGGACGACAACTTCGGAACTGGAATTTCGTCCATGTCCAGGATCCCAGCCACTCTGACGGCTATCTGGTGAGCCACGTCCTCTGGAAGAAACACCATGCATTGGCGAGTGTCGAACAGGAGACCCAGGAACAGAAGCCTCTGAGAAGGAATCAAGTCCGACTTGTCCAGATTCAGGATCCATCCGTGACGGTTCAGGGTGTGCATGCACCTCTGCAACTGCTGGTGGAGAAGCTCCGCTGAGGAGGCCTTCAGTAGGAGATCGTCCATGTAGGGTGTCACTCTGATCCCATCCTGATGGAGCACCGCTATCAAGGAGCCCAGCACCCGCTGGAAGACTTGAGGAGCTGTAGTCAGTCCAAAGGGGAGCGCTGTAAATTGAAAGTGTCCCCTGTGGCAGGCAATCCTGAGATACTTCCTGCTCCCTGGATGAATAGGGATGTGAAGATAAGCATCCTGAAGATCCAGGGAGGCAAGAAACTCCCCTGGAGACATTGCTGCAATCACAGAGCGCAGGGACTCCTGGCGGAAGTGGGAAGTCACCACATAGGCATTGAGATCTTTGAGATCCAAGATGGGACGGGCTCCTCCGTCCTTTTTGGCTACCACAAACAGGTTGGAATAAAATCCTGAACCTGTGTCCCCCTGCGGAACCGCCTCCAGGACCTCTTTGTCCAAGAGATCCTGAATAGCGTCGTCGAACAGACGCCTTTTTGAGGGTTCCTGAGAAGGACGAGTAAAATGGAACCGAAAAGGAGGAAGGGAAGAGAAAGGGATCCTGTATCCCTCTGACACCACCTGAAGAACCCATGGGTCCGCCACTGACTCCTCCCAAGTCCGGCGAAAGATGCGGAGACGACCGCCTACAGCCGGATGCGGACCCGGGTTCGGCGAGTCATGCCGAAGCAGTCTTGGAGGTCTTGGCCTTGGAGGCAACTTTGGGCCTCCAGGACTGTTTGGGCTTGGAGGAGGAGCGCGTAGTGGGAGGACCCGTTTGGGCCGAGGAGCGTGTCTCAGTCTGAAAGGAACGAAAGGACCGATTGCGTTTGGCTGGAAACTTTTTCTTAAAGACTGAGGGTAGAAGAGTACTTTTACCGCCAGTAGCCTCACTGATCATTTCTTTGAGCTCAGAGCCAAAGAGCAAATTCCCCTGAAAGGGCAAGGAAAGCAAGGCTTTCTTAGAGGCTGTATCAGCAGACCAAATTTTCAGCCAAAGAGCGCGTCTAGCCACCACAGAAGAAGTGGAGGCCCTCGCCATCATGCGCACAGCATCAAAAGCAGCATCAGCAACATAGTTCTGAGCTTCAGTGATATTAGCAAGAAGCTGCAACTGTTCAGATACAGGCGCATCCTGGCGAACCGCTTCAGTCAGTCGTTCAGTCCAGGCTGCAATAGCCCTATTAACCCATGCCACAGCAAAGGTGGGGCACATAGCAGTGCCAATAGAGGCAAAAATAGATTTAAGAGAGAGCTCTAATTTCTTATCCGTCCAGTCCTGCAAGGCAGAGGCATCTGAGACAGCCAAAGCAGTAGATTTGGATAGTCTAGACACAGGAGCATCCACCTTGGGAGGATGAACCCATTTTGCCAGCTCCGCTTCGGGAAAAGGGTAAAGTTTGGCAAACTTTTTGGAGACAGAGGAAGATCTATCAGGATACTTCCATGCCTCAGAAACCAGACGGGCAAGAGTAGGGTTAGTTGGAAAACAAACAACAGGTTTAGATGGCTTTTTCTGAAAAACATCAGTAGGATCATAAGTGGATTCCTGAGTCAGAGGAAGGTTGAGCGTATTCAGAACCGCTCTGATCAGACCCTCAGCCGAAACTTCAGGGTCACACTCATAGGGGTCCCCAATGGACCTGTTAGATTCAATAACAGTACGTTCCTCAGCATCAGAATCCTGTAAAAGTTCTTCTTCAGAAGAATCAGTGATATCAGGAGCTCCCTGTGGCTTAGGCAGGGAGGTCCTGATAGTAGAGGGGGTCTGCCAGACCTGGAGAGCCCCCTGTACCTGAGAGGGAAAGAGTTGAAGCGTGGATCTGAGATCCCTAGTGGCAGCTTTAAACTCCCTCACCCAAGATGGCTCAATAGCGTGGCTGGGAAGCCCAGGGTTGCTATCTTTATCAGTACAATTAGGGCATAGATCCCCCACATTATCGCAATCCAGCCCAATGTGGCAAGAGGAGCAAAACGCCATGGGGGTAGAAGACCCCCCAGCCTCCTTAGTCTTGGGTCTAGCCCCTAGCTCCAGTGAAGTAGACATGCTCACAGCGTCAATATACCCCACAAAAAACACTATCACCCAGAAAAGTGTTAAAGATTAAAGTTTCACCCCAGAAAAGGTCTAAAAACGGACTTATCTGGCCAGCGAAGGGTTAATCTGGTGAGGAGAGAGAAGGCTCGGTCCCTGCGTAGTGTACTCGCCTTGGAAAAGTACCACAAAATGGCGGCCGTCATGACAGCCAATCAGAAACAAGCGCGAGCTAAGCGCTCATGGGAAATGTAGTTTTCCCTATGCAAGTACCCCAAACAGTGCCCGAAGCCCCCCTGAGCCCCCTACAGTAATAAAACACCAACCGGATGATAGAGCAGGAGCCTAGCATTAAAATGAGCCTACTCTGAAGTTGCTGTGACAAGCGGTTTCAGAGATATGTCCCAAACTGTGAATTCCCATAGAGAGTAAAGGAGCTCTGCTGCTGAGCGGGAAAAAGCCGCGCTTAAAGGCGCGGAACACCATTTTTAATAAAGTTTAGTAAAACATTAAAAAGTGCCCAAACAAGCATGAAATACATGAGAAACATAAATAAATGAATACCCAATGCTCCAAAACTCAGAGAATAACACAGAAATTGCATAAATAGTGATAATGCAATAAAAACACCCTATGAGTGCTGGAGTGTATTAAAACTCCCAAATACAAGCCCATCAAAGGGACACTGTGGGGACAAGTGGACCTTCAGCACTCAATGGGTGACTCACCTTTCTCGCAGACTTCTGTCTTCAGGTGACCATGATAGGGAGGGAAAGAACCAGAGGTAATTTCCCCAACAGGGGAGCTGCTTAACACAAGCTGTCCCCTCTTCAGGTATAGGTCCACAGAAATCCCTGGAAGCTGCACCAGCCACTTTGAAGAGGGCAATTCACAGCCATGGTCACCCTCCTAATGGTGGTATTCCATATTTGAATAAAAATAATAAAACTCTAAGAAGCATAGCTGTTCTCTGCCTGGTGTGCAGGCACACCAGGAACAAATCAATATGGGTGGCTCTGGCCAGAAGGTGGCTTAAGTAAGAGGGGAGGCTCCGCCCCTTGCAAATTATTTGCATAATTGTTCCTGCCTATTAAAGGGGACTACACATCCCATGGTACCAGTGACCTGTATTGGACGACAGTGAAAAATAATTTAGAACAAGACCACAGTGTTTTATTTACACAGACTCATTTATATACACATATACTGATGTTTAAACAAACAATAATGTGAGTTTTATTGCTGTGAATCCATGTGATACACTTATTTAAATACACTACCTAATCTGATATCCTAAACAAGGGACTCCAGGGTTTTATATGGGCCTCAAAGAGGCACTTGTCCGTAATACAGAGGAACACTTGGGAGGTATGGACCCCTAATATCTCATACAATTATATATATATATATATATATATATATATATATATATATATATATATATATATATATATATGGCTTAAAATTTAAAGTCTTTTTCTACTAGCCAGACCTGAAAAGTTACTCACCACTGCAAGCCAAAACATACCCACCAGGGCTGAATTTCTACTCGCCAGGGCTAAATTTTCACTTGCCATTGGCTAGTGGCGAGTGGAAATTTTGAGCTCTGTATATATATATATATATATATATATATATATATATATATATATATATATTAAAAATAGAAATCTTAAAGGGATAGTAATGATTCATAATAAAAGCAGCTCTAATTAATCATCATAGTATTTGGGCCTTGGAAAGTGTTATTTCAATACTGTCAGAGTTGTAGTTCAAGAGTAATTGAATGATACAGTATCTCCCTCCCGCCCCTTTTACTGGTGTAACACTGCTCAGCCAGATCAGAAGGGAGGTGCCCAGGTAGATTGCAGAGAGGGACAATCTTCAATTAAGATAAGGGAAAAACCTGAAAAACTTGTCAAGGGGGGCAGGGCTTTCATTGTTCTCATAGGAAGAAAATTGTCCCCTTCTGTTATCTGTCTGGTCTATGGACTGCATTCCATATCTGAGAAGAGATGGCTTACACTAGGTAAAAGGGGCGGGAGGGGAAACTTTGCTTGTGAATATCTCTTAAACCATAAAGGTTTGAGAGATAAGACTTACATCATTCTTCATGTTTTTTTTAATGCCTACAAAATAAAATAAAGATAAAATGAAGTATTACTATCACTTTAATAGTATATTTATACCAGTTAACAAAATGATAGTGAGTGAACAGAATAAATATCTAAATCAAACCAGTATTTGGTGTGACCAACACCCCTTTTGCCTACAAAATAGCATCAGTTCTTCTAGGTACACTTACACACAATTTGTTAAGGAACTCAGCAGGTAATTTGTTCCCAACATCTTTGAGAACTAACCACATATCTTCTGTGGATTTAGGCAGCCTCAGTTGCTTCTCTCTCTTCATGTAATCCCAGACAGACTCAGTGATGTTCAGGGCTCTGTGGGGGCCATACCATCACTTCCAGGATGCCTTGTTCTTCTTTATGCTGAAGATAGTTCTTAATGACTTTGGCTGTATGTTTGGGGTCATTGTCATGCTGCAGAATTTGTGGAATATCAGATGCCTCCCTGATGGTATTGCATGATGAATAAGAATCTGTCTTGGCATTGAGGAGACCATTAATTCTGACCAAATCCCCATCTCCATTTGCAGAAATGCAGCCCCAAACTTGCAAGGAACCTCCACCATGTTTCACTGTTGCCTGCAGACACTCATTCTTGTACCGCTCTCCAGCCCTGGAGACTGCCTACTGCTACAGCCAAATATTTCACATTTTGAGTAATCAGTCCATAGCACCTGCTGCCATTTTTCCGTATCTCAGTTCCTGTGTTTTCGTGCATAGTTGAGTCACTTGGCCTTGTTTCCACGTCTGAGGTATGGCTTTTTGAACCCAAGTCTTCCATGAAGACCACTTCTGACCAGACTACTACGGACAGTAAATTGGTGTCCCAGAATCCCACTGTTTTCTGCCAGTTCTGAGCTGATGGCACTGCTGGACATCTTCCGATTGTAACAGAAAATAAGCATAATGTGTCTTTCATCTGATGCACTAATCTTCAAAACCTTCAATACAACACATGTGTAAAGTCTCCTGGTGGCCCCATTATGTCACTGGGCAGACTTCTCTTACTGAACCTTTACTGTGTTCCTGTGGGAATGCAGTAAAGTTGCAGCATGAAGGATTTTGATGTGATTCCCCAAGCCGATAGTCACCCATAGTCCATCATGTTAACTTTCCCAATGGCAACAGACCCAATGCAGCATCTCTGGATTGGTGTCACCCATGTGACATGTACCTAAAGAGTTAAGATTATCATGTGCAGAGAGCAGAGTTTGAGGTCCTGTGCTCCTGGTAGCAACTGTAATGTCCTGGAACATGATATCCAGGACTTTGTATAGAGGTTATCTGTTGCACCAAGTGGCAAGGAAAAAAATCATAGCAGCCATTAGGATTTTCTGACCATAGTAAGGTGACAGAGGTATTATTATCATTATTAGGAGGCTTCATTCAAATTGACATTTATTGTAGTGTACACAGCACTGGATCATATCCATTCTATATGCATCAGGATGGTTGAAACATTTTGCCTGAAAAGTGAAACGGGCGGAAAATAGCATTTCCCGTCGTGCTGGAAAGTTTTCGCGAAAAGCACAGATTTTCTGCTTTTTCTCCTCTTTGATCTTTGCATTGAAATAAGACGGATACCCAAAAGACAGAGATTTACAACTGACAGTGACTCACACTACAGGCAGGAGAGGGGCCAGTATATTACTGACTAAGGTCTATCCTTATACAGAACTGATAAATTAAGCTGAAATCTTCTTGATGCTTGCTACAGGCAGATAGACAGGCAAAGAGGAGGATAAGCAGTTGTATTTGTAGTTGTTTTTTTGTACACAGTGACAGATAAGTACAGTTTGCTAAAACATACATATAATAAAACAAATTAACTGATAGGTGACAAAGACAGACAGGGACCCTGAAGTGAGCTATGTCTGAGACCAACAATGATAGTCAAATACTTGAGACAGGTACTTGTATGATACAATATTTTGTGATGGGCAGGACATCATACACAAACTTCAGTTTTATACCTTACTGTTATAAACCACACTACTTTTATAATATCCAGGAAAAGTACTAGGGGCAGGAGTAAAGGGAAAGGAGTAGAAGTAGTGCAGGGGAATGCTAGTGAACTGGTAGTCCAAAAACTGACCACAGCCTTGGTTGCTGCATTGTGTATAATAAACAATGATGATCCTTCTCCTCCTGTGGAGGCTGTTGTGAAAGTGGCATAAAAAGTATCATGCATGAAAAGTTCCTCCACCACCAGTAATATTAATAAACCATTTAAGAGCACTCAATACTCAAATTCTAGTATTGATGGCATTGCAGAGGAAGTTGTAGCAAGTTCAAACAACTGTTGTGTTTGACAGGGAGTGTAACAAGTACATCTGTCCTGAAAGTGGTAGCAAATGTTCTGAAAATCCCTTTAAGGGGAAAAGTAAAAATAAATTGTTTGAGACTTCAAAAAGCCTAGAGGATTATGAGAGTTGTGTTGAAGGAGTGGTGGGCGATGATGATGGTCTAATTATTGATGATCATGTAGTGAAACGGTTTTCTGACACTCAGACCAGGGTGTAAAGTAAAAACACAGTTTATTGAATCAAGGAGTAATACAATGCCCCTAGGGGCCAGCACAGTAATAACAGTAATAGCAAACACGAACAGAGTGAATGCAATACAGCAACTATAATGGGCAATGAATAGATGGGAAATAACCCCAAAGGGTTAACAAGTGCAAGAGGAGAAACTCAGTCCTAGTTTGGCCAACGCCCAGGATATATAGCAGTCTTTGGAACACAGTTCTTGAGTAACAAAGCTGGAGCAAAGTAGCAGTCTCTGGAACACAGTTCTTGAGTAACAAAGCTGGAGCAAAGTGTCTGCACTGAATTCACTCTCAAATAGGATAGGAAGGCACAAGTGCCAGAGCTGAGCTAATACCACCGCCGTGGGTTATGGAGAAGTGCTATTGCCAAGCTGAAGTACAAGAACCTGAATCGCCCTTAACTGAGAATGGAAGTTAACCCTGCGTGTGCCCAATGGATAGTGCCCTGACACCCCTTGGATGTCAATAATGATAGCGACTGCACAAACACTGAGAGCCAAGCACTGGATAGTGCAAATGGATAGCGTAACCTCTGAACGTATGTAGGCCGGAGCCAGGACACCCCTCCAGTGCCGTACAGAACTTTCCCAGCAAGAGCGAACGGATACCAGTGCCAACAGGCGCGGTCACGGTGCACACCAAACACCGGACAGGCAATGCTCTGCAGAAGGTAGTGAGGCGTATCAGAGGTACTAAAGAGCGGCTCTTAACGGATATTTGTATGCTTGGCAAGATAACTGAGGTACAAGACTGGAGACTACAAGGCACCGCAGGAGTTAACAGGTTCTGTACAGGGAGACAGCAACAAACAACGTATGGCAAAGCAACCTCTATCTCAGCTAGAGCGGTGAGAGGAACAGCGAGTCACCAAGTGATCAGAATGTCGTGGACGCGACCGAGACCGTGCAGGTACACCGGAACAGCAGACTGGAACTGGGCGATAACCGGAACCGAAACACAGCAGGAACAGCAGCCGAAGAACAGGATCAATCACGGAGCAGGGTCGTCTACCACAGCCAGGTCATACACGTAGCAGGATCATCAGCCAGAACTGGATCAATCACGGAGCAGGGTCGTCAGCCAGAGCCGGGTCATACACGGAGCAGGATCATCAGCCAGAACCGGATCAATCACGAAGCAGGGTCGTCAGCCAGAGTCGGGTCATACACGGAGCAGGATCAGCAGAAGAGTCAGACAAGCCGGGTCGGTACACAGGAGAACTGGAACACAGCAACAAAGCGCAGATACTGGAACACCACGAAAGGGCAAATCACAAGTGCCCAAGCCCCAGTGTATAAAGGCACATCCTGGGAGGGCCAATCAGCATCCTCCAATGCACAGGTAGTACAGTTAAGATTGACAGCATAGCACGGGAACCGTGATACGTAGCTCTAGAATATTTACCTCCAGTGTCCGCCTCTTCTTTTGATAAAGATGACGTTGAGAATGAGAGATATGATGACATGGCCAGAAAACTAACTGTAAGGAAAAGGCTCAATCTTCTACAAGTGAAAAGAAGCAATGTACCTGTTTATAAACTGAGAGATCAATTGGAAAATCTGACAAGTAAAGATGCCTAAAAATTCATAATCATCCTGTCAGTCATTAGCATTGTCACCACTTCCAAGTCCAATCTCCACATACTAATGTTAATTAATCAGCAACACAGATCATCAACATCCACAACCCTAGCTATGATGAGTGCTTCTGCTGCTTTGGAAGAGCAGCACCTTGTTCACATACTAGTAGTATAATTGCAACATTTAGTCCCAGTAGTAGTAATAGCCCCTCAGTAACCCCTCAGTCTATAAAGTTTACAGTACAGAGGTACCTAACTCCATTAGAGGTATGTAGTAGGCCCTCAGGAACCCCTCACTCTATGAAGTCTACAGTACGGAGATACATTACTCTGTAAGAAGCATATAAGTAGGGAGAAAGCAGGATCAGACATACGCACATCATAATTGAGATCCCACCAGAAGCAAACCACAGGTCTGTTTGGAAGACACAACATGTCGTCCTTCAATTGCAAAAAACAGAGGAGAATGACCTGAGTTTGTTGTAGGAGGTCATAGAGTGCTCCCACCTGCCTTCCCCACCAGCACCAGCACATCCATTACCAGAAGTCATGTTGTTAAAGCAATAAAGTTACACAGTTCCTCTGCTATGTACTGTCAACCCACACTCAGTGCAATTAGTAAGTTCTTAGGAAGGAATCAAAAACTTCACAAAAACCCACACAAGGTACACTTGTGGAATGGCAAAATTGCCAAAATGTTGGCAGCTAACTTGATGCCTTATGCAGTGGTTTTAAAGAACTGATATCATGGGTTGCACCCCACTGGCATATCCCAAACCACCATTATTTTTCAAGGACTTCTGTGCCAGAATTGTACAAGAAGGGTGTTAGCAGTGACTTAAAGTCAAAATGATGATGCAGGTGTTACCTCCCTCATTAGACGTCCAGGCTGGTGCTGGGTTTCTCTTGTGTTTCTGTGCAATTTTCTAACATGTTCTTTGTGTCCATGAGGAAGACAAGGGGCACAGTGACAGCGTCACATGACGTGCCAGGACCGTCAGAGCAGGATATATACCCAGGAGATAGCGGCCAATCAGAGTCAGTAAATCCAAATGGCGAGTGGTTTCATGCTCCTCTTTGGCAAAAAAGGTGTTACATAAAATTATAGGCCTAATTGCTATCCCAACCTTCTTGTCCAACCTCCTGCAAGAGATGAAGCTGCCAGTGGCAGCCTCCTTTCTATTCGCTGCGCAGGTGGAAGTGATATCACAGAAACCAGGAGGAATTCCCATTTGCTGGTCTGCAGCTCATAGCAGCAGCTTTGAGGGAAGGAAACCAAGATGGGACCTGTATATGCAGGGTGATAAATTAATAATGGTACTACAGATGGGAAAAGCAGTAATTAATTAGTAAATACTGAGCGCTAGCATTTTCTTTACCATGTTAAATTCAAGCTGTTGCGTGCCATTGGATTGTCCAACACATTGCTTCGTAATGCTTTGGACACGCTTCTGGTGCTCAAAGGGTTATTACCTTTGCGTGCCACAGAGGTATCCAATGCATTGCGTTGCAATGCGATGGATACCTCTATGGCACGCAAAGGGTTAAAAAAAAAAAGATAGGCTGGCATAAAAAAAAAGCCCAAAAAGATGCTCAGCAGAACATTTGGAAGATTAGAGGATGTGTGTCCTTTACGCATGATAAAATCTTGTGAGACAGCGAAATATTACCACTGCAATGTCCTGAAGGTGTGTCCTTGTCAGAGTCCTGTGCTGCCAGTTTACAAGCAATGTAATAATATGTTAATTGAAAAATCATTTATATTCACCAAACAGCCAAGGAATTGATTTGTGCAGAAAATCTCTGCTAATGAACTCATGTTCCTTATCCCGTAAGGGATTGGTAAAGGTAAATAATAGTAGTATTAATCTGAACTATCACTTTCTAATACTGTCAGATATTCATATAAAAGTTTCCAAGCCTTGACACAACTTAATGTTTCACAATAAAAGCAACTCTGATTAATCTTCATAGTATTTGGTTTATGGAGAGTGTTATTTCAATACTGTCAGAGTTATAGTTCAAGAGTAATTCAATGATAAAGTATCCCCCTTTGCCCACCCCTTTTACTGATGTAACACTGCTCAACACTGCAGCAAGACTGTCCGGATGGATCACAGAGAGGGACAATCTTCAGTGAGCATAACCTGAAAAACCTGTCAAGGGGGGCAGGGTTTTTCTTATGATCACAGTATGAAGACCGTCCCTTGCTGTGAGCTGTCCGGCCCCAGGACCAGATTCCACATCTGAGGGGAGGAGGTTTACACTAGGTAAAAGGGAGGGAGGGGGATACTTTATCATTCAATTACTCTTGAACTACAACTCTGACAGTACTGAAATAACACTCTCCATGGCACAAACACTATCAAAATTAATTGGAGCTGTTTTTGTCAAACATTACTATCTCTTTAAACAAATATTTATAACAAATTTCTGTGTACTTATATATCCCCAAAATGTATTAAAATTATTAATTATTAATTGGACCTGCTTTTCTGTGAAACATTACTATCTCTTTAGCAGAACTGTCACTTTGTAACAAATTGTGTGATTTTGGAAGAGCTTTCAGAATCACCTATATCATATATTAGCATCGCCTGGAACTTTTAAAATGAGCTGAAGGAGATCTTTGCAATACTAACCTTATTAGTACATTCCAGCTGATATCTCCCAGCTTGCTCAAACTGAGAGTTGCACCAGTCATTGCTCATGGAACCTCCAACAGGCTACAGTTTACAGATCTCACTGCCTGAACACACAACAGACATACAGGACTTCTCCTTTTGCCTTTCTGGTATACATTTCACCAATTTGGAGAGTAAAGAAGCAGTTAATTTCTGTACATCATGTAGTGGGCAACACTGAGCTCACCCTGAGAATAGTGGCGTAACTAGAAGCCACCGGGCCCTGGTGCAGAAATTGCTGGGCCCCCCCATCTTCACATTGCCCCATGTCCATCTCCAACCTCCATCACCGGCTCCCGCGCAGTTCTCAGTAATGCAGGGCACTGGGAGATGATGTCATCTCCCAGAGCTCTGCATCACTAGAGCGCCAGGAGATCAACTGAGCTGCTGCGGGCACGGGCTGCGGGCGAGTGGCAATGGGTTCGCAGGGGACAGCCCGGCCCCTGGAGTGACGGGCCTGGTCGCAGGTGCGACCCCTGCGATCCCTATTGTTACGCCACTGCCTGAGAATTTGGCCCTTTACCCCTAAGTCCCTGAGATGTATGTCAAAATCCTGAGTCTCAAGGGCAAACCCTGAGCATTCCCAAGTATGTATATTAGCAATATTTCTATTTAAAACAAGTTATAAGAAATGTTGATTTGCCAGTTTATGCAAATTGGTTAGTACTAGCCATCATGACAGCCAGGTACTAACGTTCCACACTGCTCTCCCCCTACTTACCACATCCTTGCAGCCAGATGCTAACATTCCGCTTCTCTCCTTCCCAACTGTTAGTCCCCGATAACCAGATACTAACATTTCACACAATGCTCTTCCTACCAACTGCCATTTCCTGCCACCGCTCTCTCCTCCCATGCCCTGCTGGGCAGTACTAGCTAATTTGCATGAATTAAGAATAATGCAATTCTCATCAGAATGGATGCTACCACTGAGGTCATATTGCAGGATGGAGGATAAACCAGGGGTGTATTGTCCCACTGGACTTCTGGGTGTGCCCCGATGGGCAGCATCCCAGGTGGGCCAACAGGATGATCATCCATTGTGCATCAGGACATCAAGGGATATCAGTGAAAGATTGTTCCACCACACAAGGTTTAGGGAAGGTAAAAAGTAGCCAAGGGTTAAAGGGTGACCTAGACAAGGTGGAAAGGGGTAGACAAGGCTTAAAAGAAAAAAGAGAGGTAGGCTAGGGATAAGGTAGATAGGTGGACCAGGGTTAAAGAGGAGAAAAGAGGTGCACGATGGTTAAGTGGGAGTGAGAGGTGGACAATTATTACATGTGGAAGAGAGGTGTAGAAAGATTTAGGTGGGAGAGAGAAAGAGAGAGATGACAAAGGTTAACCCTTTGAGTGCCAACGAATTGCTTAAAGAGGGGGAGGGGTACAAAATCATTAAGAGTTAGACAGGGAGAAAGGCTGTGGACAAGATTTTAAAGAGGGTAGGAAAGCATTAAAGGAGGGGAGATGTTTATTGGGGAAGAAGGTTAATGGGAAAAGTGAGGGAAGAATAGGGAATTAGGAAGGGGGGCATTGTTCAAGGGTTAGAACAAAAAAAGGTTAAAGTGAGAGAGGGACAAGACAGCCTTTCACTGGTGATGTAGCAGCGGCCCCACAGACAGGTTTTGTGTGTGTGAGAGAGACACCACCATGGCCTTCACTCAGCTCACATTTTCTGTAGGAAGTGGCACTGGTGGGGCCCCAAGCTGTCCTACATTTCATACATTGTAGTGCTATCAGCTTCACACTGCCTCCTCTGGTACTCTGGAAGGTAGTGTGGAGTTGATGTTTATGAGGAGCCGATCTATGAAACTGAGGACAGCGCAGGGCCCCACCAGCACCACTACCTACAGGAAGCGTAAATTAAGATAAATAATAAATAATGGGTGCAGCTGAAGCCCATCGCTTCCCTAAATACCCCTGACTGTAGTGTTAGAGGTTTAATTGATATGCTGCCCTTTGGACTCCATCTCACCTGGCGAAGGTGTCTTATATCCGATGTGTTGACTGGTGAGATCTGTAAGTGCACATAAAAGATGACTGAAACTCTCTCACCTTCTTCATGTGTACCCCGTGATTTACATAGTAACAGAGTAGATAAGGCTGAAAAAAGACATGCGTCCATCAAGTCTAGCCCATGCCAATAACACCCCTGTTTATCCAGAGGAAGGGAACAAAAAAGCCCTCTGGAGATATTTCAAGTGTAGGTGTGTGTGTGTGTGTGTGTGTGTGTGTGTGTGTGTGTGTGTGTGTGTGTGTGTGTGTGTGTGTGTGTGTGTGTGTGTGTGTCAAATAGTTCCCCGGCTCAATATCCTATTTGCTTTGAAGCCATCTGTCATAACTGTCAATATTGTTCTGTGCTAGACAGGCATCCATTGCTTTTTTGAATGCAGTTACATTATCTGCAAGCACAACATCCCGAGGCAAAGAATTCCATAGCCTTACCGCCCTTACTGTAAAGAATCCCTGCCTGTGTTTTAGTCGAAAGCGCCTTTCCTCAAGTCTTAATGGATGACCTCTTGTTCTTAGCTCAGCTCTTTGCATAAATAATTCATTGGATAGTTCTTTGTATTGACCTTGAATGTATTTGTAAATGGTAATCATATCACCCCTTAGACGTCTATTTTCTAATGTAAACAAACCCAGTTTGGCTAGTCTCTCTTTGTAACTCAGATCCTCCAATCCCTTTATCAGTTTTGTTGCACGTCTCTGCACCTTTTCCAGTTCAGTAATGTCTTTTTTTAGAACAGGCGATCAAATTGTACTCCATATTCTAGATGAGGCCTAACCAAGGATTTATACAGAGGTAGGATAATATTAGCATCCCTTGCTTCTACACCTCTTTTTATGCAGGCTAGTACTCTATTTGCTCTTGCAGCAGCTGAGTGACTCTGCACACTGCTGTGAAGACTATTGTCTATCAGTACACCTAAATCTTTCTCTAATGAGGATTTCCCAAGTTGTTTCCCATTTAGAGTATATGTAGCAAGTTTGTTTCTACAACCCAAATGCATAACCTTACATTTATCTACATTAAATGACATCTGCCACTTTTCTGCCCATTCACTTAGTTTATCTAAATCCTTCTGTAGGGAAAAAACATTGAGCTCTGTATGTATTTCCTTACATAGCTTAGTGTCATCAGCAAAGATTGAGATGCTACTTTCAATTCCCACTTCTAGATCATTAATAAACAAATTAAAACGCATTGGGCCCAGGACTGAACCCTGCGGCACCCCACTTATAACCCTAGACCAATCTGAAAAAGTTCCATTTACAACTCTCTGCCATCTATCATTTAACCAGTTCTCAATCCATGTACAGATAACACCACCCAAACCAAAGCCTTTTAATTTATGCAGTAACCTGTTGTGAGGCACTGTGTCAAAGGCTTTTGCAAAATCCAAGTATACTACATCAACAGCAATTCCCCTGTCCAAATTACTACTCACTCTTTCATAAAATGCAAGTAAATTAGTCTGACATGATCTGTTCTTCATGAAACCATGCTGATTCCTACTAATGATATTGTTTGTCTTCACATAGTTCTGAATACTGTCAGTTAATAACCCTTCTAGTATCTTACCCACTATGGAAGTCAAGCTCACAGGTCTATAATTTCCTGGTTTGGATCTTGCTCCCTTTTTAAACAATGGAACTACATCAGCTTTCCTCCAATCACAGGGCACTATGCCTGATGAAAGCGAATCAATAAATATTAAGTATAATGGTTTTGCTATTACTGAACTAAGTTCCTTAAGTACCCTTGGGTGTACACCGTCCGGTCCAGGCGCTTTATTCACTATAACCCTTTCCAGTCTCTTTTGGACCTTGTCCTCAGTAAGCCATGTAGATGTTGGAGGAAATTCCATGGTTTTGTCTGTTTGCCCACAGCTTGTCATTTCTGCTTCCTTTGTATAAACTGTGACGGAGGAAAGAGGACTGCATACCAATTAATGCTTCTCATGCCACATACAAGCCTCTTAATCCAACCCAGTGCCTCCCTACTTAACCCCTCCCCAGTACCTCTCTATCACCCCCATCTTCTCTCCATCACCACCAAGTTCCTTTCACCAATGATGTAGCAGGGCCCCCACAGCCAGGTGTGTGTGAGTGTGAGAGGGAGGACAGGGGTGTGAGATACCCTGGTGTGTTCTTTGTGTGCTTACTCCATTTTCCTCACCCTCATTCAATATCTACTTCATCCTCCATCATCCCTTCAATATTTACCTCCCTCCATTTTCTTTTTCCATCCCTCTATCCTCTTCCTTTTCTCCCTCCATAAACCCACGCATTTATTCTCTATCCAACCATCTTCTTTCCCATCTCTTCTCATCCTCCATGTTTACATCTTCTTCCTCCCACCATCCATTCCTCTTCCTCCCTCTTCTTTCTCCTTCATGTTTCCATCTTCTTCCTCTATCTCACTCTCTCTTCATATTCTCTCTCCAGCTACAGTTCAGATACAACCCCACCCATATTCCAGTCTGTTCAGCCCACTCCTGACCCATTCCAACCACTGTCCCACCAATTTCACTGCAATAGCCTCCTTTTAACCACTTCCATATGCACCCAGTTAAGCTCCACCAAACAACATGATGTGAAACACATCATTTGGGCACTCCCATCCTCAGATCTATAGTGTGGTTTAGGGAACCTGGGATGAAAAGGTTCCAACATGTGGGGCCCCTTAACAGTGTTTTCAGGGGGACTTCAGCATTGTGTTTTATGAAACTGACAAACAGGTGAGTTGATTTTCCCAAAGGGCTGAATGGAGCCATTTCTGTGCTACATACAGCAGCCCTGAGCTTTTAACTAAATCTACTCCTATATAAACAGACAGAATAAAACAAGGTTATTGCCCTTTAACGTTGTCTTGGTTAAACCCAAGAAGAGAATACCTTCTGGACATATTCTTTTTACTTTATAATGATAGATGAATGATAATGTCTTATCTCCATTCATCGATGAAATAAACTCTAGTGTTCTATAAATATATCACATCTGTATTAAAGAGATAGTAATGTTTCAAAATAAATGCAGCTCCAATTATTCTTTATAGTAGGGTGACCAGACCTCACCTTTAAAGGGATAGTAATACTCCATTTTATCTTTATTTTATTTTGTAGGCATTAAAAAAACATGAAGAACGATATAAGTCTTATCTCTCAAACCTTTATGGTTTGAGAGATATTCACAAGCAAAGTTTCCCCTCCCGCCCCTTTTACCTAGTGTAAGCCATCTCTTCTCAGATGTGGAATCTGGTTGTAAGACCAGACAGATAACAGCAGGGGACAATCCTCTTCCTATAAGAACAATGAAAGCCCTGCCCCCATTGACAAGTGTTTCAGGTTTTTCCCTTATCTTAATTGAAGATTGTCCCTCTCTGCAGTCTACCTGGGCACCTCCCTTCTGCTCTGGCTGAGCAGTGTTACATCTGTTAAAGGGGCGGAAGGGGGATACTTTGTCATTGAATTACTTCTTAACTACAACTCTGACAGAATTGAAATAACACTCTCCAAAGTCCAAATACTATGAAGATTAATTAGAGCTGCTTTTATTATGAAACATTACTATCCCTTTAACCGGGGAAAAAATACACACTGCAGGTCTGCTTTGATTTCAGTACATTCCTGAAATATGCTTATTTCTTATGTGTCCCTGGTTAAAGGGAAGGTCTGGTCAGCCTACTTTATAGTTTATAGGCCATGTAGAGCGTTATTATCATTCTGTAGGATGTATAGTTCCAGAGTAACTGAATGATAAAGTATCCCCCTCCCTGCCCTTTTACCTATGTAAAGCTGCACAACAAGACCATCCAGATGGATCAAAGCAAGGGACAATCTTCTGTTAGTATAAGGAAAAACCTGCCCTCCACCTTCAAGTGGGGAATGGTTTTCCTTATGCTCACAGCCAGAAGATTGTCCCTAACTGTGAGCTGTCAGGTCAAGTGACCAGATTCCACATCTGATGGGAGGCGGCTTACACAGGTAAAAGGGGCGGGAGGGGAGACTTTATCATTCAATTACTCTGGAACTACACATTGCAGAGAATGATAATACCTCTTTACATGGCCCAGAAACTATAAACAATAATAGGAGCTGCATTTATTTTGAAACATTACTATCCCTTTAATTACAGAACTTCAGAACCAATGTAACTTGTGCAACGAAATTTCTTCACTGTGGAAAAAAAGCATGGAAAATTTTTATATCAAACAGCAATTTTCCACTTTGGAATGGCTGATCATTACCATGTGAGCTGGAAATGCCCAGCCTCATTAAAATTAAGTGGAGTTTTCATTTAAAACTCATTACTTGTGGTGTTTGTACAAACAGCCTTTATGAAGATTGCTATACTGATCCGTATCATACAGTCTGGGTTCAGCTGTGGGCTATGGTGAATTTCCATTTTATGGGAGCCGTGCATATTGTGTTTAACATAGCCATCGTTTAACCCTTTGAGGTCTAAAAAGCTGTGCAAAGCATTGTGAACCAGTTTGCTGCACACTCCCCTCTGGCACTAAATGGTTAACCCTTTGCATGCCAGAGGGTTATACAAAGCAATGCATTGCATACTGCTCTGGCACTCAAAGGGTTAATGGAACACTAACGCTTAATAGTAAACGGTATCCTTTTAAAATGTTGCACTGAAAAGCGCGTGAAATGAAACAGCGCATTCACCAGGTCGCATTGATGAAAAGGGCGACATGACAATCTCGCCCTGCTTTAAAAGCGTGAGATTCTCATTTTGCCGGCTTAAAAATCGCTTCAACCTGCCATGTGAAATAGTAGTGGCCACAATTTTTTTTATCCTCCTCTCAGCATCACTGATTTCTGGAGCTTCACTCTCTTAATGTTTTGGGGGTTTTTTTAACCCTTTCGGGTTAACTGTAACAGACTCCTCATGCTGATGGTAGCTGCCACCGTTACTGGATTTGTCAGAGTTCAACGCAGTACCTCTCTGGCACCAAAAGGGTTAAAAACCCCCCCAATAACACAGAGAGTGAAGCTCCATAAATCCCTGCTGCTGAGAGGAAGATAAAAAAACGTTGCGTCCACTACTATTTCACATGGTGGGTTGAAGAAATTTTTAAGTCGGCGATATGAGAATCTCACGCTTTTCATGCAGGGAGAGATTCTCAATGCAATCTGGTGAATGTGCCATTTTGTATCACACACTTTTAAGTGCAACATTTTAAAAGTGACCCATAGTAAACCTCCACTTACCTTAATCTGCCTCTATGAATCAATTCTACGTGGATTAGTCCTCCAAAATTAATAATTAAAGGAGAGCAACCCCTAATGATAACCTCCATTTACCTTACTGTGGCAGAAAATCCTAATGGCCCCTATGAATTTTTTACCTTGTGCCTTTGTTCAAGAGCTATCCCCTTCAATCAAACCTGGATGCCATGTCCATGGAGGCAGCCATGACAGCTGCTAGCAGGACATCATGCTCAGCTCACAACACATGGTAATCTTGCTTCACAAGGCATTGCACACACCTCCTGCCCTTAAAGGGTTAAGTAGGCTCTTTTATTCTCTCTGCTTCAGGACGAAAAAAACTGCCAACAACTGTCATGTCTGCATCCACCTCCGTGGAGATAACATCCAGCACTGTTTCAAGAGGTTATCTTTTAAACAAAAACACAATGGCAAAATTCATAGGGGGAATTAGTATTTTCTGGCCATTGAAAGATAAGTGGAGGGGTTATAATTAAGACGTGTTAGTTCCCCTTTAACCCTCTGAGTGTCAGAGAGAGGTATCCAATGCATTACAATGCAATGACTTGGATACGTCTCTGACACGCAGAGGGTTAATTAATTCCGGATTTCATGTCCATAGAGGCAGACATGACACTTTTGTGCATAATTGACAGACCATAAACCCCTCCCACTGAAGGTTTCCTTTCTTCTTAAAGGGATAGTAATGTTTCATAATAAAAGCAGCTCTAATTAATCATCATAGTATTTGGGCCATGGAGAGTGTTATTTCAATTCTGTCAGAGTTGTAGTTCAAGAGTAATTGAATGATAAAGTATTCCCCTCCCGCCCCTTTTACTGATGTAACACTGCTCAGCTTAGAGCAGTAGGTAGTGTCCAGGTAGATTGCAGAGAGGGACAACCTTCAATTAAGGTAAGGGAAAAAGCTGAAAAACCTGTCAAGCGGTGCAGGGTTTTCATTGTTCTCACAGTAAGAAGATTGACCCTTGATGTGATCTGTCTGGTCTATGGACTGGATTCCACATCTGAGGGGAGGGGACTTACACTAGTAAAAGGGGCGGGAGGGGGATACTTTATCCTTCAATTACTCTTGAACGCCAGCTCTGACAGTATTGAAATAACACTCTCTATGGCCCAAATACTATAAAGATTAATTGGAGCTGCTGTTTTTGTGAAACATTACTATCACTTTAAGAAGTCTCCACTGGGACGATTTTGGGTTCTCAAAGTCCTGCAACAAAACAATGATGTCTTCCTATTAATTATTAATTTTGGAGAAGGAATTCGTGCATAATTGATTCATAGCAGCCTCTGTAAGCAGGTGGTTACTATTTAGGAGGGGGTGTTAGTGTTTCTTTAAACCTACCCATTCTAGAAACGTAATCATTTTCTTAACCCCATAAGGATTAGTGGTCCTGGGAAGTTATCTTCCCTTAAAGGACTATTTTCATGTATGCCAACACGCTGGCACACATGACCAGTGACGTGTACCGACATGCAGAATGGGAGTCTGAGAGTGACTGCTTCAGTCCTGAAGAGGTCAATTTCAGACCCTGCTAGTGCTTACAGCAACCCCCGCAGGAGCTCTGTAAGCACAAAGTAGCTGACCATCACCAGTCCTTAAGGGAAAAATAACTGTGACGGCCCTGGTATCACCGGTCGTTAAGGGGTTAATTCATACCTCCCAACATTTCAAATGGGCAAAGAGGGACACTTGTGTTTTAAGTGGTGTTTTTGGGGGCGTGGCTGGTGGGTGGGGCATTGCTGAGAATTTTTAAGTTACTTTGTGACCTTTTGACACCTGTTTGTGTATCTGAATAAAGGATATAGAGCAAGACCAAAGTATTTTATGTACACATATTAATTTACAAACACATATACTGAAGATTAACTAAACATTATTGTGAGTTTTATTGCTATGGAGCAGTGTGATACAACTGTATACACACACACTACACAGTCTCATCTCCTAAAAAGAGGGACATCAGGGTAGAAAAGAGGGACAGAGGGATCTGTGTCTCAGAGAGGCTCTGTCCCTTCTAAAGAGGGACACTTGGGAGGTATGTTAATTCCTTCTTCATATTAAAGGAGCAGTAAAACTTTTTTTTATGAAAACACATATTTTATAGAGCATTTCCTGCTGAATAAAACAAGGTCGCTCCCATCGCTGTCAGATGTTTTATTCAAAATTTATATCAGTTCAAATAACCAGGAAGTGAATTTACTGTGTTTACTTCCTGATACTTCTGACTGACAGGAAGTGAATTTACTGTGTTTACTTCCTGATAGTTCTAACTGACAGTAAGTGACAGGCATAGGGTTGCCACCCAGCTGGTATTTTACCGGCAGGCCGGTAAAAAATTGGCTCCTGTCCAATGTTAAGTCTATGGAGGGAATGCCATGGCCGGTATTTTTTTGAAAAAAAGGTGGCAACCCTAAACAGGCAGTTTCTATCACATTCTATGGAGAACTGTATGTCTCTGACTTTCCTGACTTTCCTCTCCATTATAATGTAACAAGAAAACCTAATTAGAATTTGACCACTAGAGGACACTGATAATGTAAAAAAAACATGGGTTTAAACTGTAATAACTCTGGAAATATGAATCTCTCGGCAGTGGGAATACCCTTATTTTACTCAATAGGAAAATCCCTACAAAATATTTTTTTCATAAAAAAAGTTTACTGCTCCTTTAATGTTTTTTTTTTTTTCTACAGTGATTATTAGCTGCTTCCATCACTCCCCTAATTGTTATTAGCTGCCAAGTTTTACTTCTACAATCAAAGTACAACATAAAGTGGATATAGTCAGCATAGAAATATGTTATAGTGCTCAGATATTTTTTTAATTATTTTTTAAATCCAACGTTAACAACAGCAGCAACTGATGTCCAAAACTATTTTATGTGTAATGCGCTCTACAAGTGACCTTGTGAGGAACATTACCACCTAGTGGCCAAAATAGAAAATTGCAGTTTCACCCTTTGAATACCAGTGGGATACACAACACACTGCAAAACAATGCACTGTGCAACCCTCTGACACTCAAGGGGTTAATGAATTAAACATTTTTTTAAAAAGCCATACTAACTATCGAATGAAAAATCTCTCAGCAGTGGGTGTACTGCAATGCGTTCCGTACCCCTCTGGCACTCAAAGGATTAATCATTTAGAAAAGAGTTACAGCATATAATTTTCCATATAGAATGTACTTCTCCTTTAAGCACCACTAATGGAAAATATTACAGGATTGCAGAGTAGAATGTGTATGTAATCAAGACGTATGGCAGAAATTCTTATAAGTGCTGATCTCCTGCTTCACATTGCTCGGTGCTGACCAGTGACTTGGCACGGCTTGCTCCATGTGGAATGCACAAGATTGGCACTTGAATCCCGGCCAATGCATGGAAGCAATTTCAGAGTAAAGTTGGAGTAAGATATTTCAGAAATGAGCTGTGTCAATATAAAAATGGTACTTTTGTTCTGATTTCTTTATCGCTGTCAGTTTAGGGATCTTTGTAATGTAAAATATTCCTGTTCTAACTGAAGGTGCCATGCTTCTCCTAATCTGGGTCTCAGTGTTATGTAGCAGATTCTACTAGACAGAAATGCTGGTGCAACAAAACAGTTAAAAATATATAAGGTTATGGATGCAGGAACATAAAAAACTGGGGGAGTATGGAGTTTTGCAGGGAGGCAAACTCCTTACTGTAGAACTGCTTAGACCTCCAAATTTTGAGGATGCCTGCGTATTTAGGAATCGTGGCTGTAGCCAGAGGAATCTCAATGTCCCTATACCAGTTTTATCTGTCTTTACAGGCTATTATTTAATCCTTGGATGCTAAAGAGATCTCCAGTTTATTGCATAGCAATGCGTAGGAGATCTCGCTAGCAAAAAGAGGTTAATTTTTTTGGCCTTGCTTGTTATAAGCCAAGTGTATTTTGTGTGCTACAAAATAGTTGATTGGACTTGGGGGTGGGGGCATGGGAGGGTTGGAGGTGTGGCCATGGGTGGAGCTAAGGACACCTACAGTGCCTTGCCTAGATGTGCCTGGTATGTAAATCCAGGCCTGTCAACTCCTATAGAGTCTATCTCTTACTGACAGTCTAGTGTAGGTTGCAGGGGTGTCCATAGAGATTTTTCCAGGGGGAAAAAAGCCGTAATCTGATCCCCAGGCCAGCCCATCCAGCCCCTTTGTTTATATGGAGGGGGTAATTGTGGGAGGGGGGTAAATGCCCCCCTCTCGACACCCATGGTAGGTTGGGCTGCTTATGGTTTTCCAGATATTGTTGCCCACTGGTAAGCTAAGGATGATGGGAGATGTGATTCTCCTGCTGTTGTTGGACTACAAGTTGTCACCTCACAGTGAAGTGTGTTTCTACAAAGATCTTAGTTTACACATAAAGTAAGAGAAAGGCCAGATTGGGGGGGGGGTCAAGAGGCTTTTATTTTCTGTCCAAATATATGAGTTCTTCAGAATTAATTGCTACACAATACAGCTTTAAGCTACTGCTGAGTCCAAGGCAACGTATAAATTAGCAGGTCCTTTAATTCCTTGGATAGAAGAGAGACCTCAGATGGACCCAATTGGTTAAATGCACGGATTTACTCTTTTGCTTAAAGTGAGTGCTCAGTCTTGTTTGATCGTTTCACAATTTTGAAAATACATCATGCTTCATTTTGTGTGATCACACCTTGATTCACACAGTGCTTAACGCCTATAGTAGCTTGACATAATATTGAGATTTTACACCAGTCTTCAGAGACTGCTGAGTTATCACACCTTGCTTCCCAGATCATGAGGGTGAATTTCACACTATGTTGTCCGACTGTCATTTTATCCTTGGCTGTGTGAGCCCCTTCCACCGGTATGCTCCATCAGCTGTCCACATTGGCTGGGGTTTTTTTAACCCTTTGAGTGCCATAGGGGTGAGCAACACATTGATTTGTGTACCCCTCTGGCATTCTAAGGGTTAAAGTAGTCTTGCTGCCACAGCTTGTGTTTCTATAATAATCCCTGTTCTTATAGCTGTTGCAGGTGACGTGTGCAGAATTCCCAGGTGCACAAGCACAACCTATTTCGAAATCCCAGCTCCATTATTCCTTAATCCTTTTTGTTTTACCAGGCATTAAGTTAATGTATATTGATCCAAATGTAACTAGAAAACCATCAATAGGCCAACTTTAACACAAAGGTACTTTAGAAATGCACAAAATAGCTCAGGTTAACTCAGCAGAAAGATTAAAATCAAAAGGACTTACTGACGTCAGGCCGTAATCTAGGGGGAAGGGGTCCTGTCACCCCCTTACAATCAGACCAGTAAGAAAACAATAGCATTGGTGAGCCCCTTCTGTTTTCATCATTAACTCTTTGAGCACCATAAAACACCTTTCTGGCACTAAAATGGTTAAATATCAGCTGACGCAGCATCTCCCTGGTGCTTTAAATGAATTGTTTCTCCTCTGTCTTTCACCGTCATGTGAAGCCCTCCTGACTGTACCTGAGAACCTTCTTGTCCCAAGCCTTAGGAAGGTCTGCTAAGGTCTGGTGGTGGGAGTGTCCAAACACATGATTCCTTTCATAAATTGGGTGGAGCATGATTGGGGTGGGTGGGATTTGGAGGAGGGGAGGCAGGGCTTGCCCTTAAATGGGCAGAGAGTGAGTAGAATAGGAAGGAGAACTGGCAGTGAAGTGGGTGGAGTTACAAGGAAACTCATTGAGCCCTGAGAATCATCAACCTTTGTCCCTTGAGACCTGGTAATTAAGTACAGAATCTGGAGTTTGTGTCAGATCCTCTGTGTTACCAGGTATGCTTTTTGAAATTAATCAGTGGTGAATTGTCATTTTTAATCTGTGCTCCAGAATCCAGACCATAGGAGAGGGCAGTGTAGTTATGGGTCTGAATGAAGCTCTCTAAGTAGAGGTCAGTTTGTCACCAAAGCAATGGTTCATTGCTATTTCTGTTGTGCAGTGACATAACAATAGGGGTTGCAGGGGTCGCACCTGCGACCGGGCCCGGCCGCCACCTGAGACCCCCCGCCCAGTGTCACGGACATTTATTAGCTGAGATTTCCCACACTGGCACTCTTATAATGACATCATCCCCCAGAGCTCTGTATTACTGGAGAGGTCCACGCGGGAGCACCAGGTCTTCATAGAGGTGTGTGCCGAAGGAGGCACAGACCTCTACTGCCACGCCGCTGGGCCACAAAGGAGGTAGGAAACCGACACTGGGGGCAATGTGTAGAGTTGGGGCAATGTGGAGAGGTGGATATTGGCTGCAACGTGGAGAGCTGGGGTCAATGTGGAGAGGAGGACACTGGGGGCAATGTGAAGATTTGGGGGCAATGTGGAGAGGAAAACATTGGGGGCAATGTGGAGAGTTGAGGGCAGTGCGGAGAGGTGGATGTTGGGGGCAATGTGGAGAGTTGGGGCAATGTGGAGAGTTGGGGGCAATGTGGTCGGGGGGGGCCCATGGCAATTTTTGCAATAGGGCCCGGTGATCCTTTTTTTGCAATAGGGCCCGCCTTTGCTGCTGGATTTATACAACATCATTAAATCCCAGTATGAGTATTTGATAGAAACTTATCCATTTTCCCTGATGGGAATATATTATCTGCTAATACGTTTAACAACAGTTGAAACGCAGCAAGGAGAATTGGAGTGATTCAGCAAGACGATAGGGAACAAATAAAAATGTCCTTTGTTTTAAATAAAGCTTTTAACACCCTGAATGCTAGAAAAAGGTCTCCAATGCATTACAAAGAACTCTCTGGCATTCAAGGAGTTAAAATATCCCTTTAACCCTTTGAGAGCAAGATAGCCACGCAACGCATTGCTCCAGAATGCGTTGCCTACCCGTCTGGCACTCAAAGGGTTGAATCAATAGGAATGTGAAGAATGTTATTTCTCCCATCCGGCTAGTTGGTTTGCTCCAGAATTGCTGCACCAATCTTTTAAACATAGGGTCCTCCCCAACTAACTATTTCTGCCCTCCCCAATGTAATGCTCTATTAACTCCTGCACTTGCTTTGATGCAGCAGCCACACTAACACCTTGATACTAAGCAGCACAGGATCCTAAATGGATGGCACAGTTAGCCAGACGCATGAAAAGGACTGCTGACTGCACTACTGGACTAGGAGCAACCAGTAATCTCACAAGGTAGCTGACATTTTTGCCACCCCAACTATTTGAAACTGATTCCCTAAACAAGAGCAAATGTCCTTGTAACGTGACGCCTTGTAGCATAAGCTGGATACCTCCTTTATAGTTCCTTTCTCCCTCAGAATAACACTCCAATAGTAAACCGAACCTCCTGTTCCCAAACATCAGCCGAGACTTGATGAAGGGAAGAACTCTCTTTTATTGACTCAAACACACAGCTTATATACACTACAGAGACTCTTATCAAGATCAGCATGCAAATGAATACTTGGGACAGTGTTTCTATGCTTGACCAATCAGTCACCAGCACCCTTATCAAGATAAGAATGCAGATTAAGACTTGAAATTATACATTCTTAACTGGCTCATCAATAACCTCCTCTGATTGGTCAAGGAAGCACAGCAGGAATCAATTAACATTCCTTAGCACAGGCCTGGAGTATAGTGGAAACAAAACCCAACCCCCACTATCTCTGCACTCTAGCAATGTATTGGAAGCAACTATGGCTAAGCTCAGTCTATGGTTGTTAGTCTTTTGGGTAGAAATAGTCTGAAGACATGAGATCCCATATCTCTAACACACCAATATCTTCCATAGTCGCCACAGTTCCGTCACAGGGCTTATGAAAAACATTAGCAATTCAGTAACCGTTTGAAGCTAATTATTGTTCTATCAAAACAACATTGTATATAGCTAATGTGCCACCATTGTGAATGTAACCCTTAGACACATAGGTTCTGATGGCCATAGCTGGGAACTCTTCGGTTTTGCCCCAGAGACTCCGAATTTGCCCCTGTATTACCGGGTCCCTGGGGCAGAGGCTGATTCTCCGGATGTGGGGAGTTTCTTCTGAACCTCTACCCACATCTGCTCCTTCCCCGTCTGTTTCTTCCATTTCTCCTCCTTCTCTCCCATTTCTTCTCCTTCCCCAGTGTATTCCTTGTAGACATGTGCGAATTCATTCGGAGACATTCGGATTTCGTCGAAAATGGGGTCATTCGGAGACATTCGGCCAATCCGAAACTCAAAGGTCATTCGGAAAAAATGATCCGACTTCGAACAGCCCAGGTCCGAAATTCGTCGAAACTTTCGGAAGTTTCGGCAATCGACACATTTCCAAAAGTTTTGACTACTTTTGACCAGGACTTTTTTGTACTTCCTGTGTGCGCTCAATTACTTTCCCTCCATAATTTTCCCTCCATGCCTCTAGTCCAATTCCATTCTCCGTTTCATGCACTACTTCCCTCTTTTGTCTGTATTCGAATAGCCTTCTTTGTTTCATGATGGGGGTTGGACTAATGACACAGTCACACAGAGAGACAGCCTGCATTTCCTCATTGCGTTGTTGGAGCTCAGAGAGAGAATAGATTAGAGAGTGTACAGTTGTTGTCTAGGCAGGCAGGTAGCATTAGGCTAGGCACAGGTAGGCAGCCAGCATTAGTTCCAGTTATTGCCACTGCAAGAGCAAGTAATATTTGTTCCTGTGCAAAATATAAAAAAATATTAGGTATTTGTTCGAATACAGGGCCGGCCCTTACATGGGTCCCAGTGGGTCCATGGACCCAGGCGGCACTTTGACAGGGGCGGCAATTTGCCGTCCCATAGCATGTTTATTTTGTGCACTTCCACCATTTCTGTGTTGCAGGGTGTCCCATCAGTGTGACTGTCAGCAGCCGGGCAGCCCTATGCTCACTCAGTGGCGATGCCTGCTGGCTGCTTCAGTGACGTGAATTATGTGATAGTGAAACATTATGCCTATTTTGTATTGTTTATCGCCCACCTAAAGTCAAGACTTGAGTAAATAGGTCTACCGTCCCAGATTTGCTAGAGAGGTTTTACAAATACAGGAGGGTGCCCCCTGTACAAAATGAATCTAAACATTTGGGATCCCTAGTATGAGTGCACAACAGTGCATGATGTGTCCTGAACAGGATTGCTGCGAGGTGTCTCCACCCAGAAGGTGCTGGCCGGGCTGAGCTTCAACATTGCGACAAGTGACCAACTAAGAGCACCGTGCCGTGCAGCCATAGCATCACCCCCTCCTACTCTCCGGGTCCCGCTGATTGGCAATAACAGGTGAGTCACTAAGAGATCTGAAGCCTTTCTGGAAGTCCTTTCACTTGGAAAGGGGCTAGGTATTACTTGGGGGAGTTGCCTCGTGTGTAAATAATTTCTAGGTGGGAGATGAATGTGCATCACTTATATGTTTCCTAACAGTAGTTAGAATACAACTCCCATCATCCCCTGATTATGACGTTGGGAAATGCCCAGCAATTACCGTAGAGCCCTGTATTGCACACTCACGGAAAACGGTGATATTGCTATACTAAGACAATGCTGTGGACCCCTCTTCAGTATAGATGTCAAGCATTTTTTTTTATTTCTCTCCTGTGTTGCAGTTTGTTCACAACAGAATGTCTCAATTTTTCTTTTTAACACATTACATCTATCACATTACAATCATTGATGTTTATTCTTGATGTAGTATGAAACTCTACAATGTATATACACATAGACTTATCTGATATGAGGGGAAATCAGGATAGGAAAATGAGAGAGAGGAATTTGGGTACTAAAGAGGGACAGTAGGGTAGGAGGCTGGTACCAGAAAATGAAACCTTAATCTTTACCCATGTACTAACATAGAATGTGACATGTAGTTTGTCCATGTTCGAGTGGACCACTTATGTTGAGTAGGATGTGACAGGCATGGGTTTTCGATGTCGAACATATGCTATATTGAAGGACAGGCATGGGTTTTCGATGTCGAGCATATGCTAGATTGAAGGACAGGCATGGGGTTTCGATGTTCGAACATATGCTAAAATGAATGACAGGCATGGGTTTTCGATGTTCGACGTTTGCATTGTGACTGGCATCCCATGCTAGAGTAGAGGTGACATGCACAGACTTTCAATGTACGACAATGTCCGTTTTTGGGATGGATCTTTTTCTAAATGCACACCCTGTCTGCAAATAATGATAGCAGCGTGCACAGAGGCGCACTGCTATAATTTAACCCATGTTAAATTCGGCCGAATAATTCGGAATGGATCAGAATTTCGTCCGAATCGAATAGGCCCGGTCCGAAATTAGGATCATCCGAATTAGAAAAAAAAAAATTTGTCCGAATTCGAATTTTACCGAAAATTTTGCCCATGCACAAGTCTAATTCCTTGCAGGTCAGTGAAGCCCCGCCCCCACTCACTATTAAGCCCCACCCCTTTTTGACGCGAATCACATCATATATCTCCCACAGCGGTACCAAAAGGAGTTCCCCTTCATGGAGACTAAAATGAAAAGTTCCCAGGTATGCTGATGGCCCATCTAGTTACCCATTTAGCTATGCCAAGAGTTCTTAATTCTTCTTTTGCCCATACCACTTCTACTGGGAGGCTATTCCATGAATCACAATATCTGTAAAGCAGGTTTTTCTCGTATTTCGTCTAACTTTTTCCATCCTCCAATTTTAGACCATCTCCATACCTGGATCTCTCTGGATTTCCCTAGGGATTCCGGTTTTCTGGCATAATTGGGGACAGAGGGTGGTGATTCACTCTGTATGTAAAATCTGTATTAACCCCACCCACTTTCTTACCCATTCCGCCTCCTCCTTGCCTTGTCCCGCCCATCTCTGGCACAAACCCCCACCTTCCACCATCCCAATACTGCCCACTTCTATGAAACGCCACCCATATTGTCATGGAAATAGCTTAATTTGGACACACCCATTTCTACCGATACTTGTTACTCCAGGGCTTCTGCCAGAAAAGTCCCCAGTTATGGCCATCTCCTCTTGTCCTAATTTTCCTCTTCTTCTGAGAAAAGCTTCCTACCTGAAATGTATTAAATCCTTTAATATATATGAAAAATCACATTATCCCTCTCTATTCCACCCTTCAATATCCTCGTTGGCATTGAATGAGGTAAAGCACCATTTAAATCATTAGCAATTTTTATTCGTCCCTTCCGGTGCAGTTGGTATACCCTATAACTGAACCTGTTCTTCATGCATCAACCTTTTTAACCCTTTGAGTGCCAGAGGGGTACGCAAAGCATTGCAATGCGTTGCGTACCCCTCTGGCACTCAAAGAGTTAAGTTCAGATTCAAATCAATTTAGGATAAGGTATTAAAAAGGCATTCATTGATTTATCATGGTTGATGTGTAACCCCTTAAGGACCCAATGCATTGAAAAACACGTCAGCCTTGAAGGGGTTATTATGTATTTATGTTTGTGCCTCCTCTTTACACCTAATATTATACCCAGAGTCACACACAATCATAACATTGTACCCAGAGTTACACACAATCATAGTATTGTACCCAGAGTCACACACAATCATCATATTATCCCCAGAGTCACACAATCATATTATTGTAACCAGAGTCACACACAATCACAATATTATCCCCAGAGTCACACAATCATAATATTATACCCAGAGTCACACAATCACAATATTATACCCAGAGTCACACAATCATAATATTATCCCCAGAGTCACACACAATCATAATATTATCCCCAGAGTCACACAATCATAATATTATCCCCAGAGTCACACAATCATAATATTATCCCCAGAGTCACACAATCATAATATTATACCCAGAGTCACACAATCATAATATTATACCCAGAGTCACACAATCATATTATTGTACCGAGTCACACAATCATAATATTATCCCCAGAGTCACACAATCATAATATTATACCCAGAGTCACACAATCATAATATTATACCCAGAGTCACACAATCATATTATTGTACCGAGTCACACAATCATAATATTATCCCCAGAGTCACACAATCATAATATTATACCCAGAGTCACACAATCATAATATTATCCCCAGAGTCACACAATCATAATATTATCCCCAGAGTCACACAATCATATTATTGTAACCAGAGTCACACAATCATAATATTATACCCAGAGTCACACAATCATAATATTATCCCCAGAGTCACACAATCATAGTATTATACCCAGAGTCACACACAATCATAGTATTATCCCCAGAGTCACACACAATCATATTATATCATACACAATCCTAATATTATACCCAGAGTCATCCACAATCATAATATTGTACCCAGAGTCACATACAATCATAATATTATCCCCAGAGTCACACAATCATATTATTGTAACCAGAGTCACACACAATCATAATATTATACCCAGAGTCACACAATCATAATATTATCCCCAGAGTCACACAATCATAATATTATACCCAGAGTCACACACAATCATAATATTATACCCAGAGTCACACAATCATAATATTATACCCAGAGTCACACAATCATAATATTATCCCCAGAGTCACACACAATCATAATATTATCCCCAGAGTCACACACAATCACATTATATCACACACAATCCTAATATTATACCCAGAGTCATCCACAATCATAATATTGTACCCAGAGTCACATACAATCATAATATTATCCCCAGAGTCACACAATCATATTATTGTAACCAGAGTCACACACAATCATAATATTATACCCAGAGTCACACAATCATAATATTATCCCCAGAGTCACACACAATCATAATATTATCCCCAGAGTCACACAATCATATTATTATACCCAGAGTCACACAATCATAATATTATCCCCAGAGTCACACACAATCATATTATACCCAGAGTCACACACAATCATAATATTATCCCCAGAGTCACACACAATCATAATATTATCCCCAGAGTCACACAATCATATTATTATACCCAGAGTCACACAATCATAATATTATCCCCAGAGTCACACAATCATAATATTATACCCAGAGTCACACAATCATAATATTATCCCCAGAGTCACACACAATCATATTATACCCAGAGTCACACACAATCATAATATTATCCCCAGAGTCACACAATCATATTATTATACCCAGAGTCACACAATCATAATATTATCCCCAGAGTCACACAATCATAATATTATACCCAGAGTCACACAATCATAATATTATACCCAGAGTCACACAATCATATTATACCCAGAGTCACACAATCATAATATTATCCCCAGAGTCACACACAATCATAGTATTATACCCAGAGTCACACACAATCATAATATTATCCCCAGAGTCACACAATCATATTATTATACCCAGAGTCACACAATCATAATATTATCCCCAGAGTCACACAATCATAATATTATCCCCAGAGTCACACAATTATAATATTATCCCCAGAGTCACACAATCATAATATTATCCCCAGAGTCACACACAATCATAATATTATCCCCAGAGTCACACAATCATAATATTATACCCAGAGTCACACAATCATATTATTATACCCAGAGTCACACAATCACATTATACCCAGAGTCACACACAATCATAATATTATACCCAGAGTCACACAATCATAATATTATACCCAGAGTCACACAATCATAATATTATCCCCAGAGTCACACAATCATATTATTATACCCAGAGTCACACAATCACATTATACCCAGAGTCACACACAATCATAATATTATACCCAGAGTCACACAATCATAATATTATCCCCAGAGTCACACAATCATAATATTATACCCAGAGTCACACACAATCATAATATTATACCCAGAGTCACACAATCATAATATTATCCCCAGAGTCACACACAATCATAATATTATACCCAGAGTCCCACAATCATAATATTATACCCAGAGTCACACAATCATATTATTGTAACCAGAGTCACACAATCATAGTATTATACCCAGAGTCACGCAATCATAATATTATCCCCAGAGTCACACAATCATAATATTATACCCAGAGTCACACACAATCATAATATTATACCCAGAGTCACACAATCATAATATTATCCCCAAAGTCACACACAATCATAATATTATACCCAGAGTCACACAATCATAATATTATCCCCAGAGTCACACAATCATAATATTATCCCCAGAGTCACACAATCATAATATTATACCCAGAGTCACACACAATCATAATATTATCCCCAGAGTCACACAATCATAATATTATCCCCAGAGTCACACACAATCATAGTATTATACCCAGTCACACACAATCATATTATATCATCCACAATCATAATATTATATCCAGAGTCACACACAATCATAATTTTATATCCAGAGTCACATACAATCATAATATTATATCCAGAGTCACACACAATCATAATTTTATATCCAGAGTCACATACAATCATAATTTTATATCCAGAGTCACATACAATCATAATTTTATATCCAGAGTCACACACAATCATAATATACCCAGAGTCACACACAATCATATTATATCACACACAATCATAATATTATACCCAGAGTCACACACAATTATATTATTATACCCAGAGTCACATATAATCATAATATTATACCCAGAGTCACATACCATCTCCACATTTTTTGGGGTAATGTGACTCTTCACATTCGTGAATGAGACACATTTTAACAAATGTAACAAGAATTAGGTATTAACCCTTTGAGAGCCAGAGGGGTATGCATTGCTTTTCAATGCATTGGGTACTCCTTGACATTGGTCATTCACATAATCTTTTGCACCTACAGGTTACATGAAGAGACTACCGATTTCTTTCCTGAAGGGAATTTTACATTTGGAGTAAAACTTATTAAATCTGATCTGACTGTCATTTACATTTCTTATTGCCTTCTGATCGGATTTTTTCGTGGAAGTAGTACATTATAACAAATAAGGTGATATTGCAGGAGCTTTCAAAATTCACCTGTTATATGAAATATTTAGCTTTGTTTATTTGTCAGTTTATACAAATTAGACAGCGCTGAATGGCATTACTTCCAGTAACTAATATTTTACACTGCTGTTCCTTTGACCTGCCGCTCCCTGCTGACCAGATATTAATATTCCACACTCGACTTCTTATCACCCACTGCTTACCAGCTAGTTACTAACATTCCACAATGCTCTTCCTCCTACTTGCCCCTCCCTGCTGGCCGGTTAGTAACATTCCACACTGTGCTCCCGCCTGCCTGCCTCTCCCTGTTGGCCAGTTATTAACATTCCACAATGCTCTCCCTCCTGCCTGCCTCTCCCTGTTGGCCAGTTATTAACATTCCACAATGCTCTCCCTTCTGCCTGCCTCTCCCTGCTGGCCAGTTATTAACATTTCACAATGCTGTCCCTCCTACCTGCCGCTCCCTGCTGACCAGATATTAATATTCCACACTCGACTTCTTATCACCCACTGCTCCTTACCAGCCAGTTACTAACATTTCACACTGCTCTTCCTCCTACTTGCCCCTCCCTGCTGGCCGGTTAGTAACATTCCACACTGTGCTCCCGCCTGCCTGCCTCTCCCTGTAGGCCAGTTATTAACATTCCACAATGCTCTTCCTCCTGCCTGCCTCTCCCTGCTGGCCAGTTATTAACATTTCACAATGCTATCCCTCCTACCTGCCCCTCCCTGCTGGCCGGTTATTAACATTCCACACTGCTGTCCCTCCTACCTGCCCCTCCCTGCTGGCCGGTTAGTAACATTCCACAATACTCTCCCTCCTGCCTGCCTCTCCCTGCTGGCCAGTTATTAACATTGCACAATGCTCTTCCTCCTACCTGCCCCTCACTGTTGGACAGTTCTTAACATTCCACAATGTTCTCCCTCCTATGTGTCCCTCCCTGCTGGCCAGTTATGAACATTCCAAACCTCTCTCCATAACACTTGCCACTCCCTACCTGCTCTCCTTACCACCCTCCCACTTGCCACTCTGGTCAACCAAATTCTAATATTTCACACTGCTCTCATTGCCACTACCAAACAATGCAGCATACATCCAGCAAATCAATGACATTCTAAACTGCTCTCCCACCTGCCCCAACCTGCGAGAAATATACAGTCATTCCACATTGCTCTCCTTCCAAACTACCACTGTCTGGTGGCCAGTACTACCTAATTTGAATAAAATGATTGCTAAATAAAGCCAAATATCTCAAACTATTGTTTTAAATATAAAATGTCTAACATAATATATAGATTATTTCAAATCATCATCATCATCACCATTACAACAAAAACACAATTAATGGGACAGTAATGAGGAGCCCTGTAGTTGCTTCGTGTGGGTCTGTACAAACAGGTCCGTAAGTGTATAATGCTACTACCAGAGGTGGGAGTAATGATGACTTATTATTTAAAGATTAAACTCTAACATGCATGTTTCATTTTTTTCATTAGCTGCCTTTAAATTTCAATAAACAGGTTTAACATACGAAGATAGAAAACAATTTACTATCCTACTAATGGTGCATGAGAAAACACCACTGTCCTATTTATCTCCCAGAGAGTGTAATTATTTTGTTTGTGCATGTCTCTTTAAGTCCCAAGGCGATGCAGGACAGCAGCATGTAACTAGTAAAGATCTGCAAATGGAGATTAATTTATATTCAGTTTAACGTTACCTCAATTATTTCTGTTTTGTTTGTCCTCATATATGCTTATATTTAGGGCCGTACGTTCAGAAGAAAAATGGAGGAGTTCTGGGACAAACCATTTGCAGTACAGGGGAGATCTACAAATTCCCATTGATTTAAATGGGGATTTTAACTGCTTGAATGCTAGAGAGGTCTCCAACACATTGCTTTGCAATGCATTGGAGCCCTCTCTAGAGTTCAAGCGGTTAAAATCCCCATTTAAATAAATTACATTTCTTGGAATTTTTAGGCCTTCCCTATAGTGCAGTTGGTTTGCTCCAGAACTCCACTTTTCTTTTGATCAGTCCTTAACACATTAGTGTGGTTGGCAATGGAACATTTACTATCCGAAGCACACGACGAGCAGCCTTGCAGTGAGTCCTGAAATCCATGTAGGTCCTGGCACCTCATGGGTCCTTATGGCATGTCCAACCCATAACATGCCAGGACCATCATGGGTCCTTAAAGGGATAGTAATGTTTCATAATAAAAACAGCTCTAATTAATCATGATAGTATTTGGACTTTGGAAACTGTTATTTCAATTCTGTCAGAGTTGTAGTACAAGAGTAATTCAATGACAAAGTATCCCCCTCCCGCCCCTTTTACTGATGTAACACTGCTCAGCCAGATCAGAAGGGAGGTGCCCTGGTAGATTGCAGAGAGGGACAATCTTCAATTAAGATAAGGGAAAAACCTGAAAAACTTGTCAAAGGGGGAAGGGCTTTCATTGTTCTCATAGGAAGAAGACTGTCCCCTGCTGTTATCTGTCTGGTCTATGGACTGCATTCCACATCTGAGAAGAGATGGCTTACACTAGGTAAAGGGGCGGGAGGGGAAACTTTATCCTTCAATTACTCTTGAACTACAACTCTGACAGTATTGAAATAACACTCTCCATGGCCCAAATACTATGAAGATTAATTGGAGCTGCTGTTTTTGTGAAATGTTGCTATCCCTTTAAGTGGGTTAAAGGGATATTAACACGATTGAAACAATTTACCAGTGGTTGGGTGAGCAAGGGTATTCTAACTACTGGACAGTGCTGTATAATGTGAGCTTTGGTCACTGACAGGAATGCCGAAATCATCATCAATCATAAAATGAAAATAACACATGAAATTACTGTACTCTCTCTCTCTAAAAAAAAAGTTCATTTGAGATGTATACATTAGACATCTCCCAGCAGTGATATTATTTTTATTTTACAGGAAATGTGTTACAAAATATTTATATCCCTTTAAGTCTATAGTAATTTTGTTATTAAGAAACAATATACGTATAACATAAAGGTACACCCACTGCTGAGAGATAGTTCAAAATGTTAAAAGCTCAAACTCATAGCAAGGAAGAAAAAAATAATTAAAGCACTGACCAAGTAACGTCATCTAGGCTGCCAATTGTTGAATAAATTCATGAAGCTGTCATGCACCTAATATCTAAAATTATTGTAGAAATAAGACAAAAGAGGAACATCTAATTGGCAGCTTTATTCTGCAGTGCCCAGCAGTGGCCAGTCAGAGAGCTGATATTAATGTAGATACCGTGGTTTATAGCATTCTCATGGATTTTCTGCCCCACTACCACAATAGCTGCTTACAGACTATTCCTCATGATTTATAAAGGCAATTTATATAGAAACATATGGGCCTAGATTTATTAAGAGGGCTAAAAATATTGATGTCCTGTTGGAGCAGTGTCCTAGGCACATTGACAGTATTCACAGTAGTAGTGACAGTAGTGTCTACGACATTACACCGCCAGCACGCCGACAAAAATCTGGCCACATCGACATCAATCCGACAAGTTTACGCATTTTCATTCATCATTTTGACAATGGCCTATTTCCATATGGAAATGAGGCATAATGAGGCACTTTGCATGCAAGGGGGTAGGGTGACCACATTTCCCTTCTGCCATTCCGGGACGTGGTCACCCTAGTTGCCCCGTCATACCTTAAGTCCCTGGTGGTCTAGCGGCGTAGAATGTGCTCTGTGCCTCCTCCGGCACAGAGCTGAAGCTCCCGCGCGGTATGGCCAGTAATGCAGAGCGCTGGGAGTGATGTCATCTCCCAGCGCTCTGTATTACTAGAGCGCTTGCCTCCAGGTAAGCTGCATTGCTGCCCTGGATGTCAGCCTGCAAGCGGTGTGTCATATCATGGACGCCGCGAGCGGCGTCCATGATGTGACACACCGCTTGCAGGCTGACATCCAGGGCGGGTTGCCTTCATTCCGGGACACTTCATTGTCCCGGTTGAAGGGGACCCGGGACGCGGGACATAGCCCTGAAATAAGGGACAGTCCCGGACGTTCCGGGACCCGTGGTCACCCTAGGGGGTGAGTTGATATGTTAATGTGACACTTAGACACATTCACTTAACTCCGATAGCAGCTCCTGCTGTCGGAGTTCACAATCGCAACCAGGCCCAGACTGGGACAAAAATTAAGCCCAGGCATTTAAGGCTGAGCGGCCCATTTTTATTTTTTGAGCAGCCCATGGGTATGCCCGGTATGCCTGATGGCCAGTCCGGGCCTGGTCGCAACTTCACCTACCTCAGGTTGTTGAAGCTGGGATCTTCCAAATCTATGCAGTAACAACAGGGAGGGCTGTGACCTGTTGTCAGCGTGGAAGGGATTTTCTCCCTTCACACATCACCAACACTACGACAATTCTGAAGTTGAATAGCATTTTCTCTGCTTCCCTACTTGGCCAGTAGGGGCATAAAGAGAAGTCTTTCAGCACCATTGACAGCATTGCGTGCCATAGGTATGTGCATTGCTCACCCCTGTGGCACTCAAAGTGTTAAAATACACAGAATAGTACACCAAGCACTACACAATTATCCCCTTACCCATGTACCATATAGTATACATGTTGTAAGCTCACGGGGAAACAAGACTCGGGGTCGCACAGCATCTATGGGTATTTGTGGCTACCACTTGCTCCCCAGCGTTGTTCCCTTGTCCACAGAACCCCATATACACTGCTTGGCCCCCAGACTTGTCCCCTTGACCACTAGTAATCACACATCACTATGTACACTGTCTGACCCTCTCCAGACTTGTCCCTTGACCATTGCTAGCCATGAATCCCCATGACCACAGCCTGGACAGGGGAAAAAGGCTGGGGGTGTCAGGCAGTGTATATAGGGCTAACACACAATGGTGTTATTCCCCACATTATAGAAATCAGACACAGAGCGCCCCCGTTGGATATATTAACCTCCCTTAGTAATTCGACATATATTGCTCCCATTCGACAAACTATACACTGCCGTTTATTAGGCATACACTGCCCTTTATTCGACACTTAACCCTTTGAGTACAAGAGAGGTAGCCAAGCATTGCTTTGCAATGTGTTTGCTATGTCTCTGGTACTCAAAGGGTTAATAGGCAAGGTATGCCGCAATGCTTTCCATACCATTGTGGCACTAGTTAAGGAAAGGCTTTTTGTTCCTGCGGAGTACACCGATGGTATTCCCTCTGCCTGGATGTGCATTGGAGACATCTGTTATTCAAGGGACTGAAAGTAAATGCTGTAGAATGAGAATAAATAATGTACATTTAATTCCCCATGAAGGTTGGCACACCCCTTCCGATTAATGTGCTATAATCACTTTATCTGTCTTCTGGTTCACCCTGCTCACTTCCCCTCCACCCTTCATACCGTTTTCTCTAGATACATTTTTTCTTTTTTTTTTTTTACAATGTAACTTGTTACTATTTTGCTGGTTTCAGAGTTGATAAAGGGAGAGGTCACTGCCTTTCAGGGACTCCTTTCAGTGATTTAGTTTCCTGTGGGTGCTGTCTTCCGTTTTATCTAATCCATGTGAAATAACACGGCTTCTTATCTCAGTCTCTGACACTCAGATGAGAATTGTGAAAGAACAATGACATCTCTTGATTAATAAGCCCATCCCTTCTGGGTAAATCATTTAACAGGGAATTACACCTAAAGGAATGAGCAGATGTTAAAGGGGAACTTTCATTGTCTACTTTACCAATATGTATGTCGCCTCTGTCATTAAGCGCTGCAACGTGATGGAGTCACTCCATCACATTGCAACACTTAAAGGGATAGTAATGTTTCATAATAAAAGCAGCTCTAATTAATCATCATAGTATTTGGACTTTGGAGAGTGTTATTTCAATTGTCAGAGTTGAAGTTCAAGAGTAATTCAATGACAAAGTATCCCCCTCCCGCCCCTTTTACTGATGTAACACTGCTCAGCCAGAGCAGAAGGGAGGTGCCCAGGTAGACTGCAGAGAGGGACAATCTTCAGTTAAGATAAGGTAAAAACCTGAAAAACTTGTCAAGGGGGGCAGGGCTTTTATTGTTCTCATAGGAAGAAGATTGTCCCTTGCTGTGAGCTGTCTGATCTATGGACTGCATTCCACATCTGAGGTGAGCAGTGTTACACTAGGTAAAAGGGGCGGGAGGGGAAACTTTATCATTCAATTACTCTTGAACTACAACTCTGACAGTATTGAAAAAACACTCTCTATGGCTCAAATAATATGAAGATTAATTGGAGCTGCTGTTTTTGTGAAACATTACTATCCCTTTAATACATTCTGCACTCCTGAACACTTGGCACTAACATTTCTAAAGACATCATGGGAGACTAAGAGACTGTATTTGTAATTTTTCTCAGAGCGCACTGTGGACCAAAGCTGAATTGCAGGCAACGGAGAGTTAAACCTTTGAGCGACAGACGGGTATGCAACGTATTGCTTTGCAATGCGGTGCCTACCCTTCTGGCACTCAAAGGGTTAACATCTTATTCAGTACATTGACCACAGTACCCAGAGGCAAAGCTGTTAACAGTACAATTCGTATGCATGGGAGAGTGGGCTTAGACACTAAACAAGCTGTGCATTATGGGAGACTAACATTCAATAGCACGTGAGCTTGCTGTTCCAGGATAATATGAAGAGGAGCATGAACGCGCTCCCAGGGAGAACTGGGAGGGAAATGAGAGAATAATTTGAGGACTTGGGACGGCTAGCAGATCTGCGTCAAAGTGATCTTGTGCTGCAGGAAAAGCGGAACTTGTTACGTCTCAGGGAAATTTAAAGGGATAGTAATACTTTATTATTACTATCCCTCATATTCTAGGCATTTGCAAAATAAGTTAATAGCCCCCAGGTTCATCTCTCAAACATTTATGGTTTGAGAGGTAACCGAAGGCAAAGTTCCCCCCTCCTTCCCCCTTCCTGTTGTACTGACTTCAGGGGAAGCCTGTCGTATGACAGGCTTGCGGCTCTGCAGCTGAGCCGAGATCACGTTAGTGAAAAAGAATTATTTCACTGAAACGGTCTTCTACATGTGCTTACAAACCAAGCACATGTAGAAGTGAAATAATTCTTCACTAACGGTATCTCGGCTCAGCTGCAGAGCCGTAAGCCTGTCATACGACAGGCTTCCCCTGAAGTCAGTACAACAGGAAGGGGGAGGGAGGGGGAACTTTGCCTTCGGTTATCTCTCAAACCATAAATGTTTGAGAGATGAACCTGGGGGCTATTAACTTATTTTGCAAATACCTACAATATGAGGGATAGTAATAATAAAGTATTACTATCCCTTTAAAATCTAATATTTCATAAAGTATGTGCTTTTTTTTTTTTTTTTACAAAAAAAAAATCTCCAATCTATAAACCATAGTGGTAGAGGAATTAAATAAGATAGACTGTCTTGGGGGTAAAAGTTCCCCTTTAAAAAGGAACAGTCACCCTAAGGCTCCATTTACACAGAAGACACCAACACAGCAATGTTGAGTTGGTGATGTCACCAGTTGTAAAGGGTATTATACTGCGCTAAGGTGCCTTTATTCACACAGAACACAGTGAAGACTGTAGGGCTGCCTGCAGACCTATCACATGATGATGATGCTCATCGTAACCTCCAATAAATGAGGGATGGTCACAGGTGTGAGCCAATAATACTGCCCGACGCTTATGTGGGCCGGCAGTCAGACACTCTCCCTCCTACTTCTAGATCAAGTGGTGGAACACAGTAGATGAGTGAAAAACTGTTGCAGAAGTCTGTTACAGTTCTACCGTCCATGTGAACAAGACCTAAGACAAGTTTACCTTATTTTACAGAAAATTACAATCAACCTATATATTGTATTAGCTATTTTTCTGCAAAATAAATGGTTTGGGAGAAATTAACCATTATGTTTTAGTGGCACAATGAGCCTATGCTTTTTCCCTGTAGTGTGCTAATTATTTCAATTTGAGGCCAAACTTATCCCTCAGTGTGCTATTAGAAATTATCCCAATGTCTAGATTCAGAACAAATAGTAGCTTGACTGCTACAATTGCTATTTGCTTTCTGATATAGGCAATCACCAACCCTCCCAGGTCCGAAGGAAGTTGCAGATCCGGAGCCAATCTCGACAGCCTTAGTCAAAGACTTCTACAGACATGAAGACACCGGAAGTGAATGCTCATCGGGCCCGCTCGTTGCTGACAGCCAAGTCACATACCATCATCTCAGTAAAAATTAAATCTGTATTGAAGGTATATAAAAGCAAATCCATGAAACGCGTTAGGTTGATCGTGTTTTTTTCTGTTCACTTGTGTCTGTAACATTCAATAAAGATTACATTCTTATGGTGTGTGACTTAGCTGTCAGCTACAATTGGGTCTGTCGAGCACTCTCTTCCAGGGGCTTCAATGTCTAGATTCATTCATAGCAGTTTTTACTTATCTAGTAATACTGTATGGGTGGCACACTGGTTCCAGTTACTGATGTCCAGCAGAGAACACGCAGCCTGATAAAAAAAAACAAAAAACAAAACACTCTCAAGGTTCGTAAAATGTATTTCACTGTCGTCCAATACAGGTTACTGGTACACTGGGAGGCGATCCACCCCTTTAAGTAGGCAGGAACATTCATCTAAATGTATGCAGGGGGCAGAGCCTCCCCTCCCTCTTAGGCTGCACCTCAGTCAGAACAAGCCAGAATGATTTGTTCCTCGGTGTGTTCACACCAGGCAGAGAACAGCTCTCTTCAAGTTTTAGTTTCTTTGTTATTTTTACAAATATGGAATACCACCATTAGGCGGGTTGCCAAGGCTGTCAAATGCCCTATTTAAAGTGGATAGCACAGCTTCCAGGGTACTTCTGGTGGATCTTTTGCCCTGAAGAGGGAATAACTTGATTTCAAGTGTTTCCCTGGGGAATTATCCTCTGTGGTGATTCCTTTCTATCTTGGTAACCTGAAGACAGAAGTCCTGCAGGAAAGGTGAGTCACCCTTTGAGTGCCGAAGGTCCACTTGTCCCTCAGTGTCCCTTCATTGGGATTGTATTTGGGAGTTCTCATTGTGCACTCCAGCGCTCATTGGGTGTTTTTGTATATTTTGCTATGCAATGTATATGTGTATGTCTGAGTTTTGGGGCAGTTTATGTGGGATTTAACCCTCTCTCTGCTGGGTTTGTCTATTTCATAGGCATTTGCATTGTTTAC
This sequence comes from Rhinophrynus dorsalis, assembly GCA_037306005.1. Classification (NCBI taxonomy): domain Eukaryota; kingdom Metazoa; phylum Chordata; class Amphibia; order Anura; family Rhinophrynidae; genus Rhinophrynus; species Rhinophrynus dorsalis. Next base: position 40,167,643 of record CM074718.1, read on the forward strand.
CTTGGTTGGGTAATGTCTACTGTTATAGTATATATGTTTGCTATGTGTTATGGAACTTTTACTTTAACTTTAAAGGTAAAATTTATTAAAAATAATGTTCCGCGCCTTTAAGAGGGCTTTTCCTGCATAGATGCCATTGCTTCTTTACTCTCTACAGACTTACACTCTGTGGGACGTATCTCTGGAACCGCTTCACATAGCGACTTCAGAGAGGGCTCATTTTATTTGTCTTCCCTTGCTCTATCATCCGGTTGTATGTTTGAGTGTGTTGGGGGACTGAGGGGACTTCGGTCACTGTTTTGGGGTACTTTGTGAGGAAAACTACGCTTCCCATGAGCGCTTGGTTCGTGCTCTTTTTCTGATTGGCTCCCGTCGTGGCAGCCATTTTGTGAGTTCTTCTCATCGAGTATACTACGCAGGGACCGGACCTTCTCTCTCTCCTCTGCTGATTAACCCTTCACTTGCCAGATAAGTTTAGTTTTAAACGTTTCTGGGGTGAATATTTAATCTTTCACACTTTAATCGGGTGTCTGTGGGGTATATCTGACGCTGTGAGCATGTCTACTCCACTTGAGCCTGGGACTAGACCTAAGACGAAGGAGGCTGGGGTATCTGTCTCCCCCATTGCGTTTTGCTCCTCCTGTCACGCAGGGCTACCTAGAGAATTTTCTGGTCATCTGTGCCCAACTTGTGTGGAAGGTCATGGCAGCAACCCAGGGCCTTCCAGGCACACTATTGAGCCAACATGGGTGAAAGAGTTCAAGGCTGCAACTAGGGATCTCAGATCCACTCTTCAGCTCTTTCCCTCTCAGGTTCAGGGGGCTCTTCAAGTATGGCAGACCCCTTCCACTGTCAGGACCTCCCTGCCCAAGCCGCAGGGAGCTCCTGACATCTCTGATTCTTCTGAGGAAGAATTGTTGCAGGATTCTGATGTTGAGGATGGTACTGTTATTGAGTCTACCAGATCCATTGGGGACCCTTAGGAATGTGACCCTGAACTCTCTGCGGAGGGTTTGATCAGGGCTGTTTTGACCACCCTCAATCTTCCCTTGCGTCAGGAATCTACTCTTGACCCAACGGACGTGTTTCACAAACCTTCTAAGGCTGTTACATGTTTTCCTACTAATCCTACTCTTGAACGCTTAGTCTCTGATGCGTGGAAAAATCCTGACAAGTCCTCTTCAGTCTCAAAAAAGTTTGCCAAACTTTATCCTTTTCCTGAGACTGAACTGGCTAAATGGGTTCATCCTCCTAAGGTGGATGCTCCAGTTTCTAGATTGTCTAAATCTACTGCTTGGATTGGACGGACAAAAAGTTAGAAACTTGCCTTAAGTCTATTTTTTCCTCTATTGGTACTGCCATGCGTCCAGCCTTTGCTGTGGCGTGGGTTAACCGGACCATTGCGGTCTGGACTGAACAGCTTACTGTGGCAGTTCGCCAAGATGCGCCAGTGTCAGAGCAGTTGCAACTCCTTGCTAACATTTCTGAAGCTCAGAATTATGTTTCTAACGCTGCTTTTGACGCAGTTCGCATGATGGCGAGGGCCTCCACTTCTTCTGTGGTGGCTAGACGCGCTCTTTGGCTGAAAATTTGGTCTGCTGACACCGCTTCCAAGAAAGTTTTGCTTTCATTGCCCTTTCAAGGGACTTCCCTGTTTGGATCTGAATTAAAGGAGTTGATTAGCGAGGCTACTGGAGGTAAAAGTACTCTTCTACCTTCAGTCTTTAAAAAGAAGTTTCCAGCCAAACGCAATCGGTCCTTTAGTTCCTTCCAAACTGAGACACGCTCTGCGGCCCAGGCAGTTCCGCCCGCTTCGTGCTCCTCCTCCAAGCCCAAACAGTCCTGGAAGCCCAAAGTTGCCCCCAAGGCCAAGACCTCCAAGACTGCTTCGGCATGACTCGCCGAACCCGGGTCCGCATCCGGCTGTAGGTGGGCGCCTTCACATCTTTCGCCGGACTTGGGAGGAGTCAGTGGCGGACCCTTGGGTTCTTCAGGTGGCTTCGGAGGGATACAGGATCCCTTTCTCCTCTCTTCCTCCTTTTCGGTTCCATTTTACTCGTCCTTCTCAGGAACCTACAAAAAGGCGTCTGTTCGACGACGCTATTCAGGATCTTTTGGACAAAGAAGTCCTGGAACCAGTTTCTACAGAGGACACAGGTTCAGGATTCTATTTCAACCTGTTCGTGGTGGCCAAAAAGGACAGTGGCGCTCGTCCTATTTTGGACCTCAAAGATCTCAATTCCTTTGTTGTGAGTACCCACTATCGTCAGGAATCCCTGCGCTCTGTGATAGCTGCTATGTCTCCAGGGGAGTTCCTTGCCTCCCTGGATCTTCAGGATGCTTATTTGCACATCCCTATCCATCTAGAGAACAGGAGGTATCTCAGGTTTGCCTGCCACAAAGGTCACTTTCAATTTTCGGCTCTTCCCTTTGGACTGACTACAGCCCCACAGGTTTTTCAGAGAGTCCTGGGAGCTTTGATAGCGGTGATCCATCAGGATGGCATCAGGGTGACTCCCTACATGGACGATTTACTCTTGAAAGCATCATCTGCGGAGATCCTTCATCAGCAGGTTCAGGCATGTATTCAGACACTCACTCGACACGGGTGGATTGTGAATCTGGACAAGTCAGACTTGATCCCATCTAAGCAGATACTCTTCCTGGGTCTCCTGTTCGACACTCAGAGGTGCATGGTGTTTCTCCCAGACGAGGTGGATCATCAGATTGTTCTCCGAGTATCAAAGATTTTGGCTCTCGAGTGGATTCCAGTTCCAAAGTTAACATCTCTGGTGGGGAAGTTCATTTCCACCATAGAGGCGGTGCCATTTGCCATGGCACACACCAGGGAACTTCAGAGGTTCGTGATCCAGACGTGCAGGAATCATCCAGACCATCTGCACCTGTCAGTCTCTCTGCCTCCTCATGTCGAGTTGAGCTTGGAGTGGTGGTGGGACCTGTCTCATCTCCTGAAAGGGAGATCCTTCCAGATTCCATATTGGACCACAGTCACGACGGATGCCAGCCTCCTGGGATGGGGGGCAGTATTGGGTCGTTTCAGTGCTCAGGGGAAATGGGGATTGGAGGAATCTCTCCTCTCCATCAATGTTCTGGAACTACGTGCCATCTTCCTTGCCCTGAGACATTGGGAGTCTCAACTAGAGGGTTGTCCAGTCAGAGTGGAGTCCGACAATGCCACCGCAGTGGCCTACATCAACAGACAAGGAGGAACAAGAAGTCCCGCTGCTTGGTTAGAGGTCAAGGCCATTTTATCTTGGGCAGAGGCACATGTTCCCGTCATTTCAGCGGTACACATTCGAGGCGTAGACAACGTCATGGCAGACTTCCTCAGTCGTCACACAGTCGACAGCGGAGAGTGGGCTCTTCATCCAGAGGTGTTTCACCTTCTAACCCAGATGTGGGGTGTTCCTGTAGTGGATCTGATGGCAACCAGGCACAACAGGAAGGTGTCAGTGTTCTGCTCCCGGTGGAGGGATTCACTGGCCCTGGCAGTGGACGCCTTGTCCATACCTTGGGACTTCTCCCTAGCCTACATCTTTCCTCCTCTTCCACTGTTGATCAGAGTCATTCAGAAGCTGAAGGTGGAGCGTTGTCCGGTCATCCTAATCGTTCCGAACTGGCCTCGTCAGTCCTGGTATCCGGATCTGATGGAAATGTCTGTAGCGGAACCCTTTCTGCTTCCAGCTCGTCCAGATCTGCTGCTACAAGGGTACCTGTGGAAGGAGGATGTTCATCGTCTTCATTTGATGGCCTGGAGGTTGAATCCTCAATTCTGAAGAAAAAGGGTTTTTCTTCTTCTGTGGTGTCTACGATGCTTAAAGCTCGCAAGCCTGTGTCTTCCAAGATTTATCATCGAGTCTGGTCAACCTTTGTTGCATGGTGTGCTGATAGGGATCTATCACTTGATTTCCATCTTCCTACTGTCCTGGCCTTTTTACAGGACGGGGTTGAGAAAGGGCTCAGCCTAAGTTCTCTCAAGGTTCAGACGTCTGCTCTGTCTGTCTTTTTCCAGGAGCGCATTGCCATTCTCCCTGATGTCAAAGTTTTCTTCCAGGGTGTGGCTCATGTTCGGCCCGCTTTCAGGAGTCCAGCTCCTCAGTGGGACCTCAATCTAGTTCTGGGGGTTCTCCAACGACCTCCATTTGAGTCCTTAGCTTCCATTCCTTTACGCCTTTTGACCTGGAAGATGGCCTTCCTCTTGGCTATCGTATCAGTTCGCCGGGTGGCAAAGTTACAAGCCTTGTCTTGTAAACCTCCTTATCTGGTGTTCCACAAGGATAAGGCTGTGCTTCGCACTTCCAAGGAATTTTTACCTAAGGTTGTCTCCGACTTCCACATCAATCAGGAGATTGTGGTGCCCGCTTTCTGCCCTAACCCTTCCTCTGAGGAGGAAGGAGAGGGATCTTCATTTGTTGGATGTTGTGCGTTGTCTCAAATTTTATGTTCATCGCACTGAGTCTATCAGGAAGTCTGACGCTCTGTTTGTCATTCCTGAGGGGCCTAGGGCAGGGAGACCGGCATCCAAGGTGACCATTGCATCTTGGATAAAATCTACTATTCGTAAGGCTTACAAATTGCGGAATAAACATGTGCCCTTTCGGGTCACTGCTCATTCCACCAGATCAATTGAGGCCTCTTGGGCCTATAAAAATCAAGCGTCTGCTGATCAGCTATGCCGGGCGGCCACTTGGTCCTCTTTGCACACGTTTTCAAAGCACTACCGCGTGGATGTGCTGGCCTCGGCTGATGCCAGCTTTGGGAGGAAGGTCCTGGATGCAGTTTTGCCCGTCTAGGATCTTCTTCTTCTGAGATTCTTAGTGCTTCCTTACTGTTGAGCCCTGTTGGCTCGGTTCAGTGTGCTGTGTTTTGTTCTTGGGGTTTGTTCTTACCCCTAGTTGGTGTCTGTTGACACTTCTGCTAGTTGGAATCTGTGACCGGTTGGTTCATAGAGGTTCTGTGACTCTAGGGGCCTTGCGCCTGGTCCTTGCCTCCTTCCCGCCTCTGGGAAAATTCAATGTTTGGACATCCCAGTGTACCAGTAACCTGTATTGGACGACAGTGAAAATAGGATTTTAGTCTTACCTGTTAAATCCTTTTCACTTAGTCCATACAGGTTACTGGTCTCCCACCCTGTCAAGGGACCATGCTTGGCTCTCCTGTAGCACGCTGTGGGAGTCCTTGGGGCATGCTCACAGGGGTCTTCTTCTTCTCTCCTATCTCTGGTCAGTGTTAGTGTCTCAAATCATTCTGGCTTGTTCTGACTGAGGTGCAGTCTAAGAGGGAGGGGAGGCTCCGCCCCCTGCATACATTTAGATGAATGTTCCTGCCTACTTAAAGGGGCGGATCGCCTCCCAGTGTACCAGTAACCTGTATGGACTAAGTGAAAAGGATTTAACAGGTAAGACTAAAATCCTATTATATCAACAACACAAAGTAAATGGTTGGCCCCAAATTCTCCTTTTTAGAATAGAAAAGAATTAAAAACAAATTCCAATTAAAAACAATATTGTTTATTAATAACCAAGTTCAAATCATTATTTATTATCAAAAATAGAATATAACTCAATCATAAAGATGTCACTATATATAAATTGACTGTATCCAATATATGATTGGCTAACACTGCATCAATAATATCACCCGCAACTTACGTTCTATACGCAACCAAGTTGCAAATGGTGGCACCCAAAAGAAAACTATAAGTGTATCAATCAAAAACACATTCAGATAGAGACTGTAGTTGGTTATTAGGCCTCCCAAAAACGTGATACTCCATATATATAATCTCCAATACACACACACTGTAATCCAATCCTACTAGGGTTGCCACCTTTTCTTCAAAAAAATACCGGCCATGGCATTCTCTCCATAGACAACGTTGGACAGAAGCCAATTTTTTTACCGGCCTGCCAGTAAAATGCCGGCTGGGTGGCAACCCTAAATCCTACATAGAAAATATATAAATATAACCTCAATCCTACATTAGGAACAATAAACCCGAACCAACTGGTCAATTAACCGCAAAAGTGAACGCTCTGTCAGAAATGCCGGTCAAGTGTACAGCCCCTCTAGTCCATCCACAGGGCAGAGAAATGACTATACATAAACAGACAAAGCCAACTTGAAGCGGTCACATACATTAGCATCAATGCACCAGTATGGCGTTCTGGTCCATACCTCCATATAGAGGACTGGTCCAATCCATATAATGTATATCAAAAACAACACAATAACAAGGCCGATATCAGAATAGTAATCCTACTTGGTCCACAATTCAGCCCACACTGTTATACGACCTAGTTATATTATGGTTTTCACAAGATAGGTGGTCCGGTAAGATATGGTCTATTCAACCCTTTGAGTGCCAGAGGGGTATGCAACGCCTTGCAAAGAGTTGCGCACCCTTCTGGCACTCAAAAGGATAAACATCTAATTGTTTTTAACTGGTATTGGGTTTTAATTCTCTTCTATTCTGAAAGGAGAATTTAGCGCTGACCATTTCCTTTGTGCTGTTGATATAACAGTTTTTACTTATCATTAACCCTTTCAGTGCAAGAGGGGGTATGAACAGCAATGCACTGCGTACCCCTCTGGCACTGAAAGGGATAACATGAACTAAAACACCATTTGGGAATAGGTCTAGTTTAATTCCTTTATGAGAGTCCCTCATGCAGCAGTTCAGAATATCTATCTATAAACTCTTTTTTATTGTATCCGCAGTCGCCTCTGTTTACAAAAATCAATTTTAGTCTGACATTAGTTCACATCTTCTCAGAACAGACAATAAGTTTCAAGAAACTGAATGAGAAATCCAACAGAGCAAAGCCCCAACCATGGTTTTTTGAGGATAAGATTCTAAAATGAAAGCGTCAAACAGCTATAGATTACAACAGAGTGCCTTGCATGAAAATACCCATTGAGACAGAGTTTGTATGAAGGACCAGGCCAGTATAAGAGTGAAAATGAAGGAAGGAGGGAAGGGAAAGCAAAAAATTAGATATCAGCAAAGCTGGATTTGAGTGATGAATATAGTTGAGAAATTCTGGTGCAAACCAATTACTATTCTACAGGTATCTCTGCGGTCCATGATGTTAACCCTTTTGGGTTAAAGGTACAGTAATACTAAAATGCAAGTTGTTTTGATGAAACGCTGGGCCTTATACCTAAAAGGAAAGTGGAGCAACTGTATCAGTAGGGGACAAATACAAATTTCCCCAATTGCAATGCATTGAAATGGAGCTTTTAAAACCATGAATGTTGAGGTCTCAATGCATTTGAGGCCTCTCTACCATTTTTATGGATATAGGATGCTTCATTCAAACCTTAACACAGAGCAATTTTTTTTAAATGAAACTGTTAGTAATACCGCCATCTGGTAACCCGAAGGAACAATTTGTGTTTATACAGTTGAGCTTAAAGGGGCTACACTGTGGAGTTCCAAAATGGCTTCTGTCAGCCATTCAGGGGGTCAGAAATGTGCCCCCCCCCCCGATGGACATCAAAACAGAAGTCTATGGCTTTCAACTACAAACTCCAGGTTTGTATGCACATTCTTTATAGACTTGCTGTTTCTGTCTGACACAATGCCGAAAAATATACCTGTGTATATAAAAATATACCTGTGTATATAAAAATATACCTGTGAGCATCTGGAGTCTACTTTCAGACCCCCTACTGCTCTAGGACTCACAATGCAGCCATGGCTTAAAGGGATAGTAATGTCTCTATTAACAACCCCTCTGGCACTCAAAGGGTTAAGCATTTTATAACATGCAGAGCTATGTTTAATTGCTTACAGTTCTGTAGTTCAAAAGATATTCAAGCTGAAAGGATCCCCCTCCTGCCCCTTTCCCTGCATCGCACTTCCTCTAAGCATGGTCTGGATGGAGCGCGGCGAGGGACAATCTCCAGTAAGCAAAAGGAAAATCCTGCCCTGCTTCATAAAGGGGGGAGCAGGGTTTTCCTTATACTTACAGAAGTATGTCCCTCGCTGCATCCATACGGACCGGATTGCAGCTCTAAGGGGAGGCGGACAGAAGGAGCAGGAGGGGGATACTTTTAGGTTAAACTACAGGACTGTAAGTAATTAAACATAGCGCTAGTTGTTATAAAAAGCTTAAAGAAGAATTGGAGCTGCAATTTAATAGAGACATTACTATCACTTTAATCAGGTCTGCTACCAGGGAAGCAGATCTGTCAATAATGATAGCCTCAGCACCACCTGGTGACCACAAAAGAAAACTGCAGTTTATTTTATTTTTTTTAATCTAAACTATAACAATTTTTTAATGTATCTTGTCCTAGCTTAGTTTGACAGGGGGTGCCACTATCACTCTTTTAATGTACAGATTATCTGTAATGCCCTCCAGGGCATCTTGAGTGTATTGTCTGGATAACTAGAACTAAGTTCTCTCCCGGTTCCCCGCCTACCTGTCACTCACTGCCCAGCACATTGATGATAAGCAAACTGAAGCCTCTGCGCACCGAGAAGACTGAGAAGCAGACCTGCAAGGCAGTGAGTGGCAGGTAGGTTGGGAACTGGAAGAGAACTTTTGTGGATGTAGAAGTTTTATTTTATTGGTATGTGTTACTCCAAATGCAATCTATAAATGTCAACATAATACACAACGTAGGTGGCACAAGACACGAGATGTACTGAAACACCCTAAAAACCATGCCAGGGACGAGGCTGGCCCTTTTAGCATGTGAATCTCAGAGTGACCAAGGGTTTGACCAGCAGTTAAAGGTTTAAAGTAAATATACGTACAGAAACAAAGTGGCATAAGGACATTGTGAAACCAATGCGACACTCTGATTGCTGGATGTTAATTGACAATTAAATCTGCAACATCAGAATGTAGCCCTTTTCATGCTGGCAATATTCTGATCTCGCTATTTTTAATATTAATAATAATAATAATAATTTGTGATTTGTATAGTGCTTTTCTCCCTGTGAGACTCAAAGCGCTTTACAAATATATAAACAGACATAGAAATTAAGAGTTCCTTATGGTCACATGAGTTGCCTGAATGCCTGATAAAAGAGAGGGGTCTTTAGCTTTTTTTTTAAAAGTCTGTAATGATGATGCCTCTCTGAGGATGGTAGCGTGTTCCAGAATGTGGGGGCAGGGTGGCTGAATGCCCAGGAACCTGAGGTTGTCTTTATTCTGGGACAGGAGGGATCTGTTGGCTGACCGCAGTGAGCGGGATCGAATATAGGGTGTTAGGAGCTCTTTCAGGTAACACAGTAACACAGTAAACTAGGCCGAACAAAGACACAAGTCCATCAAGTTCAACCTTCTCTTCATACCCCAGTAAATGAGAATTTTATAGCTTTCCTGCTACCAATTAAGTTAGTATTTATCAGACCTTCCCGATCTGCCTATGAATAACTCTGTATGTTCCCTTTTGAAAGAAATGTATCTAATCTTCTCTTAAATGTATCCATTGTATCTGCCATAACCACCTCCTTGGGCAAAGAATTCCACAATTTAACAGACCTTACTGTAAAAAACCCCTTCCTCTGCTGAAGTCTAAACCTTCTTTCCTCTAATCTCAAGGGGTGTTCCCTGGTCACCTGATCAGGCCTTGGAATAAATGGCTCACCGCAGAGATCCTTGTATTGACCTCTCATAAACTTGTACAATGTGATAAGGTCTCCTCTTAGTCGTCTTTTCTCTAGAGTAAATAAACCAAGTTTGTCAAGTTGTTCTTCATATGTCAAGTCCTCCATTCCCTTAATTAATTTTGTTGCTGTTCTCTGTACCCTCTCTAGTTCTAGTATATCCTTTTTCAGAACCGGTGCATACTCAAGGTGAGGTCTTACCAATGATTTGTATAATGGCAACATAATGTTAACCACTCTTGCTTTGATACCTCTTTTTATGCAAGACAGGATTTTGTTTGCCTTTGCTACTGCTGTTTGACACTGGTCACTGTTTCCAAGTTTGTAGTTGACAAGGATATCCAGGTCTTTCTCTAGCAATGAGTCCCCTAAAATTATTCCATTAAGTTCATAAGTAGCCTTGGGATTATTTCCTCCCAAATGCATGCAAGGTACTGTGGGCCTTGATTATTTAAGGCTTTGAAGGTCAACAAGCCAATTTACGGAGGCGGCATTTTCAATATGCCATGTTGTTTGTCGCCAAATACATGGTGACGTTTTAATAGTGAACTGTATCACAGCACAGCTCCCTTTACACTTACAAAAAGCAATGTGAGTCCTCTCTAGCATCTAAGGGGTTAATCTATTTTTTTTCAACTCCTATTAAGATTTTTTGCTTTTGTTTACATGAAATGAGTACAAACTCCACCTAAACAACCCCCACTTACCTTACTATGGCCAGAAAAATCCTAATGGCCCTCTTGAATTGTACACTTGTACCTCTGTTCAAGAGATAACAGCGTCAATCAGTCCAGGATGTCATGCCCATGGAGGCTGACATGACAGTTGCTAACAGGACCACAGTAAACAGACTCAGTCACATGAACACATGATAATATTAACCCTTAACCTTTTGAATGCCAGAGAGGCAGCCAGCACAATGCATTTGGATACCTCTCTGGCACTCAAAGAGTTAAACCAATGCTTTGCACACCCCTTTGGTCTTTAAATGGTTCAATAGGCTTGTGCACTCTGCCTGCTTCAGTGTGACCCAATTGGACAGCAACTGTCATGTCCTTCTCCAGGGGTGCGGCATTCAGGCCTGACTGAAAGTGTTATCTATTGAACAAACACACGAGGACAAAATTCAGTCGCCATTAGGATTTCATGGCCATAGTAATGTAATTGGGGGGTTATTATTAGGACATGTTATTTCTTCTTTAACCTTCTGAGTGCCAGAGAGGTACACAACGTAATGTTGTGTACCCCTCTGGCACTCAAGTGGTTAAAATGAAGCTTGTTGGTGAATTTGAGGGCCAGATATGCAGCTCTCAGAGTGAACCTTGTTGCTGGTCACTGATTATTTGCATTGCAATTTAAAAAAAAAACAAAAAACAATTTTGTAAAATGTTCCTCTATTTATGGATGAATATAAACTAAGGGAAGAGAAAAGCATTGAACGCGAATGCATTGATGCAGATAATGAAAGCAGGGGCACAGATGCCTTTGTTTATTAATGCAGAAATGGCTGTCGCTATAGTATTTGAATTTGATAAACGACCTATGCTGAAATGTAAAGTGCACGGCAGCACTTAGGGAACACGGATGGGAGTTGCTGGAATACAACAGAGAGGAAAATATGACCATCTGCAGGATCGGCAAATGGACAAGAACACAACACGATCCCTGGGCAGATGCTGTGGATACAAAGTAACAGTGTCTGAACCAGTGGCAGACCCCAGGCTTATTCACTGAAGTGTCCCTTTGGCCCTTATTCGTGAAGCTAAAGAGGTGCAATTCTGGAGCAAACCAACTGTACCACTAGGTTGAAATGAACCTTCTATAAATGTGCATTGATTTAAATGGGACTTTTGACTCCTTAAATGCTATAGTAGTGTCTAACTCATTGTGTAGAAATGCTTAGGAGACCTCTCCTGTATTCATGTGCTAAAACCGCATTTAAAATCATTCTCTGTCTTATATACAGACACACACATGCAAATGCAGGAACACACAGAGACACATATGTACGTACATACATACATACATACATACACACAACCGACACCCCCCACAAGTGAGCGCATCCACACACACATACATACACAAATGCACACACATACATACAGGAACACACACACACATACATACATATGCACAGTGAAAGACAGACACACACACATACAGAAACACACTCTCCGTATCGCGCACACAGAGAGGGACATTGAGCGGTGAGAGTGGACACACATATATATAGACACATACATTTGCACAGTGAGAGACAGAGAGACACACACACACACAGAAACACATTCTCCTTATTGCACACAGTGAGGGACATTGAGTGGTGAGAGAGAGAGACACACACATACACACATATATACACACATACATATGCACATGCACACACACACACAGATACACACACTGTTGTGTCCCAAATTCTCTTAAATAAAAGAAGGAATCCACACATACTTTCTTTGAGGTCAGTGAAGTGGCAACCGGCCAACTCCGTTTGTTTGGTTGATAATAATGCAGGCAAGGGTTCTATGATGTCCAGAGGTGCCCCTGTGGGTTTTGTCAGCTTGTCAGCAGATCAGCTGGCTCAACTTGCACAGCACAGCAGGAAAGCTCTTTTCAATGTGGTGACTTGCGCCAGACTGAAGGAGAGAGGCAGCGAGGTCATGCTTTAGTCTTAGACATGTGATCTCACTTCCTCCAGCACCACATCCTCTGGGCCTCAATATGCTCTCCCACGGACATCTCACCTCTCTCTTTCCTGAAATGACAGAACACAGACCCACAACACAAAAACAATATGGAGGGGAGAGAGAAATCTGGAACACCTTCAGAATCGTCTCGGGCTACGAAGAACTTGGTCAGGTTCCCATCTAACAGGAGGGTGGGATGCTCAGGTTGGCCTAGTATTTGGTGTAGTGGTATTTGTTTCTTCAGTATTGGCTGGAGACCTGCTTTCTGGAACCGTCTCAGGAGACAGAGTTACTGACTGAGGGCTCTCATGCTCTGTGAGAAGCAGTCTAGGGGCAGGGGGCCCAAACTACCAAGTATCATCGTGTTCTGGCCCAGAATCTTTAGTTGTATATTCAACAAAGGTGTGGTTTAGAGGGCCGGGGCGTAATTGATCTATGTGTCTTTTCCATTTGATCCCCTTGTCTGTCAAGACTATGTAGGTGCATGATCTCAGCACTCTCTTTATGTATCCAGCAGCCCATCTCTCAGGGTCTTGATAACTGCAAGCCCATGCTCTGTCTCCCCTTTTTAAAAAACGATCACCATCCTGAGAGGGTAAACAGGGTGGACTGAGAGGCGGAGAGGTAGTAGCTAGTGGCGTCACACATCCAACTTTTTGTGGAGGGGGAGACCAAAAAGGAGGGTGGCCGGGGACACCCCAGTAGCAGCATGAAGGGTTGTCCTGTAGGCAGTGAGAAACTCCAGAATAGTAGATGTGATATCTCCAGAACTTGCAGCCGATCGCGATGCTTTGAACGTTTGCACAAAATGTTCAGCCTGACTGTTGGTTGCAAGATGCTAAGGAGCTGAAGTTTGGTGGGAGATACCAACAGAGTCTAGAAATGCCCGGATCTCATGGAACTTAAATTGGGGCCCATTATCGGTGACCAAGAGCTGTGGGAGACCAAACACAGCAAATATCTTCCTCAGGACTTGAATGGTGGCGTCTGTGGTTGTGCTCATCATAGGCCAGATGTAACGGTTTGTAAAACACTCAGACACAGTAGGTTAGAATAAAACACAGTTTTATTAAAAAAAAGACACAATTAGAATGCCCACCACGGGCTATAAAATATCACAGGAAAATATCAGTCATGTACATATGCCTTCTCAGGCCCAGTATACAAAGGTAGAGAGTAAATACTGTCACAGGACAGGCATATCCAGGCTATTTCAGTACAACATGGGTTAAAGTTCATAGATCGTAATCAGTCTCTGATGTGGTGTGTTAGACAACGCCCAGTATGATGGTAAATGTAGCAAGAGTCTGTGGTGCGAGGTGGAAGCACCTAGTTTGCAAAGCAGGACTGAGACTCTCCCTGTGCTGAGCAGAAACGGAGACCACAATACTCTGCTAGAGCTAGCACTACCGTGAGCCACGAGCACCCGACCCGTGCAGCAATGGAGTCACTGTACACTGCAAGAGCTGAGGGACTAGAGCCAATAGCACCCGACCGGTGCAGTAACAGAAATACTGTGCACTGCAAGAGCTGATGGACTTAGAGCCAATAGCACCCAACCGGTGCGGTAATGGACACAACAGTGCTCTGTAAGGGTTAACGGAGGCTCAGTGTAACTGAGGCAACAGTGCTCTGCAAGTGTAACGGAAGGCTCAGTGTTCCGGAGGCAACAGTGCTCTGCAAGAGTTAACGGAAGGCTCAGTGGGTTGGAGGCCACAACACTCAGTCTGCTAGACCAGCACTTGCGGAAGTAAGAATGTCGCCCAAGTGACACAGAGAACAGGATCAGGATCGCTGGCCGAATCACAGAGCAGGAATGTCAGACAAGCCGGGTCAGGTCACGGAGCAGGAACGTCAGCCAGGCCGGGTCGAATCACGGAGCAGGAACGTCAGAAAAGCCGGGTCAGGTCACGGAGCAGGAACGTCAGCCAGGCCGGGTCGAATCACGGAGCAGGAACCAGCAAGAGTAGTCAGACGGACCAAGTCGGTACACAGGAACGCAGGATCACAGCAACACAGTAGCACTGGTACAAAAACACCACGAAAGGGCACCTGACAGGTGCCAGAGGCCTGGTATAAGAAGGCCATACTGGGCGGGCCAAATTAAGTTCAGCCAATGGGAGCGAATCACACAGAGAGTGACAGACCAGAGCACGGGTACCGTGATAGTACCCCCCTCTCAAAGACCCCCTCTCCTGGCAGAGGGTCCTGGTTTCTGAGGATATTTAGAGTGGAAACTGCGCAATAATCTAGGGGCATGAAGGTGCTTCTGGTCGACCCAAGAACGCTCTTCAGGGCCATAGCCCTTCCAATGGACCAAATATTGCAATTTCCCTCTAAATCTCCATGAATCAATAATGCTTGAAACCTCATATTCCTCTTGGCCTTGAACATCCACTGGCCCAGGAACCACCGGAGTGGTAGTGTAGCGGTTGCATACCAAAGGCTTTAACAGGGACACATGGAACACGTAATGTATGTGCATAGATGCTGGGAGTTCCAGTGCTTAAGAAACAGGATTAACTTTGCGGATAATCTTGAAAGGACCAATGAACCGGGGAGCCAACTTATTGGATGGAACCTGCAGATGGAACCTGCTGGAGATATGCCTGCCGCAGATTCAATTTTGTGAAGGACTGTCCTCCTGCTAAAGAAGCAAAAAGTTCTTTCAAGCGTGGCAGTGGATACTGTTCTACCTCCAGCTGACTATTTATAGCCATCCAAAAATCCCCACACATCCGGCTTTCCCCAGTCTTTTTAACAACTGGCACAATGGGTGAAGCCCAGTCACTACAAGGGACTTTGTCTTTCTAGATGTGATAATTCATTTTCCACTTTGGACCTGATGGCAAATGGTACAGTTTGTGCCTTACAGAAATGAAGAAACACTCCTGGTTTCATCTTTAACTGGTCTTGGATGTTTTTCACTTTACACAAGTCTTTGGAGAACACATCTTTATATTTGAGCTGCAGCTCCGCTACCCAATTCTATTGATTGGCAGTCTGTATAGATTGATTCTTGGACATCAGGAACTGTGTGTCGGGCATATCCATTATGCGGATCCATGACCGCCAAATAGAGGTGGCCCACCATCTTGCACCACATACAGGGGCACTTGATGAGTCAGGCCTTTGTGTATCACCCTGACATCCGCTCACCCTAAAGGCTTGCTAATGTGCCCACGGTGCATTCTGAGACGTAGAATCATTGGCTTCAACTTTAGCTTGATCTGTGCAGAAGTCAGTTGCTGTAGAGTCATCATAGATATTGTGGGCCCTGTATCAACATCCAGAGTGACATCTTTACCATTTATCTGAACTCTGAAATGCATATTGTTGTCTACTCCAGTTAAGTTGTGTACTGTCAAATCGGATCCCTAACCCCCTTCGTCCAATGGTTCGTCTGTTTCCAAATGAGGTTGTATAAAGTTAGCAGAGGTGAGTCTGTTTGCACACGTAGAATCCCTCCGGGATCTTGTACTCCTGCAGACTTTACTCAAGTGTCCTCATTCTGAGCAATTAAAACATATATCCCCTTTAAATCTGCAATGATGACACTTATGTGAGGTAGCTCCACAACTAAAACATTTTCTATTTGTAACTTGCTCTTTCTGTGTTGCCAGTCTGCTCTGAGACAATTTTAACACCACCGTTGCTTCCTCCAACCCCTGCCGTGGGCCATCATGCTGGGCTTGTAAATGTGAAGAATCTTTCTCAGCCATTTCCATAGCTACAGCTATCACAATAGCTGACTTTTCCTTTAATGATTTTTCAGATAATAAGCACTTTTGGATCGCCTTATGTATTAAGCCACACACAAATTGATCCCTCAAAGCTTCACTCAAATTTGTTCTGAAATTACAGGTCACCGCTAAATGTCATAGCTCTACCATATAAGATTGGACACTCTCTCCCTGATGCTGTTTTCTTGAATAGAAACGGAACCTTTCTGCAATATCTAGGGGCTGTGGTTGGTAGAAATTAGTCAATGCTTCAGTCAAATCTTTTAAAGATTTTTCTCCTAGGGTGTCAGGTGCTAACAAATTTTGCAGTACAGAGAAAGACTTCCTGCCTACAATTGTAAGAAACCCTCCTGTTTGTTTTTCTTCAGGAATGTCATTTGCAGCCATAAATTGCATAAATATTTGCCTCCCATAAATTGCTTTAATCTTCCTGAGTAAGAAAACCATGTTTCCTCCCCCTCACTGAATTCTCGTAGGGTGCCAAACAGAGCAGCCATGATTGGTGTTTGTTTTTTGAATATGATACAGAGTAGCTTGTATCCACACAATACCCCTCTTCCCTGCTGTAGCAGAACATTGTAAACTGTAGTACTCCTGACCAAGAATTTTTTTTGTTAAGCAGTCAATACAATTATATGTTTGTATGTATACTGAAGGTGTATCTTGAATGGAACACAAATACTCATCCAACAGTGTAGTCCAGCAAGCCCCATCGCCACTGTTGTGCCCAAAAGTCTCTTGAATAAAAAAAAAAGGTAACCACACACAATTGAGGTCAAGGGAGTGGCAACAGTTTATTTGGTTGATAACAATGCAGGCAAGGATTCAATGATGTCCGGAGGTGCCCCCATGGGTTTTGGCAGCTTACCAGCAGATCAGCTGGCTCAACTTGCAGAGCGGAGCGGGAGAGCACTTTTCAGTGCGGTGACTTGCACCAGACTGAAGGAGAGATGCAGCAAGGTCACGTTTTAGTCTTAGATGCATGACATCACTTCCCCCAGCACTGCATCCTCCCGGCCTCAATATGCCCTGCCACCAACATCACACACACAAACATATGCACACACACACACACACACACATACATACACACACATGCACACAGAGAGAAACACACACATACACCCAAACCAACCAACCAACCAACCAACCAACCAACCCACACACACACACACATATATGCACAGAGAGAGAGAGACACACACACACACACACACACACACACACATGCACACAGAGAGAGAGTCGCACACACACACACACACATACATACATACACACACACACATGCACAGAGAGAGAAACACACACATACACCCAAAGCAACCAACCAACCCACACACATATATTCACAGAGAGACACACACACACACACATATATGCACACAGAGAGAGAGACACACACACAAACACATATACACACATGCACACACAGAGAGAGTCACACACACACACACACACACACACACAGAGAAACACACTCAGTATCTCACAGAGAGAGGGAAGAGACATTTGATGGTGTAGAGAGAAAGGCATGAGGCCTGGCCACCTCTGAACCCCCCTCCCCCCGCACAACTTCAGGCGCAGAGCCACCGCCTAGATCGGTGACAAATTCATTCAAATAAAATTGCACAAGTCTGAATATTTTTGTATGTACCTAGGTCTTCGGGTTACACAGGATAGTAGTCAATGGAGCACTTGATGATAGACAGTTGCTTCAATTTGTCAGGCGCGGGCACGGAGTCGAAGGGGCTGTTTCTCTCAGCTGCTCAGGCAGGCTCAGCCTCACACTCACTTGATTTCTCAGGGTGGTGGCAGGCGGATGGTGCGATTTCTATGCGCACGCATAATATAAAAAGTTTGGCACGCATGCGCATATTGAATGAGTGGTGATGATGACATGGACACATGATCAGCATGCCGTGCGTCTTAGGCTGCTGTAGCAGAAGTGTGTGCGCAAACTGTTCCAGGCCAGGAAAAAAACAGGACAAACAGCTATGCGGACGGGACAGCGGGTTTGGGCCCTAAAATTGGGGGTGTCCCGCGTAAATAGGGACAGTTGGCTGGTATGAACTGGAAGGGGCAATGGGTCTACAAAGCATCAGGCTCAAGACAGTACAACTTTTTATCAGAGTTCGCCCAAATCATATTCCTTGTACATCAGGATGGCACAGCTCTATTCCGTTATCAGTTCAGAGCGGTCCTACACAAATAACTAAATGCAATAGAGCTAGATCCAGGGTGCTATCGATATATACATTAAGGAAGGACAGGCACAGCCACAATAGAGGCAATGCAGGAACAGCCAAAAGGGGCCATAAAGCATTTGGGGAGGTGGAGGTCTAATTAGTATAAATGATACATTTGCCCTCAGTTGGTGTAATGAAGGCAAAGGTGTTAAATGTCCATGGTTTCTGAACAGCATGTAGTTTCTTTTGTGCTGCAGCAGTTGGTCATGAGATACGAGTTTTAATCATGGGTCACTCATTTGTGTACTGAGCTTCCAGACTCATAGGACAAACAGATGGAGACAGGTATATTGGTTTAGATGAGAAGCAAATAAATATCACTTGACTGGGTAAGCAGGGTTGATGGTGGGACCTGATGGAGGAGATATTCAGGAAAGCATGGCAGAGGAGCAAGAGCCCAGATCTATTGATCATGTATGCAGAAGTCAATGACCTTACCTCAGTGGAGTTGGTGGGCCTCATCAGGCAAGTGGAAGCTAAATTCTAGTTAATCAAATCCATCTTTCCCAGCATAAAACTAGTATGGTCGGAAATTATACCTAGATGTCATGGGGTGGGGTGGGGGTACAAGATTGTCCCCAGACAGTGAATTGTATAGAAAGTAAACTTTGTTGCAGCCAGGTTTATTACTTCATTCCAGGGGTACCCCATTCATCATAGCAGGTTCATGGCAGGAGCACTGGGTTTGTAAAGGGAGGATTTTATACATATTTCAGATCAGGGCCTTTAGCTGTTCACTGGCAGCCTACATACAGACTTGGAGGATAGCATGGAGTCAGAGCAAAAGGGGTGATCTTAGAGCCCCACTCCCCTTAGGAGTCCCTCTGTGGGTGTTGGTTATCCACAGCTTGGCCAAAATATTTTCCAGTGCAGGGGCTCTGGTTTGGTGACCAGGACTACTGCCAGGATGCACTGAGGTGAAGGAGAGGCATGACAGGTGATCTGCGGCAGATCAGCTATGTCCAATTCATCTCATCAGTTGTGTTTTTTGGAGGCTCTTTGGCCATGGGTTGTCAGCAGTACCTGAAAAGATTTTAAGCACATTACACAGCAATAGGTAGCCGGGAGCTAATTATGCCCCTCTATGTGGCTACGAGACTGGGAAGCCATACGGAGGGGGGGTTTGGGGTCTTTACATGGGTCCTCTTAAATAAGTCAAATCCATTTAATAAAAGCTGAGACCTCTTTATTGGCAACCTTTCTCTGTGCCCGAGTCTTTATTAGTTAGGTTTGTTTTGTAGTTTTTGGATTCTGGTTGGTATGGGGGGGTTCCTTCTCCTAGGATGAAGAAGTGACAAAGGGATTTTAACCTTAAAACCAGGGGCCATAATAAGGGGCACAACCAATCCAGCATCTTCTATTCTAAGAAACAGAAGACCAGAAGGGGCACAAACCACCAGTATGTTCAATCTTGATAACACTATATTCAAATCACAATTCCTTGATTAGGTTCTCACACTTGGCTACACAGGTGACTGTTGTAGGTACAATCGGCTTTGATCCAACAGGGTAATAACACCGCCCCGTCAATTCGTCTTATTTTTTCTGATTTGGCATAACTTTATAATCAAAACATTTTTTGATACCATCTGTAGATTCAAATACTTTTTTATTTCCTGTGGAAGATCATAGTAACCGTATCGTGGCGGTGTTATTACCCCTTTGGATCACTGCCGGCTGTAACTACATTCGGCACCTGTCTGGCCAAGTGTGAGAACCAAATCAAGGAATTGTGATTTGAATATAGTGTTATCAAGATTGAACATACTGGTGGTTTTCTCCCCTTCTGGTCTTCTGTTTCTTTGTTTTCCAAGGGTCCTGGAGGTCCACTTGGTCCTGTTTGGGAAGCTGCATCTGCCGACCATATATGAAGTGACTGAGTGGGGGCAGTCTGAATCCTTCTACCTTGCTGGGCACTTTTAGTGGTCTGAGATATTTTGAGTACAGCGGTGTATTGGTGGAGGTCTGTTTACCGGTGATATTACACTAGGAAGCGCCCTTCTCTTTTTTCTTTTAGCTTCCATTCTACCTGGGGGGAGGGTTAGACTACTGTGATAACAATTAAAGTGGACTGGCCCTCCCCTGGTTGTAGGAAATAAGGAGGTAGGTAAGGAAGGCACAGGTGGGAAAGGAGAAGAATTAAAAGAATAAAAAAAGGTGGTTTAAACATTGGGTACTTTTCTTTGCCTGATTCATGATCTCACTGAAACCCAATGGAAGAACATCTCTGAGGCAGGAAACTGCAGGCGGTGGGTGATGTAATTTGCAATATATATTATATATATATATATATATATATCCTATATAATAATTTGCTAAATCGTGTGTAACACTGCAACATGCGCAGTAGACACTGCTGTGCATGCTGCAGTCATGCACAGTAGAGAATGCCCTCGCCGCAGCTGATACAGAGCGGGGCACTCTGAAGGAGCATCCAGCTCTGTATCAGTTGCGGCACGGGCAGTCTCTACTGAGCATGACTGCACCGTGATCGGCTGGCTGCGGCAACTAGTAAATATATATATATATATATATATATATATATAGAGAGAGAGAGAGAGAGAGAGAGAGAGAGAGAGAGAGAGACAGAGAGAGAGATGATAGCTAGAGAGATAGATAGATAGTAAATACTTGAGTTCTTCTCTTAAACAGCTCAATTAATTTACATTTTTAAGAGCTGGATCTCTCCTGACAACTTAAATGAAGGCTCATTATCTCAGATCAAGTTCCATTACTGACTAGGGTTAATGGACAACATGTAGTCAGCAAGGGGTCCATTACCCATAATGGCTGGTGCTTTCTTCAAGGCTATTTTTACCAATAAGTGCAGGCCTGGCTAGTCTGGTTTTCCTACGTCAATAAACTGTATTACTTATTTCAGTGTGTGAAGTACACAAACAACACAAATACTTTTCAGAATGATTTTCAGTCATTAACTAACACTTTTCAACTTAAAATGGACATGTTACCTGAAGAAAAAAAAGGTGTCCCTATAAATTAAGACTAAATGTAACTAAACATTGTGGGATATGCATGTGACTAGGTACTGGGTACTTAAAAGTTAAATAAAACATACATAAATTTTGGGCTTAAGGATTTTGGACATTAAGTTGTAACCTTAAACTGTGTATCCCATCAGCTGGCAAAAAGTATCCCAATGTATAACACGTGGCCGAAACCCACTTAGGCCTGTGGCCTCCACACTTGGTTCTAATACACCACTAAGTACAAAACCACCAGGAGAAACAAGCCAAAACAAGGAAGGGATGTTGGGATGTTGCTCCTCTAGAAAAAAAAAATACTGGCTTATGTTCGCTGGTGCATTTCCACTTCCTCACTTGTTACC
This sequence comes from Rhinophrynus dorsalis, assembly GCA_037306005.1. Classification (NCBI taxonomy): domain Eukaryota; kingdom Metazoa; phylum Chordata; class Amphibia; order Anura; family Rhinophrynidae; genus Rhinophrynus; species Rhinophrynus dorsalis. The sequence goes on from CM074718.1 coordinate 40,189,317, forward strand.
CTAAGCCTAAACCCCAAACTAAACTACTACAATCCATCCCTTAGACATGCTCCTCTACCCATCCTGTTTTGCTCCGGAGGGGTTCTAATCTACCAGTGCAGCTGATTTTCTGTGCTTGCCTGTATGTATAGAAACCATGCACTCGAACTTCTGGGTATGTAGTAGAATGTACCATCAATTAAGTGCACTTAGGTGCACACACTCTGACATCGCCAAGACCTTAATGTGAGCAGCCCTGAATGTCTTCCCTTTAGAATGCACAGGATAATGCATTCATTTAAAGGGATAGTAATACTTCGTTTTAACTTTATTTTATTTTGTAGGCATTAAAAAAATATGAAGAATGATATAAGTCTTATCTCTCAAACCTTTATGGTTTAAGAGATATTCACAAGCAAAGTTTCCCCTCCTGCCCCCTTTTACCTAGTGTAAGCCATCTCTTCTCAGATGTGGAATCTGGTTGTAAGACCAGACAGATAACAGAAGGGGACAATCTTCTTCCTATGAGAACAATGAAAACCCTGCCCACCTTGACAAGTTTTTCAGGTTTTTCCCTTATCTTAATTGAAGATTGTCCCTCTCTGCAGTCTACCTGGGCACCTCCCTTCTGATCTGGCTGAGCAGTGTTACATCAGTAAAAGGGGCGGGAGGGGGATACTTTATCATTGAATTACTCTTGAACTACAACTCTGACAGAATTGAAATAACACTCTCCAAAGTCCAAATACTATGATGATTAATTAGAGCTGCTTTTATTATGAAACATTACTATCCCTTTAAGGCACATTTCATATGTGCCTTTTTGAGACCATGGGGTTAAACAAGGTGAAGAAGAATGGCACTCCCTAAAACACCAATACATTCCCCCAGTGCCCTCTGTTTGGAGCGAGCAGATGTAATGGGCGAATTTTCTGCATTGATTGTTTAGTACATAATCGATTAGGAGCAGCACCAATGTATAGATTCCAGGGCCTATCCTCCTATATAATAATTCACTAAAACCTGTGTAACGACGCAGTCATGCACAGTAGAGACTGCCAGCGCCGTACGTAGCGTCCAGCTCTGTATCAGCCACGGCACGGGCAGTCTCTACTGCGCATGACTGCCCCGCGACCGGCTGGCAGTGGCACTGTGGCCCGTGTAACGGGTTCTTCAACTACTTTTACCATATTAGTACATCCCCCATTTTGTGGTTTTAAACCTTTCTAAGACGCACCATATTCCTTGGTTTTTCTTATGAAAGCCTGTACTTTGGATGCTCTCTAGTACTCTCCCCATAACACACCCTATTGGTTGAATATCTGATAAAGTCCTGTGTCATCCTATGAATGCTCATTTTTCAAGTTGGTGAGCAGAGGCTCCATAGAGCAACATCGGGCTTGGAGAGTTTTTCTCACCTTAACTCACCTTAGTGTATAACCTCCCTGTACTACACATACTATTTAAATTAACCTTTACATTCAGTACAGGTGTTCAGCAAACAAGGTAGGGAGTCCAACATGTCAAACAGAGTTCAAAGTTCAACTTTTAAAATGTAAACTGAAAGAAAGTGGTACATCTTTAAAAAAATATAAACAAATCACAACATATATTGTTAGTGTTTTCTCTTACTTCCAACAGGGGACAAAGGTACTGTGGGTAAACTTCCCTCTTAAAGGGGGGAGATACAGTAAGCATTGATTCTATGGCAATGTGTGTCTGTCAGTGCATGGAGAGCACATTGCCTTGGCGATAAAGTAACCCTCAGAGCCAGGGCGCAGCTAGGCGGCGAGGGACCTGACTGGGTTCGCCACAGAAGGGAAGTGAGGTAAGGTAGCTAGCGGGGGGGGGGGGGGTGAAGGGGAGGGCTATAGAGGGGGGAGTATTTAGGTGCGCTCACCTTCCGCTTCCTCCTCTTGGCTGCTGTTCAAGACAGGTTGTGGTCGGTCGGCGTCTGTTTGCTTGCGGTGGTGAGTGTGTCTGTTTGTGTGGCTGCGTGGATGGAGGCTTTGCTGCGGCGTATGCGTGAGGAGGCTGGGAGGCGCGGGGAGGATTGGCTCCGTGCCTGCCTTGGGGATCCTCCTCTTCAGGGCCCGTCGGCGCTGGCTTCTTTGCCGGCGGCGGGTCCTGGTAATGTGGGCTCTTCTGCAGCGGGTCGGGTGGAGGGTGGGGGGGGGGGCGGGACCTTGGTCCGGTTCCGGGTGGTTCCCTTGTGCACCCCGGGTCTGTGCGGCAGTGCGCGTGGCGCTCTGCGCCCCCTGAGCGGCTTAGCCCCTCTCCTCCCCGGAAATCCGGCAGGGGGCGCAGGTCTAGCCCGAGTCCTGGGCCGAGGCACAGTGCTGGGAGGCGGGGCGCGCGGCCCTCCCCTGGTGGGTCTGGGTTTGGGGTTGCCAGTAGCAGTGGTGGGGCGGGCGGCCCTGCGGTGGGGCCCAGTGGCCTTCTTTCCCCTATGGGTCCTCTATCTGGGAGCGCTGGTGGGCCCCCTGCAGGTGTTGGTTCTCCAGGGGGGCCAGCTTTAGGGGGTATGTCTGAGGTGGGGTTGCGGAGCGGGGCGGCGGCATCTGGGGGTGCCGTTATGCTGGGCGGTTCCTTAGGGGGGACCTTGGCCAGGCGGTCTCGCAGTTGGGATGGGCGGGCGGCCTCCCACCCTGCGGGGGGGCCCCTTGTGGGAGCCGCGGGGACTCCTGTGGCGGCGGCCTCCTCAGGGGGGTTTGTGGATTCTGTGAGAGCGCTTTTGGGGTCTCCAGGGGGGGCAGCCTCCTCCAGTCATGGGGGGGGCTTGGTGGGTTCCGGGTCTGGTTTGGGGGCGGTATCCTTGGATTGGGGTACTTCTTCTGTTTCTTCTTCTCCTAGTGTGCCCGTGACGACCAGCAGGATGGCGGCTGGGACGGACTCCTTGGTTGGCGGCGGCTCTTCCGGCCTGGATGCTGGTTCTTCTTCGAGGGGACCTTCTGCAGCGGCGGTTCAACCTGGATCTTCTGCGGCTCCGCAGCCTTCACAGGCGGTGCAGCCTACGGGTGAGCGGTCACTTCTTTCACACACACTTCACACGGCTGGGGTGGCTCCTGGGGGATTAGGGGGCCCTCTGGGGGGTGATGGTTCGGGCGTTGTGGGTTTTCAGGGTTTCCTAGCGGGTTTGAGGGGTTTGTTGGATTGTTGGGATCGGCAGGCTGGAGGGAGTAGGCCGGGTTCTGGGGTTTGGAGCAGGTCTCTCGCGGCGGTGTCGTCGGGGGCGCCGGTTGTTTCGGGGGTTGGACCCGTGGCGGTTGGGGGGGCCTCTGGTCTGGTGTTGGGTAATGTTTTACCGTGCGTGAGTACGGGGAGTGCGTCGGCTGGCGGGGCGTCGGTTGTGGGGCCTGGTGTGTTGCCTGGGGGCTCTGAGGCGGATGTGAGCAAGGTGGGGGAGCGGCCTGTTCCCATTTCGGATTCGGCCAAGAGTCAGGCGTACGTGTGTTTTGAGGGGCCGTTGGGGGCTCATTTGAAGCAGGAGGTGCGGGACAAAATATGGAAGCGGGAGTATATTGATATTTTTACTTTGCTTCCGTTGGAGCGTTTTAATTTGGACAAGTGGGAGAAGGGTAAAGAGTGGCGGAAGGAGGAGGATGAGGATAGGCGGCGTTTTCGGCTTATTCCTCGGACATTTGGCAATTGGCTTCAGGCTTTTTGCGTTTTGGCTAGTGTGATTGGGGAAAAGTCGCCGGAGCAATGCTCCGCGTTGTTTTGTTACCTTGATTCTATTTGGGAGGCGCACCGGGTTTATGGAGGTTTAGCGTGGCTGAAGTATGACGAACAGTTCCGGCAGCGGATGGCGGTTCGCCCTTCTCTGTTGTGGGATCATAAGGATATTGGGCTTTGGCTTAAGTTGATGGGACCCAGTAGGGTCGGGGGGCAGTCGTCGGTGGGAGGGTCTTCCACTCCCTTTCAGTCGACCGCCGGTGGGGCCAGTTCGGCCGCCCCGCCGGCGGGCGCTAAGAAGGGCTGCTGTTTTGCCTTTAATGATTCCACCTGTAAGTGGGGTTTGTCGTGCAGATTCAAGCACGAGTGTTCCGGGTGTGGTGGTTCCCATTCTTTCTCCCGGTGCCTCCGTCGGGGGAAGCCGTGGGCTGGAAAAAGGGATGAGTCCAGTGATCCTGGAAAGGATGCTGCCATGGCTAAGGGTGTATCCCAACCGGGTGCACGCTAGGTTATTGGAGGACGGTTTCCGGGATGGTTTTCGCATTCCATTTCGGGACGGTCCGGGGGTGGTGGCGCTTCGGAATTTGCGGTCCGCTCGGGAGTTCCCGGGGGTGGTGGGGGATAAGTTGGCTAAGGAGGTTAGCTTGGGGCGTATGTCTGGGCCGTTTAGTACTCCGCCTTTGGAGCACCTTCGAGTGTCTCCGTTGGGGGTGGTGCCTAAACGTGAGGCGGGGAAGTTCCGGTTGATTCACCATTTATCTTTCCCGCAGGGGAACTCGGTGAATGATGATATCGGGGAGGAGCCTTGTCGGGTCTCCTATACGTCATTTGATGAGGCTGTGCGTTTGGCACGGGCGGCGGGCCGGGGGGCCCTGTTGGCTAAGATGGATGTTGAGGCGGCTTTTCGCCTTTTGCCGGTTCACCCGGATTCTCAGCACTTGTTGGGCTGTTTCTTTGCTGGTGGGTATTATGTTGATCGGTGCTTGCCTATGGGCTGTTCCATCTCCTGTGCCTACTTTGAAGCCTTTAGCTCCTTCTTGGAGTGGGTGGTGCGGTTGGACACGGGATTGTCGTCGGTGATTCATTACCTCGATGACTTTTTGTGCGTGGGTCCTGCGGGTTCTTCGGTTTGCGCGGTCTTGCTGGAAGCCTTGCAGCGTTTTGCTCGGGTTTTTGGCATTCCTTTGGCGCCTGACAAGACCTTTGGTCCGGCCACGGTTATGGTGTTTTTGGGGATCGAATTGGACTCCGTGGGTATGGTGTGTCGGCTTCCTGAGGACAAGGTGGCTGATTTGCACACGCTCATCCGTTGGATGTTGGGTGTACGGAAGGTGACGTTGCGGCAGCTCCAGTCCTTACTTGGCAAGCTGAATTTTGCTTGTCGGATCCTTCCGATGGGACGGGTGTTCTGTCGGCGTCTGTCTCTGGCTACGGTGGGGGCCCGGCTGCCTCATCATTTCATCCGGTTGACGGCGGCGTTGAAGGCTGACCTGTCTGTGTGGGATGCCTTTTTAGTGGATTTCAATGGCCGGTCCCTGTGGCAGGATCAGGTGTGCTCCAATGCGGTGTTGGAACTTTACACGGATGCGGCTGGGTCTCGGGGTTTCGGTGGTTTTTTTCGGGGGCGTTGGTTCGCTGGGGAATGGCCGGTTGAGTGGGTGGCTAAGGGTTTTACTAAGAACCTGGTGCTGCTTGAGCTTTTCCCTGTGGTGGTGGCGGCTGAGGTGTGGTGTGAGGGGTTGCGGGACAAGGCTGTGATTTTCCATTGCGATAATATGGGGGTGGTGGAGGCCCTGAATGGGCTTACTGCAAACTCTTTGCCTGTGGTGCACCTGCTGCGGCACTTGGTGCTGGTGTGCCTGCAGGGTAATGTTTGGTTTAGGGCTAAGCATGTGCCCGGTGTCCAGAACGTAATTGCGGACTCCTTGTCTCGCTTCCAGTGGGATCGTTTTCGGTCGCTGGTTCCTGGGGCGGCGGCTCAAGGGGAGCGGGTGCCGTCGCACCTCTGGACTCTGTGCTGAGCTCGGTGGTGGGCCTGGTGCGCGGTGCGGTAGCACCTTGTACGTGGGCGGCCTATTCCAAGGTCTGGGTGTCGTGGTTTCAGGCAGTGCGCTGGGCGGGCTTGGTTGATGGTGGCGCCGGCAACTCGGATCTGTTGCTGTGGCTTCTTGGCATGTGGAGTGCAGACGGGGTTTCAAAGGCAACGGCGGGTTTTCTATTTAAGCTTCTTGGCTGGCGGGATGTCACCAAGGATTTTATTGTACGGTTGGCTTTACGGGGGTTGGGGAGGGGTGCGTCGTCTGGGGATGTTCGGCGGCCGGTCTCGTTTGGGCTGTTGTTGCGTTTGCTTGGGGTTCTTTCTGCGGTGTGCAATTCGGAGTACGAAAGTTGTCTGTTCCGGTTGGCTTTTTCCTTTGCTTTCTTTGGGGCTTTGCGTGTGGGTGAGCTGGTGAGTGGGAATAGGTTTTCGGCTGGGGGCCTTCAGGTTAGAGACATTGTTCTTTCGGATGGGGAGGTGCAGTTTTTATTGCGGCGTTCGAAGACGGATCAGGAGGGGCGGGGTTGCCGGGTGTCTTTGTTTGCGAACCCGGGCTGTGTTTCTTGTCCGGTGGCGGCGTGTCACGGTTTTTTGCGAGTTTGGCCGGCTTTGGGTGGCTCGCTGCTGGTGCATGCTGATGGGTCCGCTCTTTCGCGGTTTCAGTTTGTGTCTGTTTTCCGTAAGGCGTTGTCTTGCGTGGGCCTTTGTGGGGCGGATTATGGGTCTCACTCGTTCCGGATTGGGGCGGCCACCCAAGCTGCACGTTGGGGTTTGGGTGATGAGGTTATCAAGCGGATAGGGCGCTGGGATTCTGCCCGGTTCCGGTCTTATGTGCGGGTTGGTCTTGTTGAGCTTCCTTGAGGGGTTTATTCGGTGTTGTGGGTTGTTTTGGTTTTGTTGGTTACTGGTTCGGTAGTGTGGTTTCTGTCAGGTATTCCCCATTTTCTTTTGCAGGTGGTCCAGTCTGTTCAGTATGGATTGTCGGTCATTCCTACGTTTACTGGGCTTCTAGGAGGGCGGCCAGGCGGCCTTCTGGGCGGCAGTTGCACTTTGATCGGGCTGAGGTGGAGCTGCGGTGGTTGGGGATCTCTGGGCTGCTGTGGGAGCGGGTTTTTCCGGAGGTGGTGGCGTTGGCTCGTGTGACGGCCCCTCCGAATGTGCTTTTTATACATGCTGGGGGCAATGATTTGGGGGTATATTCTAACAAGTACCTGATTCGTGATATGAAGCGGGATTTGTCGAGGCTGTGGGTATTGTTTCCGGGTATCATCATTATATGGTCGGAGATTATCCCCCGGTTTTACTGGCGGCATGCTGTGTCGCATTCTGCCATTAACCGGACTAGGATTAAGGTGAACAAGGCGGTGTCATCCCATGTGCGGAAGCATGGGGGGTTAGTTGTGAAGCATTCCGATGTGGAGGGCCAAAGGAATTTGTTTCGATCTGATGGGGTCCATTTGACTGACATCGGTCTTGACTTGTTTAATTTGGCCCTGGAATGTTTTGTGGAGCGTGCTGTTCGGATTTGGCGGGGGTCGCAGCGTTAAGGGGGTCAACGCTGCGTCCTTTGGCGGAGGGGGGGGATCCTTGGCACTTTAAGTTGGGGGATGGGACGCCTAACTTCTGCAAGGGCAAGGGGTCCCTGGGAAGTGCATAGAGGCGTGTGAGTACGGTTACCCACTGTGCTGGTGAGGTGAGGCGGCTAGTGGAGATATACCTATGGAGTGATTGCTGGCGGTGTTAAGGATCCTCCCCCTCTATCAATGGTTAAGGGGTTAAAGTTTTGTAAAGTTTGTAAAACTTTGTGGATGTTAATTTGTAAAATGTTATATATATGCTGTTATTAATTTTATGGATAAAAGGTAACGTGGTTATAAGAGTATTTTACATGTCTGTTTTATATATTAATAAACGCTGTGGCCTATTTTATCCAAGTCGCGCGTTAGTGTGGTTATTTGGTGGGTGGGTACTAAGTAAGCCTAGTGTTGGCGCTGCATCAGTCAAGTAACCCTCAGAGCCAGGGCGCAGCTAGGCGGCGAGGGACCTGACTGGGCTCGCCACAGAAGGGAAGTGAGGTAAGGTAGCTAGCGGGGGGGGGGGGGGGTGAAGGGGAGGGCTATAGAGGGGGGAGTATTTAGGTGCGCTCACCTTCCGCTTCCTCCTCTTGGCTGCTGTTCAAGACAGGTTGTCCCTCCCTCCCTCCCCTTTTTTCTTCTTGGTGATGGGGTTTTTGTCTTTGGAGGCAGGGTAGTGTAGGTTCTGGGGTGGTTAGTGTTTGGTTGTCACGGCGGGAGGCGGAGGGGGGGGATCCTTGGCACTTTAAGTTGGGGGATGGGACGCCTAACTTCTGCAAGGGCAAGGGGTCCCTGGGAAGTGCATAGAGGCGTGTGAGTACGGTTACCCACTGTGATGGTGAGGTGAGGCGGCTAGTGGAGATATACCTATGGAGTGATTGCTGGCGGTGTTAAGGATCCTCCCCCTCTATCAATGGTTAAGGGGTTAAAGTTTTGTAAAGTTTGTAAAACTTTGTGGATGTTAATTTGTAAAATGTTATATATATGCTGTTATTAATTTTATGGATAAAAGGTAACGTGGTTATAAGAGTATTTTACATGTCTGTTTTATATATTAATAAACGCTGTGGCCTATTTTATCCAAGTCGCGCGTTAGTGTGGTTATTTGGTGGGTGGGTACTAAGTAAGCCTAGTGTTGGCGCTGCATCAGTCAAGACACACATGACAATCATCATTGTGGTGTAAAGGTGTCAGTGTGTTGGGGCGGGAAGGGGAGAGGAAAGGAGATGCAGAGAGCCTTCAGAAGCCCTCACTCAACTCTTTGGATGCCAGTGGTGTAAGCAACACATTGCATTGCAATGCACTGGCTGCAGCACTGGCACTCAAGGGGTTAATATAGTAATAGAACAAAAAGAAGGATCTAGAACCAAAGGTCCTTCAAGTGCAGTCAAATTCCCACTACTTTCTCTCCACATTACAGTATGAAAGTGGGCAACAATCATGTCTAATTTTACTGAATTTGGACTAAAAAGATCATAATAGTACTAATGGATTAATCCCATGCTTTCTGTTCCAAAAAGTAATATACAAAAATGTGGGTATAATTCTGTACTGCTAACACATACACACAAATATATATACAAACACACACAAATATATATTATACACAAACATACACACACACACACACACATCCTATATAATAATTCGGCAAGTTGTGTGTAACGCCCGACATGCGCAGTAGACACTGCTGCGCGTGCGGCAGTCATGCGCAGTAGAGACTGCCCGCACTGCGGCTGAAACAGAGCTGGGCGCTCCGGAGGAGCGTCCAGCTCTGTATCACCCGAGGCGCGGGCAGTCTCCACTGCGTGAGACTGCCCCGCGACCGGCTGCCAGAGGCTCTGTATCAGCCGAGGCGCGGGCAGTCTCCACTGCGTGTGACTGCCCCGCGACCGGCTGCCAGAGGCACTGTGGCCCGTGTAACGGGCTGTTCAACTAGTTATATATATATATATATGTAAATTTCAGGCCGCTGTGATATTGCGCCTAAAAAATTCAACTTTGAGCTGTAATAACTTTTGAATAAAATACCTTTCAGCAGTGGCAGTACCCTTTTTTTTACTCAGGGGGATAAACACTACAGTATATATTTTTTTACATATTAAGTATTACTATACCTTTAACGCACGTGGCATGTGCCACATTAACATATAAACACACCCGCATGAATAAGACAATAGCTCATTTACCTGCATTTCCATATGCAAATGAGTCATTGTTGAACAAAATAGTAAACATGTCAAAGGCATGTGGTGATGTCAGAGGATTGTGGCGGATTGCTGGCAGATTTACAGGGATATGATGGTGAAGACACCTTAGTGCATGTTAGCCCTCTGGTGCTCAAAGAATGGTTAAACAATCCCAGGCACTAACAGCACTCTCCCATCATTGATGCTGGTTTACTAAGAACAGTAGAACAAGCGCCATTTGCATGATATGGGTCAAATATAATGTTCCCAGATTCCCACTGATTTAAACGGGGCTTTTAACTCTTTGAATGCTTGAGAGGTCTCTGAATATTTACTTGATCCCTATGGTGCCATTGGTTGTACTTCTAAATTGCACCACCATTTTCTTGATACACAAGCCTCGCTGTGATCTTGAGTCAAATACATTCCTTTGTACTCTGCCAAGAGATCTCTCCATGTGAGTGACTATCTCCGCACACATTTCCTGGCAGATTAACAGCTCTCTAAATATGTCTGGAGGAAATAGGTGGATTTCAGTAACAGTGGATGCATTGTTCTCTAGTGGAGATACGCAGCGCCCTTATTGCTATCTTGTATGCAGAGCTCCATACACTGCATAAAACTTTGAGTGCCGGGGGGGGGGGGGGGGTGTGCCCAACGCCTTGCTTTGCAAAGCGTTGGACACCCCTCTGGCACCCAAAGGGTTAAAAAAACATCAATGCTATTTTCATTTGTGTAGGAGTTATATTCATACTGTACCAACGGTACAAACACAATGTTGGTACACAGTAAATTTTACTTCAGTCTGAAAATCGGAGTCTCCGGGCTGGGGAGGGCTGGCAACTTGTGGCCTGGAGGGCAACTACAATCAAGAGGCCCAATCCTATTATCATTCCAGCCCCATACCTCCCAAGTGTCCCTCTTTAGGAGGGACAGTCCCTCTTTTAGACCCAAATCCCTCTGTCCCTCTTTCCCACCTTGATGTCCCTCTTTTTAGGAGATCAGATTGTGTGGTGTGTAGATAAGTGTATCATACTGCTCTACAGCAATAAAACTCACATTATTGTTTGTTTAAACAGCGGTATATGTGTTTATAAATTAGTCTGTGTAAATATAACACTTTGGTCTTGTTATAAGACATTTATTAGGTTATACAAGGAGCTGTCAACAGGTCATGAAATAGCTTAAAAATTCTCGGTAATGCCCCGCCCACCAGCCATGCCCCCAGCAACACCCTCTAAAACACAAGTGTCCCTCTTTCGCAATTTGAAATGTTGGGAGGTATGCAGCCCACTGTCCCAGCCCACCGCCATTTAATACATTTTAAAATTGCCGTTAATCCTTTGAGTGCCAGAGGGGTATGCATACCCCTCTGGCACTCAAAGGGTTAGTGTTATGAAGTAAGGCAATACCACGAAGCTTACAATTGAAATGGGATTAAACTGGTGCAGCTACAGAGCTTACAGTTTAAGTACAGCTGCACTAGTGATACCATAGAACTTAAAAGAGAAACTGGTTATGTTACTAGTGTATCTTCACTTGGATTGCAGCTCCATTTCAATTGTAAGCTCTGTGGCATCACTACTGTAGCTACATTTGCAGCAACAAGTGGGAGTGGCCTACCAGCCCAGACATATGACTGGCCCAGGGGGAAATTGTCCCCCTGCCCCCCAGGCCAGCCCTCTCCTGTCTCCGGGGCAGATCAGGAGGTTTGCCAGGCATGTGTATAAAGCAGGACTTGGGAAAGATTACATTTTCTTCTAGCGCTGAAAAGGTTACTGTTATCATCAGTTGTGCTACAATAATGCACTGTTTGCCTGCAGGGAAAGAATTACACCAAAAACCTATTTCATCTGAGTGGAACTGACAGTGATAGAACTTATATTAAAAAAACAAACAAACAATGCACTGCAGGTTATTGCAGACCCTGAAATAGAACACTTTTCTATACATAATAAAAAAGCCAACACTGATCCACCTACTGTTCTTCTGGTTTTGAAAAATTGATTCCCATTAACTGTTTAGAATTGCATTAGTTCTCAACGACATGTATCAATATTGATCTTATGTGAGGATCTACAACTGCCATAATTTGCATTTACACCTTTAATATATATATATTTATTATCCAGATAATTTCACTTTATACATTAGGTAACAAGAATACACACATATGGGGAGTTATCCTATATAATAATTCGCTAGGATGTTTGTCACGATTCAGTGGGCAGTCTCTACTGCGCACAGGGCTGGATTTACATCTCAGGAGCTTGTAGGCACAGAAATCTGAAGTGCCCCCCGATTTGCCATCTCTACTGGACACCTCCACAATGGTCATCAGCTCCATATTGCCCCCATCATCTACATATTGCCATCATATTGCTCCCATCAGCTCCATATTGCCCTCACATTGCCCCCATCATTAATCTCCATATTGCCCCTCACATTGCCCCCATCATTCACCTCCATATTGCCCCTCACATTGCCCCCATCAGCTCCATATTGCCACTCACATTGCCCCCATCATCTCCATATTGCCCCCCGGTTTCCTACTTCGCTGGAGAGGAGAGGTATATGTGCCTCCTTTGGCACAGAGCTGCAGCTACTGCCTGCTGGAGCTCCCGCGCAGTCTGTAATGCAGAGCACTGGGTGATGATGTCATCTCCCAGCATTCTGCATTATTACTAAAGATCTGATGGCGACGAGGGAGCTCAGCAGGTCTACAGGTCTGTGCCTTCTTCCTTCCTATGTTGTTGTGGGCGCCATGTGGGGGGCAGGGCTGGCTGGCGAGGCTAATAAAAAAATAAAATAACAAGCCAAAAAATGATTCCAGCAATGACAGGCGCCCCCCTGTGGGATGTGCCTGTAGGCAGGTGCCTACTCTGCCTTATTACAAATCCGGCCCTGACTGAGCATGATTGCTTTGAGTGCCAGGGGGAACGCAACGCACTGCAAAGCAATGCCTTGCGTACCCCTCTGGCACTCAAAGGGTTAACATTACCCGGACCATGGCAAGTGTGCACAGGCTTTTACACTAATATGGTATAAGAAACCAAAAGGACCACCCACAAAAGAGACCTGAATAAACTGAGGCACACTAGAAGTAGCACAAAATAGAAAGACTTTGTTACAAAAAAATTATTTTTAGAAAGGAATAAAAACAATTAAAAACAAAGCTTGGGAGCCCAGAATTATAAGTAAATACCCCCTAGGTCAATATATAAATGCAAAATATAAAGACAAGTATACTGAATATCAACCAGAAGAATATACATATAAGTGATAACCTGCAATGAAATAGAGCACAAATGCACCAAGTAAACCACAGAGAATATTCAGGGTACTTATCTAAGGCAAATCACAAACAGAGACTTGATGATATTTCCTTTCCCCTCAAGTCTCTGTTTGTGATTTGCATCAGATAAGTACCCTGTATCTATGGTTCTATGGCTACCAATGGGACAGTGGAATGTGCTGAGGGACAGACACTGTATGTATGGTTCTATGGCTACCAATGGGACAGTGGAAATGGGCTGGGAGGACAGACACTGTATGTATGGTTCTATGGCTACCAATGGGACAGTGGAAATGGGCTGGGAGGACAGACACTGTATGTATGGTTCTATAGCTACCAATGGGACAGTGGAAATGGGCTGGGGGACAGACAGTGTATGTATGGATCTATGGCTACCAATGGGACAGTGGAAATGGGCTGAGGGACAGACACTGTATGTATGGATCTATAGCTACCAATGGGACAGTGGAAATGGGCTGGGAGGACAGACACTGTATGTATGGTTCTATGGCTACCAATGGGACAGTGGAAATGGGCTGGGAGGACAGACACTGTATGTATGGTTCTATAGCTACCAATGGGACAGTGGAAATGGGCTGGGGGACAGACAGTGTATGTATGGATCTATGGCTACCAATGGGACAGTGGAAATGGGCTGGGAGGACAGACACTGTATGTATGGATCTATGGCTACCAATGGGACAGTGGAATGAGCTGGGGGACAGACAGTGTATGTATGGATCTGTGGCTACCAATGGGACAGTGGAAATGGGCTGGGGACAGACACTGTATGTATGAATCTATGGCTACCAATGGCACAGTGGAAATGGGCTGGGAGGACAGACACTGTATGTATGGATCTATGGCTACCAATGGGACAGTGGAATGGGCTGGGGGGACAGACACTGTATGTATGGATTTGTGGCTACCAATGGGACAGTGGAAATGGGCTGGGGGACAGACACTGTATGTATGGTTCTATGGCTACCAATGGGACAGTGGAATGGGCTGGGGGACAGACACTGTATCTATGGTTCTATGGCTACCAATGGGACAGTGGAATGGGCTGGGGGACAGACACTGTATCTATGGTTCTATGGCTACCAATGGGACAGTGGAAATGGGCTGGGGGACAGACACTGTATCTATGGTTCTATGGCTACCAGTGGGACAGTGGAATGAACACCAATGGGCAATGGAACCAGGCATTATATGTGGAGATCTACAACTACCAGTGGGCAGTGGAACAAGGCTGAGGGGTCAGACAGAGTATGTGGGTGTTTGTGACTACCAGTGGATAGTAGAACAAGGCTGGGGGGTCAGACAGAGCATGTGGGTGTTTGTGACTACCAGTGGATAGTAGAACAAGGCTGGGGGTCAGAAACTGTATGTGCTGATCTGTGGCTCCCAGTGAAAAAAAGTTTGGCTAGAAGACAGTGTAATGTGGTTTTGTGGCTACTAGTAGAACATAGCTGGGTTGGTAGGCACTGTATTTATGGGTATGTGAATGGCAGTGGAACAAGGCTGAGCTACCAGACAGTGTGGTGTGATTTTGTGACTGCCAGTGGAACAAGTCTAGGCTACCAGAGAGTGTAGTGTAGTGTAATGTGGTTCTGTGGCCACCAGTGGAACAAGTCTAGGCTACCAGAGAGTGTAGTGTAGTGTAATGGTAGTGTAATGTAGTGTAGTGTAATGTAAAGGCAGGTGGTGGTAATAGGGGACTCTATTATTAGGAGGGTAGATAGGGTAATCTGCCGCCAGGAACGTGAGTGCCGAACAGTATGCTGTCTCCCGGGTGCTCGGGTTCGGCATGTTGCGGACAGGGCTGACAGATTATTGGGAGGGGCTGGAAGTGATCCAGCTGTCTTGGTACATATTGGAACCAATGACAAAATAGGAGGAAGGTGGAGGTCCCTAAAGAATGATTTCAGGGATTTAGGGTGCAAGCTTAAGGCAAGGACCTCTAAGGTAGTATTTTCTGAAATACTACCTGTGCCATGCGCCAGTGCAGATAGGCAGAGGGAGCTCAGGGAGCTTAATGCATGGCTCAAGCAATGGTGTAGGAAGGAGGGTTTTGGGTTTTTAGAACACTGGGCAGACTTTGCTCTTGGGTACAATCTATATGGAAGAGATGGATTGCACCTAAATGGTAGAGGAGCCTCTGTGTTAGGGGAGAGAATGCTAGTAAGCTTGGAGGAGCTTTTAAACTAGGAAAGGGGGGGGGGTATAGATAGCAAAAATGGGGTAGATAGAGCAGATAGGAACTGGGTCCAAGTAAATGACCAGGGGGGTGGAGAAAGGGTGGGGAGAAATTTAGTCAGTAGGGAGGAACTCCTAGTAAATGAAGGTGAAGAAAAAAGGCATGTAGGGATTAATATATGTAAAGACTTCAAAATAAATTGTATGCTAGCAAATGCAAGAAGTATGGTAGATAAAATAGGAGAACTAGAATTGCTGGCGGTTAATGAGCAATTGGACATAATTGGAATAACAGAAACATGGTGGAACGATGCACATGACTGGACTGTAAATATAGAGGGCTATTCCCTGTTTAGAAGAGACAGAATTAATAGAAAAGGTGGAGGTGTGTGCTTATATTTGAAAACAGAGCTAAATCCAGTTTTGCGAGGTGATATTATTGAGGGAACTGGCCAAACTGTGGAGTCCATGTGGGTAGAAATCGAGACTAAATGTGGTGTGAAAGGTAAAAAGAAGTTGTTGGTGGGCATATGCTACAAACCACCAAATATCGATGACAATGATGAGGCCCAACTGCTATTGCAAATGAGGAAAGCTGCCCAGTTTGGGCATACTATAATTATGGGAGATTTTAATTATCCAGATATCAATTGGAAAAATGAGACCTGTCAGAGTGCTAAGGGTAGCAGGTTTTTGAACACGCTTCGTGAAAGCTACATGTCACAAATGGTGGAAGCGCTGACAAGAAATAACAATGTATTGGACCTAGTGATCACTAATAACACAGAAATGGAATCCAATATTAAGGTAAGAGAACATTTGGGAAACAGTGATCACAACATGGTTACATTTGAGATCTGTCTGGCAAAGCAAAAATGTATAGGTTCAACCAAAACTCTTAATTTTAAAAAAGCGAACTTCAAATTGTTAAGGGCCTCAATGCAACACATAGACTGGGATATTTTATTTAAAGGCAAAAATACTTAGGAAAAATGGCCAGAATTCAAATTTAGGTTGCAGAAATGTACCCAACAGTATATACCAATGGGGAACAAGTGCAAAAGAAGTAAGTCACAGCCAATGTGGTTAACTGCACATGTAAAGAAGGAAATGGCAAGGAAAAAAAAAAGCATTCAAATTATTTAAGTCAGAAGGAACTGAACAATCTTTCTTAAAATACAGGGAGTGCAACAAAGATTGCAAAAAGGCAATTAGGGTAGCAAAAATAGATAATGAAACTCGAATTGCAAGGGAAAGCAAGACTAATCCAAAAAAGTTTTTTAAATATATAAATAGCAAAAAACTTAAGAGGGAGTGCATTGGACCATTCAAAAATGAGATGGGTGAGTTGGTTAGTGAGGATAAGGAAAAGGCCAATGTTTTAAACACTTTCTTTGCATCAGTATATACAAGGGAGCAAGGAATGGTAGAAGAGCCTCCGCAAGTAACAAATAAAACAATACAATTAATAGATATTGGGTTAACTCAAGGAGATGTCATGGGAAGACTGAACAAAATTAAGACTGACAAAGCACCGGGTCCTGATGGTATACATCCAAGGGTTCTTCAGGAACTCAGTGCAGTGTTAGCAAAACCCCTATATTTACTCTTTAAAGATTCTATTACCACAGGCTCAGTGCCACATGATTGGCGAAGAGCTAACATAGTGCCTCTATTTAAGAAGGGAACTAAAACAGAACCTGGGAATTATAGACCAGTGAGTTTGACCTCTGTAGTGGGAAAACTATTAGAAGGCATAATAAGGGACTATATTCAGGATTACAACACAAAAAATAAGATCATTAGCACGAATCAACATGGTTTTATGAAGAATAGATCATGCCAAACTAATCTTTTCAGCTTCTATGAGGAGGTAAGCAGCAACCTTGACAATGGCAAGGCAGTAGATGTAGTATATCTAGACTTTGCAAAGGCATTTGATACAGTACCACACAGAAGGCTGGTGTATAAAATAAGGAAATTGGGGCTAGGAGATAACCTTTGCAGTTGGATACAAAACTGGCTGAAGGATAGGGAATAGTGTGTGGTTGTAAATGGAAAATTCTCCAGTACAGTTAAAGTGGAGAGTGGAGTACCTCAGGGTTCAGTATTGGGTCCGCTGCTTTTTAACATGTTTATAAATGACCTGGAAATAGATATATAAAGCAAAATATCAATATTTGCAGATGATACTAAATTATGCAAAGTCATTAATTCAGAACAGGATATTTTCTCTCTACAGAGGGACTTACATACAATGTCAGACTGGGCAAACATGTGGAATATGAAGTTTAATGTGGGGAAGTGTAAAGTCATGCATTTGGGAGGAAACAATCCCAAGGCTACTTATAAACTTAATGGAATAATTTTAGGTGACTCGTTGCTAGAAAAAGACCTGGGTATCCTTGTTAACTACAAACTTGGAAGCAGTGACCAGTGTCATACAGCAGTAGCAAAGGCAAACAAAGTCCTGTCTTGCATAAAAAGAGGTATTGA
The DNA here is from genome assembly GCA_037306005.1 of Rhinophrynus dorsalis. Classification (NCBI taxonomy): domain Eukaryota; kingdom Metazoa; phylum Chordata; class Amphibia; order Anura; family Rhinophrynidae; genus Rhinophrynus; species Rhinophrynus dorsalis. Next base: position 40,206,762 of record CM074718.1, read on the forward strand.
AGCAAGAGTGGATAACATTATTTTGCCATTATACAAATCATTGGTAAGACCTCACCTTGAGTATGCAGTGCAATTTTGGGCACCGGTTCTGAAAAAGGATATACTAGAACTAGAGAGGGTACAGCGGAGAGCAACAAAATTAATTAAGGGAATGGAGGACTTGACATATGAGGAACGACTAAACAAACTTGGTTTATTTACTCTAGAGAAAAGACGACTAAGAGGAGACCTTATCACATTGTACAAGTATATGAGAGGTCAATACAAGGATCTCTGCGGTGAGCTATTTATTCCAAGGCCTGATCAGGTGACCAGGGGACACCCCTTGAGATTAGAGGAAAGGAGGTTTAAACTTCAGCAGAGGAAGGGTTTTTTTACAGTAAGGTCTGTCGAATTGTGGAATTCATTGCCCAGGGAGGTATTTATGGCAGATACAATGGATACATTTAAGAGAAGATTAGATACATTTCTTTCAAAAGGGAACATACAGAGTTATACTGTTTATCAGTAGGCTGATCAGGAAGGGCTGATAAAGACTAATTTAATTGGTAGCAGGAAAGCTATAAAATTCTCAGTTACTGAGGTATGAGGCGAAGGTTGAACTTGATGGACTTGTGTCTTTTTTCAACCTAATTTACAAAAAAAAAAAAAATGTGGTTCTGTAGCTACCAGTGGAACAAGGATAGGCAGGCAGACAATGTAAAGTGGTTTTGTGGAACAACCTGGTTTGGCATTCAATGTACTATGCTTCTGTGTCTACCATTAGAACAAATCTGGGCTGGTCATGCACTTTGACAGGATGTCAGGCACATAGAATATCATGGGTGCAACAGAGAGAAGCCTGTTTGCCCTGTCACCACCATGAATGACAGACAATGTCTTTCGGAACAGAATGCATTCTCTCTCTTTCTCTCTTCAGTGAGCTAGGGGGTCAGTGACTCTCTCATCGGAATAATGGAAGTGGCCTTTCCTGGAATGGTTTTTTGTACTTGGTTACAATGGGCAATGGACTGTGACTCCACATTCATAGAAACCTACCAAGAACATGGATTAACAGGCTGGTGAAATGACGAAACAAGTAACACATTTTGTGTAAACATTATTTATATGTGTGCAACAACAAGAAGTTTCTCTTGCACTCTTCTCTGGTGCAGTGTAAGGAGGAGATAAAGTAAAACAACGGGACATTTGATTTGCCCCCTACAGTGCAGTTGGTTTGCTCCAGTACACCTGCCTCAGTATCTGCAGCAGTGAAAGATTCTGCATTACAGTCAGAGTGTCAAGGTAAATGTTTAGTAAATATGAAGGAAAACAGTTGTACCATATTTATCAAAGAAAAGGTCCCATTAAAGGGGAACTACCACCCCACAATAACTTAACCTTCATTGATTCTTCATCTGGCGACTAGCTGCTTGAGCCGGCCGGCTCAAAAGGGACTGACAGCGCAGGCGCACGGACGTCACTGTGACGAGATGTCCGTGCTTCCTGCTCCTGTGAGCATCGGTAAAACGCCGAAATCTTCTGAACCGGGTAATATTTCTGGCGACTAGCGCTACTAAGCAGCTAGTCGTCAGATGAAGAATCAATGAAGGTTAAGTTATTGCGGGGTGGTAGTTCCCCTTTAAGCCCAGTGAGGGGAGGGGAGCTATTTGATACATAGGAAGGAGGTTGAATGACGAAAAACTGGAGTACTTTTGGGACAAACCAACTGCTCCACAAGGGGGGGGCAATTAAAATTTACATTGACTGAAACTGGTCTTTTAACCCCTTGAATGCTAGAAGTGGAGCAATTCTGGATCAAACTAACACATAAATATTATTCAGCCAATCAATGGAATAAGAGTCCATACAGGAAAGAACATTACATGAGAGACCTCTTATTCCCAGCCACCGATTGGATGGGAGCTATTCAAGCCAATCAGATTCTTGTTATTGTTTCCAGGAATTATGCCTTTTTTGGGGCCGCATCTATTTAATTATTTCATCTTTTTCTCCCTTAACTCTATTTTTTGACTATGAAGAAAGGACCAAGTCGCCTCTGAGGAGCCAAGGGACCTCTCCTTCAGGTAGGCTAAAATATTTTAATTCAGACTCCCTCCTTGGGGAAAATAAGGAGGTGTTGGAAGTCTTCTCCACTGGGAAATGAATATGGGCTATTTAAACTCCATATTAATTATTTAATACACTTCAGTCCCAATGGGAGAGAAACAGGTCCTTCCTTGGGCAATTTTTTTAATTATATGGAGTCTCTGAATCCTGTATTGTTTATGAATATTTTCCCAGAAGGGAGATTAGTGGAAGTCTTCCTCAGATCCAATTGACAATTTTCTTATTAATATGGGGCTCCAGACCCCATACTAATATTTTATATTATCTGAATTAAAAAATAATATGGGGTATATGTTGCCAATATTAACCCATTGCAATGATTTGGATACGTCTCTGGAACTCTAATATTTAGTTGATTTTGTTTGTTTGTTTGGGGGGTTAATAACTCCAATATGGTTTATATGGACAGCATATTAATTTATTTCATTTTTACATAAATGTAAAATTAAGTTAATTAGTGAGGGGAAGAAAGTTCCCTCTTGGACAAAAATAATGAAGTGAAGGGATCATATATTATTTGTTAACCCTTTGAGTGCCGAAGGGGATATTGCTCCGGCACTGAAAGGGTTATCACTTTTTTTTCCTGTTGGGAGGATAATATCCCCCCCCCCCCCCACACACACACACACACTATTTATTAAAAGTAAATTTTGCCTTAAAGGAACAGTATTTTTTTTTTAATGAAAACACATATTTTATAGATCTTTTCTTGCTGAATAAAACAAGGTCATTCCCACTGCTGTCAGATGTTTTATTCAAAATGTATAGCAGTTCAAATAACCAGGAAGTGAATTTACTGTGTTTACTTCCTGATTGTTCTAACTGACAGGAAGTGACAGGCATTTTCTGTCACATTCTATGGAGAACTGTATGTCACTGACTTTCTTGACTTTCCATTAGAATCTAACAGGAAATCTAATTAGAATTTGACCACTAGAGGGCACTGATAATGTAAAAAAAACATGGGTTTAAACTGTAATAACTCTGGAAATATAAATCTCTTGGCAGTGGAAATACCCTTATTTTACTCAATAGGAAAATCCCTACAATATATATGTTTTCATAAATAAAGTTTACTGCTCCTTTAATTTATTTTCCGAATGATAAACCCCTTGATGTTCCTGGAACAGAATGATTGCAACGTGTTTCAAGATATTCTGGCAGTGTAGGGGTTAATCGTAGTTCAAGTTTGGATAGTAATGGGTGGAGGGATATTTAAATTGTCATGTTCGGTAAGTTAACCCCTCCTTTGCAGAGTTACATAGAAATGCATTTCAAAACCCTATGGCAATGGATGGGTTAAGTTAGACTAGTATACTTACGTGAAAGGTGCTTGAGGGCATTTAGGAACAAGTGGGGGTATTTTGGGATGATGGTTTTGGCTCCCAATTGGACATAGTTTTCTTTTTCAGCCTTGTACTTTAGAAGCACAGATTACCTTCCTGGGACTCTGACACTTTATAAAGACCTTTCTAGTGAAATCACTTGCGTGGCCATTTGCAACAGTGTTCTGTGGGGGATTTGATCGGACTGCTATGCGTTCCATAGTCACATCTGGGATGCATAACTAGCTATATAATCACTCAAGGAGAAAAAAAGCTCCAGGAACCTTTTCTGATGGGATTTTGACTGCTGATCAGCCATTTGACTCCAGTGTAGTAAAATCATTTGTCAGTTCAGCAGCAATACACTCTATACTCTAGATAGTTGCCCTTTGATACAGAGGTCAGGCATGTTTAATTATATTACCTGTCTATAATGATTTCTATAGAAGTCTGTCTCAATATCCCACCTCCTCACAATAAATAATAGGCTTCAAAGGTCTGAATGGCTTGTATGGGTCATTTGCCTTTAACATACTATAAGCTGTGGCTAACTAGCTGTAGACTACAACCAAGGGCAAATGTAAATAAAAAAAGATTATATAGATACAACTGTTGTATGGGAGATACTTTCCTAGGTAAGTTTCTTCATGTGGGTGATAAGGTTTGGTTATGTACATGAAATCTTAAACTGGTTATCCCTTTAAGAAACTGGGGCACTCTTTATTGGACCTTTTAAAAGTCTAAGTCGACTTAATTCAGTGGCTTGTCAACTTGACCTACCTTGTCATCACTGCTTCCATACAGTATTCCATATTTCCTTATTGATGCTTGTGTTCTTGTATTCTATTCCCAGCAGGATTTTGGACCCTCCACCTCCGGTGCAGGAATAATTCAAGGTTGGAAAAATTCTGGACTATCACCTCTATAGGGGCCAACTACCGTACCTGGTATATTGGAAGTACTACAGTCCTGAGGTGCATTTTTGGGAGCCAACCTCTTATCTATATGTCCTTCTGAGTGCCATTCATCATTCTCATCCTGACCTGGTCCCGCCCTTCGCATTAATACCTTCTTCATATGCGAGTAGGAAAATTTCCTCTTCTTTATTTCATAGTGTGCATATGTGTTACAGTAGCTTAGACAAAGACAGGTACAGTTAAAATCAACACCACTTTATTGAAAGATATAATACAATGACTAGCAAATAAGCACTTCTCCAACCTTCCCTGGGGTCAGGCATGGAGACAGTGCTACAGTCCACTACACAGTAGCTGACACTGGACTTAGCCCGAAATACAGGAACCAGGAACACAGAAGAGAACCTAGCCTACGGTTCTGGGTGCCACTTGAGATGGAGAAGGGTGGCAAGCGGCTGATCTCCATCCTAGAACGCTAGGGTCAGCAGAGGCATAATGCCCTAGAACGCTAGGGTCTAAAGTGACACAATAGCCTAGAACGCTAGGGTCTAAAGTGACACAATAGCCTAGAACGCTAGGGTCTGAAGTGACACAATACCCTAGAACGCTAGGGTCCACAGCAGTCAGATACCACACCCTAGAATGCTAGGGTTCAGACGAGATACTCGGTAAGACCAGAGCGATACAAGGCCTATAGGTATATACAAAACTCGGAGCAGTACAATGGAAGAGATCAGGCCCAGGGACCTGCACGGAGAGAGAGCCAGGCCCAAGGTATAGTGCAAGTGGAGTCAGACAAAGCCAAGGTCAAACACGTTTTGGGTAGTCAGACAGAGCCACAGTACTAGCACGGAGTGGGTAGTCAGCCAGGCCAGGGGTCATACACGGATCGGGTAGTCAGACTGAGCAAGGGATCGAGCACGGATCGGGTAGTCAGACAAGGCCAGAGGTTCAGGCACAAATCGGGTAGTCAGACAAACCCAAGGGTCATACACAAATCGGAATCAGCAGCCAAGAAAAGGTCACAACAAGGAATACAAGCAATGCTCAGATACACCAAGAAAGGGCAATGAAGCTATGACTGAAGGCCGCATATAAGGCCTATTGGAGAAGTGGGGTATGACAGTCAATTAGGCCGCGGCTACAAAATAGCGAGCTCGCTGTAGTGACGCGCGTATGCAAACAGGAAGTCAGGCAGCGTCCAGACATGCTGCTGCCGAGCACACATGGGGAAAGGCAGGTAACGCTACGGGAGAAGGTCACGGGCACCTTGATAATATGGGTGTGTGTGAATTTATTCAGGGGCCTACACAACAAATTGTGTGAATTTGAATGTGCAATCTCACTTTTTCCATGATTTCCAGTTCTGTGAGTATTTGAGCTCTCTTCAGCCTTAGAAGCTTAGTTGTGCTGAGAACTTGGACCTTGTGTTCTTGTTTCATACTTTGGTTCCAAATTCCGGCTTGTTATTCTGAATACACTTGATTTCCTCCAGCCTTGACTCCTGGTTTGAATTTTGACTATGCTGATCCTGCCTCAACCTTTGGCCTGTATTCAAGTTTGCATCCTGGTTTATAATTCAGCATGCTCTCTTCTCAGTTTTAGTGTGTCCAGGCATATCTGTTGCCTCTCCACCTGTAAGTATATTTATCCTGGTATGACCCTGGTTTAACTGGGGCCAGATATTTGACCTTGTGGTCAACACCTTTACCATCTGGTGCTGAGCTGCAGTAAGGGTACAAATGTGGTTGACTCTGATCTCAAGCATCGCTCCCTAGCCTCACACTTAAGTTACTCAGTTGAAGAGACCTACACTCACCTATTCCTCTACTACTTTACATAACCTGCCATCAGTGTCTAACCCATGCAATACCTAACCCATGCAATACCTGGTGACACAGACCTAAATATAACCAAAAACTGGTCATAGCATTTTATTTACAAACTAGCAATCTGGTGACGGTGTTGCCTGTCATATTTTTTTTTATGTATTATTTGTGATTGAAAACATATGTATACAACAGTGTACATAGTGGTCTATAGCTACCAGTGGGCAAGGGAACAAGGCTGGGGGTCAGGCACCTTCCATGGGGCTTTGTGGCTAGCAGCTGCCCCCTCAGCCTTGTTCCCTTTCCCACTGGTAGCCATAGAATCTCATGTAAACTGCCTGGCCTCCAGACTTGTTCAGTTGCCCACTGGTAGCCACAGATCCCTATTTACATTGTCTGACCCCCACCCCCAGCCTTGTTTCCTTGCCTACTGGTAGCCACAAATACCCATGGACACTGCCTGGGCAAGGGAATAAGGCTGGGGGGTGTCAGTCAGTGTATATGGGGCCAACACACAATGCTTATGTTCGACATGCTGTCCCACAATGTTTATGTTCAACATGCTGCCCAACAATACTTATGTTCCCCATTCTGTCACACATTTTACAATATACATCATGGCTTCCATTAGCATAGGAGCGATCGTGTGTATATGTAAAAAAAATTCACATAGTGTAGGATCACTTAATCCTGCACCATGAGCTATTTTTTTCTTTGTTTAAAAGAAAATCAGACCTCGCTGGGGGCATCGGGACCCCTCCTGATGTCCCCCTGGCATTGATCACCTATCCACTAGGATAGGTGATCAATGTGGCGACCAGGAAGGCAATCACTGTCTTCCTCTTCTTCTTCCTCTTCATTCCGGTAGTCTATGAATGCCTGGGTTGAGTAGTATTTTCCTCAAGACCCAAATGATGCAGGAGTACATCCAAATTCTTGTGACCTTAAACCTTTGAGTGCCAGAGAGGTAGGCAACGCATTTCAAAACACAGAAAGGGTCCAAAGCAAGCATTGATTGAGCTTGAAAGAAAAGTACCACCATCTCCTGTTCACCTATTTCTTTGAAGTTGAGGGCGGGCAAGTGTGTGACAATGAATGGAATGGCAGTGTGAGGCAATGAGTCGAAGGAGGAGGTGTGAATTGTGTTGGAGGGTGTTATTGTGTAGGTGGCAAATGGGAAGGGGGGTGTAGAGAGAGGATGTGTGTACTGTGGTGAAGTCCTTGCAGCCCCCTGCCTACTCCCGTAAAAGAATCACACCCAATGCTTACACCAATGGGGCAGGCAGTAAAAAGCAGTTTTGCATAACTCCTCCTTACTGCCTCCCCTGGCTGTGTGTGTCTCCTGAGATCACGTGATGCTTCCTTTTATATATATATATAGATAGATAGATACAGAGCGAGAGAGATTAGGAAAAGCACAGTTTGTAGTGAAGAACAATTTCTATAATCAACGTTCCATTACCATACCCTGCAGTCTTTCTTTGAATACTTATTCTCCTTTTACTACCAGCAGAGGGCAGCAAAGACAGCAAGGCATCAAAACATATGTAATCTAGCATGTGCTAGATAAATACACCATGGGGATACCCTCCTTTCTCACTGCTCCTAACTGATTGCGTTTATCTGGCAAGGTCCTTCTGCAGCTGTGACAATAGAAAATGAAAAGGACTGCAAAACATACACTGTTCACTAGAACTAAGGCCAAAGTTAGTGAACCTCTGGACTCCCTACAAGTCATGCTTCAATACTCACAGAGGAAACAACCAGGTGGAAGAAAGCTCGGTGGAACCAGGCCTGAAAGGACCACCTGTCCATCTGGGCAATAAGAGGAAAATGCAAGCTTAAAACACACTTTGCTTTGTGCTTCACGCACAAACTAATTATTATTATTGATATGTTTATTCTAAATAATATGCATACATATTCACTTGAACATATAGATAGTCACGTTCCAAACAACACATATTGTTCAAATTTAGGCCATATTCACTTACACTAAATAACAACAAGGAAGGAGACATAGATACACCTCTCACCCATGTGAGGCAAAATCGAAGAGACAAAGGGACAAGGATGTTTAAGGAATGTGGAAGAGAATGAAATAACCCACCCCACATTAATCAGGTTGTAATAGTCATTACCTCTCTTAGCAGATACACTTCTTATATTAAACTACAGAAAGTGGCATGGTGTTCTGTGTTTTCCAGCCCCCCCCCCAACAAATTTGTTTTATTTGTGTTTGTTACACACACACACACACACACACACACACACAGATCCCTACACATACACATAGATCCCTACACACACACACACACAGATCCCTACATACACACACACACACACACAGATCCCTACACACACACACACACATAGATCCATACACACACATAGATCCCTACACACACACACACAGATCCCTACACACACATACACACACACACACACAGATCCCTACACACACATACACACACACATAGATCAATACACACACACATAGATCCCTACACACACACACACACACATAGATCCATACACACACACACACAGATCCCTACACACACATACACAAACACACACATACACACACATAGATCCATACATACACACACACATAGATCCACACAGATCCCAACACACACACATAGATCCAAACACACACGCACACACACACACATAATACACACACGCACACAGATCCCTACACACACACATAATACACACATACACACACAGATCCCTACACACACACACACACATAGATCCATACCCACACAGATCCCTACACACACACATACACACACACACATAGAACCCTACACACACACACAGATCCCTACACACACATATAGATCCATACACACACACACATACACACACACACATAGATCCATACACATACACAGTTCCCTACACACACACACACATAGATCCATACACACACAGAGACACAAACAGCCAAGTCACTCATGTACTGCTGCATCTTGTGGAGGGAGGAAGAGGCATGGCAAAAAAGGGAGGGGGGAGCGATAATGACGAATATGAGGAAGGTGGACGGAATATGGCAAAATGAAAAGAACATGGAGAAAGGGAGGGAAGGGGAATGACCATGTTGAAAGGGAGGGAGGCAGATCAAAGATGGAGAATGAGAGGGAGTGATCATGGTGAGAGGGAGGGTTCACTAAAGGGCGACAAAGTAAACGGCACATTAAACATGTCACCGGCATGAAAAGGGCGATATCAGAATCTCACTGGCATCGAAAGGGTGAAATTCTCCTATCGCAGGCTTAAATGTCACACATTTTAATAGTAACCTTGTAGGTAGCCCTTTCGGATCTGCGCATTGCATCTTGCAGCTCTTACACACAGTGCAAGAGGGGTATGCTTGCTCTGGAACCACTCTTGCACTCAGAGGGTTAACATACATGGATGTAAGCACTAGCAGCAGTTGTATGTGTGATTTCTACATCCGCTGTGTGTAAGAGCTGTAAGATGCAAAATGATCACCCACACGTTGCAGAGTTTATTGACAACTTCCCACACACACAATACAGAAGTGCACTTACAGAGCCTTTTCAGGTCCATGCATTGCATCTTACAGCTCTTACACGCAGCGGATGTAGGAATTACGCATACAACCACTGCTAGTGCTTACAGCCATGTTTGTTAACTATTAAAATGTGGACGCTGTGTCATATGATGAAGACTCTGTAAGTGTATTTCTGTACTGTGTGTAAGAAGTTGTCAATAAACTGTGCAGAGTGTAGGTGATCATTTTCAAGGTTAACTATTAAAATGTGCTACCTTAAGCCCACGATATGAGAATCTCGCCCTTTTGATGCAGGCGAGATTCTGATGTAGAGAAAGAAATCCAATGCACTCAAAATCTCAAGGTTACCCCAAACACTTATATACCCAACACTAGAACAATCTTGGCTAAAGAAGGTGCTACAGGGAATATAAATGTCTCAAACAAAATGCACAGATAACCCTGCGGAACTAGCACTCAGCCTGTTGCATCCAATCTTCTAGAGGTAGTGTCAGTAATGGGAGATTATCTATAGCATTAAAACTTCACTTTTAATACAAGAATTAAAATCACATAGAATAGAAAGCTAGCAAATAAAATGATCAACGAGCACACTAATTTGAATAATCAGTAACCTCTTTTGATTACTCTCTTATTGGCAAAAGTATACGTACTTAACATTCTTTCCTACTTAGTCTTATATATAATATTAAACCCATCATCTAAATCTCATTGTGAGGAACATGTCATATTTTCCGGCTTGCCGAGTAACCATGTGTGGATGACTTTTAATGTATGTTGGTCATTTACTCCTACATCAGGACCATCATATTGAAGAACACTTGGCCAACACCCACTTGGTGACTGGGAAGGCAAAGTCATAAGATATGCAAAGTATTTTACTTGTCAATGGAAGGCTAATTTGATCCTTAAATATTCTAGTGGTTGTAGAAGCGGCTTTCCAAACCTAGAGGTTACCTCCAAAAACCTGGTCGATCTAACATTAACCCTTACATTGCTACTTAACATGTCAAAGCGCAGTGGGAACTATTCCTTATTCATCGGTTACCAATATAGGCTTTCTAAACTGACCAGAACTTTCCTATTCACCAAATTAAACTATTCAAAATGACATTCAATTATTCCGTCGGCAGACAGATATTACAGTCTCTGACAATGATGGAGAGACCAGGTAGGTTTATTTGTTACTATAATATAATATAATATTGGTCTAATAAGTAATAGACTTATGTGTAGCTTTGTCGCAGGTCTTCAACAAGTCATATATTACAACAAGAAAAGATATAGCAATTTTTGTGGGATGTTGTTAGTTCGGGCTAATTAGTTGCCCCTAAGTAACTGGTCTCTTTAGCAATGGTGGGCAACTTAGGGGCAACTAATTAGCCTGAACTAACAACATCCCACAAAAAATTGCTATATCTTTTCTTGTTGTAATAGGTTTATTTGTTAACAGTGGCATTGCCGGTTGTGGAAAGATATTATAAAATGTTTACAAAACTGCCCGAATATTAATACTATCTAATACTGTGCCAAGTACTTTACATGTCAAGGCAGAGTTTGGTCAATCTATCATTAACCTTTACATAACTGAATCATTATAACAACAGCATTGGGAGTATAACTGCGCAAAATACTTTACATGTCAAAGTGCAGTAGGAACTATTCCTTATTCATAGATTGCTAATTCTTAGTTTCTAAACAGACCGGAGCGTTTCTGATTCACAAAAACAAACTATTAGCAATAACATTCAGTTATTCAGTCGGCAGACAGATATCACAATCTCAGACAATAAAATAGAAACCAGGTAGGCTTATTCGTTAACAGTAGCGTTGCCAATTATAAAAAGATATTAAACGTTTCAAAAACTGCCTCGATATTAACTATAAGTAAACCTATTTGAAACTGCGCCAAGTACTTAACATGTCAAGGCACAGTTTAAATTACCACTGATTCCCTGCACCCGCTGCTACATACTTTCTAATTAGACCAGATCATCCCTGGTTTCCCAACCTGTATAGGAGACCCTTAGCTTCATTCTGTAGGCAGATATCCCTGCCTCCGATTAGCTAATCTATAAAGTAACGGTATGAAATCAATGAGAGTGCTACATTGTTTAAAAAAATTAAAATTGAGGCGTTTCGCATGTAACACTTCCTCAGAACTTAAGACAAGCTGAGTCCTTACCTAATGATGTTATTTAAAGGGAGGAATAAACCTCCCCTAAATCTTGATTGGCTCCAATATTATCACAGTAGCAGCCCATTCCAAACTTAACCCCATGATCACAAAAAAAGTATGTATATATCTGATGGAGTCCACTGGGGAAGCAAACAATGTGTATAATGCAGTGTAATCACACACCCAGAATGTGAAACATATGGAATAACCATTAAATAATGCTCAAAATAAATTCTTAATGAGTTATCATTTTACAGGAGTATATCTATAATACTCAGTAGCGTATTCTCATATATTTACATATAATTGTTCCCCACTGGCGTTCCATATATTTCTGGAATGGACACTATGATTTACAATGACTTATAATATCAGAGTGTAATGAGAATAAGACAGAGAGATGGTGAAATATTTATAATTATAAGTGGATATTCAAAGAAAATTCCTTATTTAACTCATGAGATTGCAAAGTGTTCATTTCAAATATCCATCGATTCTCCTGTTGCAAGAGGGCTTTATCCAAATCACCACCTCTAATAACTAACTTTATATATTGTAAGCCCCAAGCTTGTAAGGTATCAGGTCTATGTTCATGGTGATTAAGGAAATGTTTTAGAAGATGATTTTATTTCCAAAAATATCAAAAAGTTCAATAGAGATCGAGAAGATTTTAAGAAAGGCTCTGTTTATTTTTGGTCCAGACGTAAACCCCGTTTTGTAACGAAAACTGATCAAGAGAGGGATCAGTCTGAATCATCAGCCTCAGAACAAGAATCTGATATTGAACAATATAATACATATTCCCTTTGATCTCAACAACAACCTCACCCTTTTTAGGACAGAGGGGAAGATTTAACAGGTTCCCAAGAGGCAAAGAGACCCACAAGAAGGGGACATAAGGGAACTAAGAAACCAAAACAAATGGGGATATCAGCAGAGGGGGCGCAGACCATGGACCAATCGTCGTTAAATAATGACACTTTACAAATCATAAACCTTTCTGAAAATACTTTGACTCCTTTACATATTCAGGTGCTTCAAAAAGGATTGACATTTTCTCCCTCCAATGGATTGAATAGGATTGAATTTCTTAAAGATCTTTTCAAATATAATAGGAAGCTACTATTATTCAAGTGTTTCTCTAATAAGAATTCCATATCGGAGGGTAATGAACAAAGTGATTTAACCATGACTGACTCCGATGATGTTTCTCTAGATGAACTATTGATTTGATTGACAGTGACGAAATAGGGCAACACAGGCTACCCAATATGCCAAAGATAAAATCTTCCTTTACTCCATCTTCATCGATATGTCCAGCTGTTCAGATGTTTCATGACGCAGTTATGAAAGACGTACTGAAGTTACCTGATTATATTTTTAATAAAAATACGTCAAAACAAGAATTTTTGGCTTTGCAAGAGATTCAGCAATGGGAAGATATTGTAATTATGCCCCCGATAAGGGGGGCAATGTTGTACTATGGCCCATTTATATGTATCTTGCAGAACCAAATAAACAGTTACGGGATCACAACTGCTATATTAGGTACTGACATGCTACTTCAGAGTAAAGAATTGATTAAAATAATCAATCCAGCATATTTGTGCAAAAATATATATAATTTAAGTAACATATATAAAAAGTGTAAACAACAATGATATAAATGAGTGACCAGCAATTACAATAGATATACAGTAACTCAAACCACAATTATCACCATTAGGATTACCAACAATTGAAGGGTTAAACACACATAGGTATGTTCAGAAGTATTAAATAACAATAATTGAACCCAGCTGCATAGAAAAGAATTAAAATACAGTTGGCAGCAGCATATATGAATACATCTGCCCCAGAAACTGTATAAACTATGCTAATTGAGGTTTAAGGTAGGTTGTCAAGTGAGCAAACTTTAATATTAAGCCAGGTCCTCTGACAATTTCCTTTTACCATATATAATAACCAAATTTAGAGAAACTAACTGGAATAAAATCACAGATTTAGATCACTAAAATTTAATTATCTACCGATTTCAAATATTGCATACCTTCTGAATAAAACATATAAACTGCATTTAATATAGTCAATAATAGATAATACCAAGAATATACTTAGAATCAATCTAATAATTTATGTCTAGACAGTATACCAAACTTCATGCAACATATATCATACACATGACCATAGCAATCTTATGTAAAACCTATAGGGTGCTCCAAGGGGTAATCCACTTAGAAATATAGTATGCCACACCCAAGATGGCAACTTCTTTTGTCTAGTGTGAAGTTTCAATAAACTTCTCACTGTACAAAAGTTTAGACCCAAAACACAAAGAAATCCAACGAAACACCACAAATTAAATAGACAAATAGCAGTTAAAGGGTTAATAAATGAACTCAAAGAATTCCCCAGATCAATATTAGCTATATAACCTTTCGAGAAACACAATATATTATTCTAGAATAATATTAACTAATATATAAACCAAGCTATTTAACTATATTACACTTATCTGGCAAAATATAACAATTTACCAATAAATTAATGAATTCCGCTTGATTCAGAATTACTACAGCTAATATAGCTTATTATAATTGATCCCAAATGGTTAGCCAGTCAATTTAAGACAAATTATAAGAAAAATTAAGTTTCTTCAAATATAGAAGAAATATATATTTGATTCTGAATTCTGCAGAATTTAAATATGGAAAGATATATAGTTACCAGTCCAATAAGTGTGGATTTCTTAGGATTTATTTAACAGGCAGCCAGGTATATTTCAAGAATTGAAGCGCCAGGAAAAATAAAAACCTTCTCTCTCAAAACTTACATATTTATAATGTAAAATTACCCTTATCAGAATCTCCTCTGATTGGATAAAGATCCATCTCATTATGCAGTGACATCATGCATATTATTATGGAAAAATTCCAAATCACTAGTAATAACGCTATTTCGCCTGGAGATGTCACTCTTACTCCACATTAAAATTTTACATATTATATCTGGATCTGTTATATATCAACAGATAAGAATGGCCTCGAGGTCATTAGACTTGTCATAAATATGTCACCCTACCAGACTTTCCCATATGGGAGTATATCTTCCTTTAGACTTGGTGTCTAGCACATAATCGTATATCTCCATAAATGACATTCAGTTATTTTCACCTCCTACCTTGAAACAAAGGCCATTATTTTAACATGAGATCATTTACACACCTCTAAAAAACAGACTTTTAGAGAATTTGGTTTAAAAGAAAAATTAACCATTTCCTCCCCATCATGGCAATGTCTCTGATATTCTGAGGAAGTGTTACATGCGAAACGCACGTCAGTTTTAATTTTTTTACACAATGTAGCACTCTCATCGATTTCATACGGTTACTTTAAAGATGAGGCAGTGATATCTGCCTACCGAATGAAGTTAAGCGTCTCCTATACAGGTTGGGAAACCAGGGATGATCTGGTCTAATTAGAAAGTATGTAGCAGCGGGTGTAGGGAATCAGTGGTAATTTAAACTGTGCCTTGACATGTTAAGTACTTGGAGCAGTTTCAGATAGGTTTACTTACAGTTAAGGCAGTTTTTGAAATGTTTAATATCTTTTTATAATTGGCAACGCTACTGTTAACGAATAAGCCTACCTGGTTTCTCTATTATTGTCGGAGACTGTGATATCTGTCTGTCGACGGAATAACTGAGTGTTATTGCTAATAGTTTAGTTTTGTGAATCAGAAACGATCCGGTCTGTTTAGAAACTAAGAATTAGCAATCTATGAATAAGGAATAGTTCCTACTGCGCTTTGACATATAAAGTATTTTGCGCAGTTATACTCCCAATGCTGTTGTTATAATCATTCAGTCATGTAAACGTTAATGATCGATCGACCAAACTCTGGCTTAACATGTAAAGTACTGTCACAGTACCTTGTTTCCAGTGCCGCCGCTTCAGCGACACTTGGTGTCTTTCCACGCGTCATCTGCAGGCAAGAGGCTTCAAACATGCTGTAGGCCTCTGTTTTATATGTGTTTGTTTCCTTTAGTCTCCTCCTACCTACTTCCTCCATCTAGCTGCTCCTCCTACCTACTTCATGTGGAGGGGTTTAAAGGGCAGACTGAGTCCTGACTCAGTCACCCTTACGTTGTTGTTCTGAGCAGCTCATTTTCTGGTATTCCTGATTCCTGTGTATGATCCGGCTTGTCTGTCCATCCATTCTGGTGTTGACCTGTGGCTCTGTCTGACTATTCTCCTTGGCGTTCCAATTTGGCTCAGATATCCTTTCTGGTGCAAACCTGTGGCTCTGGCTGACAACCCGCTCAGTGTATGACCTAGGCTTGTCTGACTACCAACTCTGGTGTTGACCTGGGGCTCTATCCACTGAGCATCCAGCATTCCATTGCTTCAGTGGATATCCTATCTGGTGCAAACCTGTGGCGCTGGCTGACTACCCGCTCCATGTATGACCTAGGCTTGTCTGACTACCCACTCTGGTGTTGACCTGGGGCTCTATCCACTGCACATCCAGCATTCCATCGCTTCAGTGGATATCCTTTCTGGTGCAAACCTTTGGCTCTGTCTGACTATCTGCTCCGTGTATGACCTTGGCTCATCTGACTATCCTATCTGGTGCTTACTAGAAGGTTCTGTCTGTTCGCTCATTTTGTTGGTTCCGTTATTCAGACATCCTTCCTAGTACTGACCTGGGGCTCTAGCAGACTCATAGCTACTGACTGCAGGCTGAGTCAGTATCTCTTGGGCATTACCTTACCATGAGACTCCAGTGGGCTGAGGCCTAGTCTCGGACAGTGTGGTGCAGAGATTGGGAGACTGCTATTACTGATACAGTGCTCGCTGTTTCAATCACCCACTGTGTGTTTATTTATATATTGCATTACTGTCATTATTCTCATAATAAAGGTTCTATTAACTATACCGTCTGACTCTTGGTTTTACTTGCCAGCCGTAACAAGTACTTGGCGCAGTATTAGATAGTATTAATATTGAGGCAGTTTTGTAAACGTTTTATAATATCTGTCCACAACCGGCAATGCCACTGTTAACAAATAAACCTACCAGGTCTCTCCATCATTGTCGAAGACTGTAATATCTGTCTGCCAACGGAATAATTGAATGTCATTTTGAATAGTTTCATTTGGTGAATTGGAAAGTTCCGGTCAGTTTAGAAAACCTATATTAGTACCCGATGAATAAGAAATAGTTCCCACTGCGTTTTGACATGTTAAGTACTTTGCGCAGTTATACTCACAATGTTGTTTGTGTAATTATTTAGCAATGTAAGGGTTAATGTTAGATCGACCAGGTTTTTGGAGGTAACCTCTAGGTTTGGAACGCAGCTTCTACAACCACTAGTTTATTTAAGGATCAATTAAGCCTTGCAATGACAAGTAAAGTACACCAAGTGGGTATTGGCCAAGTGTTCTTCAATATGATGGTCCTGATATAGGAGCATATGACCAACATACATTAACAGTCATAAACACATGGTTACTCGGCAAGCCGGAAAATAGCCCCGGCAGTACATATGACATGTTCCTCACAATGAGATTTAGATGATGGGTTTAATATTATTTATGAGACTAAGTAGGAAAGAATGTTAAGTACGTATACTTTTGCCAATAATAGAGTAATCAAAAGAGGTTACTGATTATTCAAAATAGTGTGCTCGTTGATCATTTTATTCGCTTGCTTTCTATGTGATTTTAATTCTTGTATTAAAAGTGAAGTTTTAATGCTATAGATAATCTCCCGTTACTGACACTACCTCTAGAAGATTGGATGCAACAGGCTGAGTGCTAGTTCCGCTAGGTTATCTGTGCATTTTATTTGAGAGATTCTGATATCACCCTTTTCGTGGAGGTGACATGTTTATTGCTCTGTTTTGTTTGTCGCCCAATAGTGGGCAACGTTTCAAAAAGATACCAGAGGGAGGGGAATTGAACATGGTAAAAGGGAGAGAGTGATCAGGGTGAGAGGGAGGGGGATTGAACATGGTGAAAAGGAGGGAGTGATTGTGGTCAAAGGGAGAGAGGAGTAGTGAAGATGGAGAATGGGAGGGAATGAGCATGGTGAGGGGGGGTGATCATGGTGAAAGGGATGGAGGAGGAGTGAAAGATATGAAAAGGATGGATGGCGGTGGGACGGTGTAGTGACATGGAAGGTGGGCTGATAGTGTTGGTAAACGGACGGCATGATGAAAGTCATAGTGTGTGTTTGTTTACAGTAAAAACTTGTTTTGTCCAGGAGGGGGCAAAGAGGCTTCTGGGTTAATGCAACATGAGACTATATCTGGATAAAATGTATTTTATTGTAACCATAACATTTTTTTTTATTAGTTCTAAACAAAGTTTTTTAACATGTATAAAATATTTTATTTTCCTGCATGCCAAAAATGCACCTGTATTTTCACTTTAATTATTAACCTTGTGTTGGTAAATAGAATAGTTTACTGATTATCATCTATAAAGTTTTATAAAAACATAATCATAAAGTAATAAAAAACAAAACAGCTGCTAACTTATAAGTCGTACTCTGCAAAAAGCATAATGGCCTATCAGTAGCCCCCTACTACAATAATGTCTCATGTCCTGACACACCTCTCTCTTGAGTTCCCCTGCCAATCCTGTTGCAGGAGGAGGGTGCTGATATCCTTTTATGAATATTATTGGCTGAGTCTCACATGGATTGGCCATGCATTGATGTTGCAGTGAGCAACCTCTAACCTCTCTCATGTAAAAGGTATGCTGGCAGCCCCATAGACTGTGGTGCAGATCTGTCCAGCAGCATATTTACTGTGTCAGTGTGTGAATCAGTAAAGATGTAGTATGCTGGACCTTGGTGTATTCATGCAGGGTGGTAGTTGCCTGTGTGATAGGCACCATAGCCTAGCAGAATACATTTCAGCAGGGGCAACATCACCAACTAAAAAACAAAATTATGTCGACTAATTAGGACGTTTGCACCGCCAAGCACCCAAAACGCCAATAACTAGAGAAAATCTCCAAATAGCCCGTGTGTACCCAGAGGGGCTGGTGCAAGAAAAAAAAATCAACACTATGGTGGAAAGGCACTTAAAGGGGAACTTTCACCTCCTCATTATCCTTATTGTATGCCTTCCTTTGTGTCCCCTCTGTACAGTGCGGTCTTTCTTTTTGCCTTCAAATCTGTTTAAATGAAGAAAAAAGATAATTGAATTGTGTACCTTATGACGTTAGCAGCCGCACAGCCGCGCACCGTACGGTGCAGAAGACACTCCCACAGCCTCAGCTCCTTTCACTTGCCCCAGCATCCTCCGATGACGGAGGCGTTCTGTTAGTAAGCTGGAGAGAGATCTCATTGGCTAGATATCGATCTCTGCCAATGAGATCTCTCTCCAGCTTACTAACAGAACGCCTCCGTCATCGGAGGATGCTGGGGCAAGTGAAAGGAGCTGAGGCTGTGGGAGTGTCTTCTGCACCGTACGGTGCGCGGCTGTGCGGCTGCTAACGTCATAAGGTACACAATTCAATTATCTTTTTTATTCATTTAAACAGATTTGTAGGCAAAAAGAAAGACCGCACTGTACAGAGGGGACACAAAGGAAGGCATACAATAAGGATAATGAGGAGGTGAAAGTTCCCCTTTAAAGGAATAGTAATGTTTCATAATAAAAGCAACTCTAATGAATCATCATAGTATTTGGGCCATGGAGAGTGTTATTTCATTAACTGTCAGAGTTGTAGTTCAAGAGTAATTCAATGATAAACTATCCCCCTCCTGCCCCTTTTACTGATGTAACACTGCTCAGCCAGATCAGAAGGGAGGTGCCCAGGTAGATTGCAAAGAGGGACAAACTTCAATTAAGATAAGAGGAAAACCTGAAAAACTTGTCAAGGGGGGCAGGGCTTTCATTGTTCTCATAGGAAGAAGATTGTCCCCTTCTGTTATCTGTCTGGTCTATGGACTGGATTCCACATCTGAGAAGAGATGGCTTACACTAGGTAAAAGGGGCGGGAGGGGAAACTTTGCTTGTGAATATTTCTCAAACCATAAAGGTTTGAGAGATAAGACTTATATTGTTCTTCATGTTTTTTAATGCCTACAAAATAAAATAAAGATAAAACGAAGTATTACTATCCCTTTAAGCCACTCCACTAAAAGATGTGCCACTTGATAAACAAGAAAGCAATAAAATTCCCTTATTTCTATAGGATATTGTTTGGGACCCAATCTGAATCAAAACAATAATATTAGACAGAAATGTAGATATATTGCAGTGTAGATAGCACTTTTTAAAAAAATACTTGTGCCTTCTACAAGAGTCTATGGTGCTCCATTTTTTGTTGCTATTGCCTAAATCAGTGGGTCTCAGCCAGGGTGCCATGGCACTTTGGGGTGCCTCAGACACCCACTTATGGTGTCATTCTGATATATTTATGTATTTTCCTTTTCATAAAGACCTTGTCAAACGACATGAGGATTTTTAGGGGTGCCCCAAGAGTTCCAGAAAACATTTTAGAGGTCCCTTGAGCAAAAACATTTGAGAACAACTGGGCAAGATATACTCCCAGTATCCATAGCCCTGATTGTTTGATATCGATTTGGATTTAAAGGGGAAAAGGTGACTGACTGTCTGAAGTTGTAATCTCCATAGAGTGGTCCCCCCAAAAAATCAAAAACATGTTATACTGTATTGTTTGAGTCTGTGGATGCAAGACTGGTGGAGATATCAAAGAATACCAGTACTGGGGGGTATATGCCAGGGAAGTGAATACATCTTAGAGGCAGTGTATAAGCCTCATTAATATGAGTAACATTTTTTGAGAGCACCGTGGTGATGCTGGAGGTAAGGTTGCCACCCAGCCGGTATTTTACTGGCAGGCTGGTAAAAAAATTGGCTTCTTTCCAATGTTAAGTCTATGGAGGGAATGCCTTGGCCGGTATTTTTTTGAAGAAAAGGTGGCAACCCTAGGTGGAGGCCTTAAAAAAGCTACTTGTGCACTACACTTAGAGGAACCTCCCACACTGGCTTTTTTTCTTGTGTTTTTGCAACATCACTAACACACCACCTATATGAATGGAGCCTAAGTCTTCAAGTAACATTCCATAGAACATCAGGCCCTAAATACAATATACAGAACTTGTTATCATACTATGTATGCATTTTTAATGTAAAGTGTCCCTAATACACGTGCTGATTTTCTAGACATCTCAGACTGAATACAATTGTAATAGGTAAGAGAAAACTAGTAAAGAAGTGAAAAACCAGAACAAACAAGATTATTGCCTACTGTTCACACGTTTTATCTTTTTCTTTTCACCGGTTCTCAGAATTTTTTGCTTTGGTGGTACTGCTACTTCTACACTGTAGTTTCAGATGAAATTCAAGTTAAATTCTAACAGATCCATTAAAGAAACAAGAAATCCTAATCCCCTTGAAAAGCCTTATTCATCAATCTAGAGTGGTACAATTTTGGCACAAACCAACTGTACCATAGATCTGAAATGAAGATTCTGCAAATTCACATATTAACCCCTTAACGACCCTTGACGGTCATAGTACGTCATGGGTAGATCTGAGTTAACGACCCACGACTTACTGTGACCGTCATAGAATTCCAGGCTCCCCCAGCGGCTGCACACCATTCATGCTCCTTGGTCCTTTAGAGACGCAACGCGACCCCACAGCCGTTCGTTAAGGGGTTAAAGGGTTAGTAATGTCCGGATATAAGTTTAGGCAGTATTGTAGATTTAAAAAAAAAAAGAAATCACGCGGAGCAAGTTATATCTCTCAAACCTTTATGGCTGATGTCACACATTAGGATATCCCGGTCCTGGGACAGGCCGGCAGCTCTTCAGCAGAGCCAAGACACCGATATCTAAAAAGAAGTACTTGACTGGAACGGTCCAGAAAGTGTGCCTACAAACCAGACACACTTTGCAGACCATTCCAATAAAGTATTTATTTTTAGATATCAGTATTTCGGCTCTGTTGAAGAGCCGCCTCGAGTAAAAAGTTATATCTCTCAAACCGTAAAGGTTTGAGAGATAGGATTTGCTCCACATAATTTATTTTAGTTAAATCTACAATACTGCTTAAATTTACATCCGGACATTACTAACCCTTTAAAATGGTGCTTCAAATGTGGAACCGCTTGTACCTCTTCATTAAACATTAGGGTTCTATGGTACTTGGTTTGAGAACCAATGATCTATATCATAAAGCTCCAAGTTCCAAAGAAAATAATAAAGTTTGTGTGATAAACAGAAACAGCAAATATAAAAGATGAGAGTCCTAATATATCCTGCTTTACTCAACACTGTGTAGACCCTCATCACAGCCCACAAGGGGTTCAGACAACATAAATAAGCGAAAAGTGCGTGACGGCTTAGATCCAAGTGCTGCATCCAAGTAGATACATACGTGTTATTATACATAAAACCAGTTACACCATAGGAGCCAAATCAAAGTTCCCAGTAATTTAAAATATGCTTTCGACCCCTTAAATGTTGTAGAGCACTGTAATGCATTGTGAAGCAATGCACTGGAGACCTCTCTAATATTTTAGGGGTTTTAAATCAATGTGAATTTGGGGACTTTTTAAAGCGGAACTTTCACCCCACCATGACCTTATCTGCGTGTGTAGCATTAATGTAGTTATAAAGCGCTGTGTAATTTTAAAAATCAGAAAACGGTATGCTTTGCATTTGCACCACTGGCTCAGTAAAATGCGGCTGAAAGTTAATTCCAGTCCAGTACAGGCTCATGCGCAACAGGTGACGTGTCACATAAGGGCAGGACAAGGAGGACACGGGCGGGATAACAGAGAACGATGGGAGTGACTAAGTAACCACACGGTAACCAGATTGACATGCACAGTAGTGCTCACAATGCTCTACATGTCACAAGGTTAACCTTTAATCTTCTTTTGTGCCTTATCGATCAGTTTTCTGATTTTTAAAATTACACAGCGCTTTATAACCACATTAATGCTACACACACAGATAAGGTCATGGTGGGGTGGTAGTTCCGCTTTAAATTTGAACTATGGCACCAAATGTTATTTCTTTTGCTTCCAGATCACAGCAATCGAAGCAGATAAAATACCAACAAATCACTGTCCATATCCCCTACACAGAGGATCAATGCAGCACAATACAACAAGCAATGCAGATATGCACAATGCATGCAGTTTCTTTAAGACCATTATAATTAGGCAGTGTAAGAAATTAGCCTTTTACCTGCCTCTGGTGAACCTCCAATCATGGACCAAGGAGATGGGTTGCTGCTGGCTGGAGAAGCAAGGCCATGTTGTGTTCTCCATGATAAAGGGTAAGGTGCTGTAAAATAAGAATATTTAGGAAAATGGATCATATAATGGATCATATCATTTATATTAAGTCTTAAAGGAGCAGTAAACTTTTTTTATGAAAAAAATATATATTGTAGGGATTTTCCTATTGAATAAAATAATGGTACTCTCACTGTCGAGAGATTTATATTTCCAGAGTTATTACAGTTTAAACCCATGTTTTTTTACATTAGCAGTGCCCTCTAGTGGTCAAATTCTAATTAGATTTCCTGTAAGATTCTAATGGAGAGGAAAGGCAGAAAAGTCAGTGACATACAGGTCTCCACGGAATGTGATAGAAACTGCCAGTCACTTCCTGTTAGTTAGAACTATCAGGAAGTAAACACAGTAAATTCACTTCCTGTCAGTTAGAACTATCAGGAAGTAATCACAGTAAATTCACTTCCTGATTATTTAAACTGCTATAATTTTGGAATAAAACATCTATCCATTGTTGTATATATAGCTCTCTCAATCTATCTATCTATCTATCTATCTATCTATCTATCTATCTATCTATCCATCTATCTATCCATTGTTGTATATATAGCTCTCTCAATCTATCTATCTATCTATCTATCTATCTATCTATCTATCTATCTATCTATCTATCCATCTATCTACCTATTGTTGTATATATAGCTCTCTCAATCTATCTATCTATCTATCTATCTATCTATCTATCTATCTATCTATCTATCTGTCTGTCTGTCTGTCTGTCTGTCTGTCTATCTATCTGTCTGTCTGTCTATCTATCCATCTATCTATCTATTGTTGTATATATAGCTCTCTCAATCTATCTATCTATCTATCTATCTATCTATCTATCTATCTATCTATCTATCCATCTATCTATTGTTGTATATATAGCTCTCTCAGTCTATCTATCTATCTATCTATCTATCTATCTATCTATCTATCTATCTATCTATCCATCTATCCATCTATCACCACCAACAATATTGGATATATGACGCTCCTGTGTGTCTAAGGCCCCTCAAAGCTGCTGACAATGGCTGTATGCTGCTCTCCTCAAATTCTATCAGAGCACAGAATAAAAAATCAAAAACATTATATACCAAACGATGAAGAAAAGCGCAAGACAGTCGGTATAATAAAAAATAACGAATACACTTTATTATAGCACAGAGAAAAAGAGCAAGGATACTAAAAAGATATTCTATATCTATATAAATCTATTCATATATAAATACACTAAATAAACAAATAAAAGCAATGCAGAATCATCACATAAAAATGTAGTTATATATAATGAACACGTATTCAACTTCCACAAATCAGTCAAAGAAAAACCACTCAACCCATGGAACTCATACACAGTGACGTGTGCGGACCAATGAAAACCTCCACACCCAGCGGGAACAGATATTTACTGACCTTCATTGATGATTATTCCAGATACACAATGACACAAAAGCGAGACATCAGAAAAACTTCAAGAATTTGTATCTATGACCAGGAACAAATTTCAAAGGAAACCAGGAATAATATGCACTGACATTGGAGGGGAATATATGGGTAAGGACGTGGAATCATACCTAAAGAAACAAGGCATTGTACACCAAACAACTGTACCATACACTCCAGAGCAAAATGTTGTAGCAGAAAGGAAAAAAATGCACTCTTATGGAAATGGCCAGATGTATGCTTTCAGGTGCCAATCTACCTAACAAGTACTGGGGAGAAGCAATAATGACTGCAACGTACCTACAGAACAGGCTGCCATCAAAAGCTATTGAAAGTACCCCATACCAATTGTGGAATGGATCAAAACCCAGTGTAGGACATATTACAGTGTTCAGCTGTAAAGCATATGCCCATGTTCCAAGTGAGAAATGCTCCAAGTTGGAGAGCAAAGCCATAGAAGGCATTCTGGTGGGCTACAGTGAACAAAGTAAGGTATAAAGAATCCTTAATTCAAAGACCAACAAGGTCACAATAAGCCGTAGTGTTTATTTTGATGAAAGCGACGCTTCAGATGAAATAATCCTCAAAGGCTGTGAAGAGACTCTGCCCATTGAACCAGCAAGAGACACTGACCAAAGTGAAGCAGTGCAAGAGTCGGAACAAGAAGTGGAACTTACAATGGACAAACCATTAGAACCTACTGAAAAACCAGAAATCAAAAGATCCACTCGGGGGATGAAATGGATACCACCCCGCAAGCTGTCATACACTGCTAAGACATATGGAACACAGGAACCAACATCCTGGGAAGACATAGAAAAATTGCCAAAAAGAGAAGCCAATCAGTGGAGGAAGGCAGCCGAAGAAGAAATAAAAAACTTCAGGAAAATAAAACCTGGTCCCTCACTGAGCTCCCCACCAATCGCAAAACTATAGGAAGCAAATGGACATTTAAAGTGAAATACGATGCAGAAGGAAACAGCCAAAGATACAAGGCCAGATTAGTAGCCAAGGGATATTCCCAGAAATTTGGAGAAGATTATGATGAAACATTTGCTCCAGTCGTAAAGCACTCAACCATCAGAGCACTCCTTAGCATTGCAGCCAGAAAGGGAATGCAGGTGAAACATCTAGATGTCAAAACTGCTTTCCTATATGGAGACATCACAGAGGATCGCTATATGGAACAACCACCAGGGTTTGAAAAAGGACAGAACCTTGTATGTAAACTTCAAAAGAGCATATATGGGCTTAAACAGGCTGCAAGAATGTGGAATTAAAAAGTGAACGAAATACTCACGAAACAGGGATTTTCAAGAAGTAAAGCAGATCCATGTTGATATTCTAAGAATCAAGAAAACAAATGGATATACATCCTAATTTACGTTGATGACATTATAATTTGTTTTGAACAAGAAGGGGATTATGACCAAATAGTTCACAAACTGAAACAGAACTTTGAGATTAAAGAACTAGGGAACATCACTCACTACCTAGGAATTCAAACAGAGAGAGAAGAGGATGGAAGCTATCTTCTTAACCAAAGTCAGAAAATTACAGAAATGATAGAACAGTTTCACGTGCAATATGCAAAAGAAGAGAAAACACCTAAGGAACCAAATTATCATAAAAACAATGGAGCAGAAAACTTGTTACCCAACAATGATAATTACCGCAGGGCAATTAGAACGTTGCTGTACATTGCCACTGTAACAAGACCAGATATTGCTGCAGTAGTAGGTATACTCTGTAGAAAAGTTGCAACACCCTGTCAACGTGACTGGAACACAGTAAAGAGAGTGATATAGTATCTAAAAGGAACAATTTGAATGAAGCTGCAACTGCCAGCAACGTCAAACCCAAAATTAATCAGATATGTAGACACTGATTGGGCTGGAGACACCACTGACCCCAAATCTACAAGTGGTTCCATCTTCAAGTAGATGAACCATAAGTTGGTCTAGTCGAAAACAAGTGACTGTTGCACTCTTTTTAACTGAAGCGGAATATGTAGCAGCAGCACACGCATGTCAAGAAGCAATTTGGATTCGTCAGCTTCTACTAGATATGGGACAGGAAATGTTGAAACCCATAACCATCCTTGAAGACAATCAGGGATGTATAAAGTTGACACGCAGAAAGGGTAAATCCTAGAACCAAGCACATTGACGTAAAATATCATCTGCTCAGGGACATGCAGGAGTAAGGAGTTATTTACATTCAGTATTGTTCATCAGAACAGATGACTGCGGATGCACTTACCAAACCATTGCCAAAGGAACATCATTGTTTACTACAAAAGAAGCTGAATGTCACATAATTATGCACATGCCATTGAGAAGGGGTATTGGGAGATACAAGAGCATGTACTATATAGTATGTGTATGTATAGCACTTTAGCTGTAGATGGCACTGTGCAGTTCAGAGTACTGTTTGTTATATGCCTGTGAACTTATGGCTATATTAACTAGAAGGAAGTTCTGTTTGTTCACTTGCTCTTATGTCTCTCTTACTTTACTTACTCTCTGCTTGCTGCTGTTTCAAGTAATTGATGTGTTCTAAATGTTTGCTGTTTAATCCACACAAGTAAAGTCTAATATTGCATTTTCACAAAGTACCATTTTCTGTTTTTGATGCAAAACCAACAACTATCACATTAAAAGAACATTCCTGTGAAAGAGCCTTGTTGACGACATCAAAAGATGGTATGCCTTGCAGTGCTCTATGATGCACTAATTTATACAACAGAAAAGGGTTACAACTGTATCGACAGACCTCATCTTATCGTCCCTTGCCACATGATTCTGGTAGCGTTCCAATTCCTCATGTCAACAACGGAGTCTGACAGAAGTGTGTAACCGGCTCACTGAGTATCAGATCTTTCTACTTCCCTATTGTAACTAGCCAGGGATAAGGAGGCTGGTTACATCTGTATTAACTGTGCCTGCAAAAAAGGTTTTCTGCATCAGACTAAAT
Organism: Rhinophrynus dorsalis; assembly: GCA_037306005.1. Lineage (NCBI taxonomy): Eukaryota > Metazoa > Chordata > Amphibia > Anura > Rhinophrynidae > Rhinophrynus > Rhinophrynus dorsalis. The sequence goes on from CM074718.1 coordinate 40,234,428, forward strand.
GCAATTATATGTAAGGAGGCCATTCTATAAATTATTCAAAATCCTTTCTGAAATTGGGAATCAACACAAGCCATGCAATGCTGAAACACAATATCTGCACTGTGTATAATAAATAGTATTCCAAAATTATTTTGAGACTGCAGTAAAATCCCAAGATGAATGAATTATGTTTGATGGAGACGCTGGAAATTTTCATTGCTTCTCCAGAGAAAAGCAAAAGATTTACACGTTAAAAAACAAATAAATTGCTCATATGACTTAATCTCCTTTGTGGCTTTTAAAGTGTCTAATGTAATTTTGAAAATGGACTATTCTCATCCAAAAGGTCTGAGCTGTGTGATGGGTAATGACATTTGAATGTAAACCTTCTGAAAACTACATCTGCCAAACGTTTCCAGTTCCAACTTTCAAATGCATAATACATGATTTCAGCTAGGCATTTCAGGGGAAAAATGATTTCTCAGAGTAGAAAAATGTATTGTGTTGAGCAGAATAATTTAATCAGAAAACTCACATCAGTGCTTCTCAGACCGGGTTCTATGGAACCCTGGGGCTTTGTGAATTAGTACAAGGGGTTCCACTGTACAAATCACTGTAACGGCCAAATAAGGAAACCGGCTGAGGGGAGGGTTATAAACAATGAGGCTGATTGGCTAAGAATAGGGGAGGAATTCTGGAGCGAATCAACTGAACCATATGGGGCAAATAAGAAATCCATTGATTTAAATGGGTTCTTTAACCGTTTGAGTGCCAGAGGGGTATGCAACATAATGCAAAGCAATGTGTTACGTACCCCTCTAGCACTCAAAGCGTTAAACAAACTGTCACTTATTGCTAGAGTATATTTCCCTATAAAAAATGGCTCCCATGCTATGTTGAGGCCTCAACTCCTACAGTAGCATGTGTGCATGTGGGGGCTTATAAGCTGAAGAGCTTGCAATCGAGTAGAATAAATTTCTTTCTGCTTTCACCTATACATTTACCAGCTACTGTGTTCAGACAAGCAAAACAACTAGCCTGACCCCCCAACCCAAATTGTCAGATACACAAAATAATTTTGCAGAAAACACCAGGAACCGTCTCCCAACATTGATAATAGAATTAGATGTTATAGGAAAAATGTTTTCTCTTTTAATATTGATAAATAAGAAATCCAAATGGGCATCAGGCATACCGGGCATTTGCCTGGTGGGCTGGTCTGGGGTCGGTCTGGGTGTTTAAAAAAAAAAAAATCAATCATTAAATGAGTTTGGGCCGTCTTTCACTTTCTGAAAGACGGCCACCTCGTTACAAGTTTCCTGGTGGGTGGGCAATCAACGTGCGGCCATGCGGCACACCGCACATGATTATAAGCTCCGCCCACGATCACCGTCGGCCGACAGCCCAACCCTGCAACAGTCTGTGTCAGTGGAGGCCGCCGCCCGCCACTCCAGAGCAGAGAGGCACAAGAGGTGAGTGTGGCACTAGAGAGGGACAGAGAATGAGCAAAGGTCCCAAAAGCTGAGGGTGGCACTGCAGAGGGACAGAGGTCCATTAAAGAGTTGAGTGTGTGGAGGAGTGGGACAGGGGCACAGGAATGGATAGTGTGACTGAGATCTTTAGAAATTACCTATTGTCTCTGTTAATATCTTGTTAACTACTTGGTGTCTTTTATCACCAGTCTACAACTGTAAGGCACTGCAGAAAAAACTTGGCGCTATATAAATAAAGAACGAACGAACGCCCGCCGCCGCCTCCCCCCCATGGGCTGCTCCAAAAAAATAAAAAATGGGCTGCTCAGCCTTAAATGCCCGGGCCTATTTTTTGTCCTAGTCCAGGCCTGCAAATGGGTAATTATCGTATGATTTTTTTTTTGTTTTATCTTGATTTTTGTGGAGGTAAAAAGATTTTCTTGTAGACAAGATGACTATGACTTTTTGTTTCAGATGCAAACACCACGGCATGCATTAGATGAACTAAGATTACTGGGCAGCCTATTAAGGAGGGCGGTTTTGCTCACTCTAGAGAGAGATGCAGCAGGAGGAATGAACCTGTACTGTTCTGAGCCTCCACAAGTTTTCTCCTCATTCCATGGCAGTGTCAACAGGCTGTGTGCTGAGGGAACCTAGAGTAAAACTGCAAATCTTCACTCAACAATTTCTTGCAAAAACATTATTAGTTTTTTTTTCCTACAGGAAATTAAATTCCTTACATTCATTCGGCAGCTATTATCAGTATTATATAAGTATTATTTAAGTCCTTAGTTGCTTGAGAACATCCTGGGTTAGAACATCCTGGGTTAGGACATCCTGGGTTAGAACATCCTGGGTTAGAACATCCTGGGTTAGAACATCCTGGGTTAGGACATCCTGGGTTAGAACATCCTGGGTTAGAAGATCCTGGGTTAGGATATCCTGGGTTAGGACATCCTGGGTTAGGACATCCGGGGTTCCAAAGTGTAACAGCTAACCGTCAACTTGGAAGTAAAGGGTACAAACTATTTACTGTCTTTAGCTATTGATCAGTGAAGAATGAAGAGTGCATGTATCATCCCTGTACCCCTGATGTTTAACCCTTTTGTAGCCACAGGCTAGCTTAGTGATGGGTGCCACTTTTGATCAGGTGAACTGCATCCCATAACCAATAACTACCCATAGGACTTTTATCCAGCATGGGTCTATTGGGAAACTGTGTGCAGGTAGAAGAACTAAATCAGATGCCAGAGGTTTAAAAAAAACAATATGCATATAACATATACTGTACTCAACAGGACCAAACAGGAACAAATTAATGATTGTATTTACACATCCTGCAATGAATCTCTATGAACCCTCTTCCCCTGAATAATCCTGTCTTAGTCCCTGGAGCCCCCAGGCAGAGATTCTTGTTGCCCTTTCCTCCACTCCTGGAAAAGTTATGGCCCCATCTGCTCCAGATATTCCACAGAAACTCACTTGAAAGGGCAACATCCCTCCCCCTGAAAAACCAACTCCTTCTCCTGACCTAGACACAGAAACAGAATTTGACAGCAGATAAAAACCATTCAGCCCATCTAGTCTGCTATAACCTTATTTGGTCCTTGGTCTTGTCTTATGTTCAGGACAGACATAAGACTCTCCCATGCATGCTTACATTCCGTCATTGTATTAACCTCTACCACTTCTGCTGGTAGGCTATTCCACTTATCTACTACCCTCTCAGTGAAGTAAAACTTTCTTACATTATGTCTAAACCTCTGTCCCTCTAGTTTTATACAATGGCGTCTTATACTAACATTTTTACTTCCCTCCTGCACTTAGTTGAATCCCTTTATGTATTTGAATGTTTCTATCATATCCCCTCTCTCTCTTCTCTGCTCCAAATTATACATGTTGCAATCCTTTGGTCTATCATGCTATTTATTTTCCTGTAAATCATTCACCATTTTAGAAGCCCTTCTCTGAATTCTCTCTTTATCCTTCTGGATATGTGGTCTCCAGTACAGTACACAATACTCTAGATGAGGTCTAACCAGAAATCTGTAGAGTGGCATGACTGCTTCCCTTTCTCTGCTACTACTGCCCTTAGCTATACAATTTAGCACCCTGCTTGCATTCCCCACCGCTTTATTACATTGCCTGCCTACCTTTAAGTCATCAGAAATTATTAATTCCAAATCCCTTTCCTCTTTTGTCTCTGACAGCATAGTTTCATTAAAGGGATAGAAATGTTTCATAATAAAAGCAGCTCCAATTAATCATCATAGTATTTGGACTTTGGAGAGTGTTATTTCAGTTCTGTCAGAGTTGTAGTTCAAGAGTAATTCAATGACAAAGTATCCCCCTCCCACCCCTTTTACTGATGTAACACTGTTCAGCCAGATCAGAAGGGAGGTGCCCAGGTAGACTGCAGAGAGGGACAATCTTTAATTAAGATAAGGGAAAAACCTGAAAAACTTGTCAAGGGGGGTAGGGCTTTCATTGTTCTCATAGGGAGAAAATTGTCCCCTGCTGTTATCTGTCTGGTCTATAGGGTTGCCACCCAGTTGGTATTTTACCGGCAGGCCGGTAAAAAATTGGCTTCTGTCCAATGTTAAGTCTATGGAGGGAATGCAATGGCCGGTATTTTTTTGAAGAAAAGGTGGCAACCCTACTGGTCTATGGACTGCATTCCACATCTGAGAAGAGATGTCTTACACTATGTAAAAGGGGCGGGAGGGGAAACTTTGCTTGTGAATATCTCTCAAACCATAAAGGTTTGAGAGATAAGACTTATATAGTTTTTCGTGTTTTTTTAATGCCTACAAAATAAAATAAAGATAAAACAAACTATTACTATCCCTTTAATATTATATACTTCCTTTCGATTTTTACACACATTATTTTAGACCTGTCCCTGAACTCACATCTTCTTACTTCTATAATTGTATTCGAATGCATGAGAGTACCAAGTATTTGCTGGTCTTGTTCCAGACTAAGAGGGCCTCACCTTGCCTTTCCAGCAGTTCTAGGTTTACAGAAAGGAACCAGTTTGACCCTAGTCAGAGAGGAATGGGGCTGTTGTGGGTGCACAACACTTAAATGTATCTGCTTTTTCCCACAAATGGTAAAGGGAGAAAAAGAAGGCTACAAGTGCACCCAAGTGGATTATAAATGTTTACATGAGGATGGAGGGCCCCATTTCAGAATTCCACTGGGGCCTCAGGTGTTCTGAAAATTGCCCTGGATGTCTTGGCAGGATCTTAAAGGAGAAGTTACTTTTATTATGAAAGCCCATATATTGTTCAGACTTTTCTGTTAAGTAAATAATGGGCTATTATTATATTATAATAACTAACAGGTGTGTGGAACCGCTTAGGGCGTGCAACAAAACTTTTTTTAAATTGTATTAAAAATCAGAATTCGTGGTGGGGCATCAGAACCTTTCCTAATGACCCTCAACTACTGATCGCCCAGCTGATTTGGCTAGGAGATCAATAGAGGCAATGTAGGAGAGCAAGACAGCGCCACTGCTTCCAGTCTACCCCAAGAACCTGGGTAGGAGTGGGTGGGATCAGGAAACCCTTGCACATCATTGGCGGAGGCTTTCCCTCATTAACGTGAGAGGGTTTCTCAATCCCACCCTCTCCTACCTGGGTACTTTGGATAGATTGGAAGCAGTGGAGTTCTCTAGCTTCCCTGCGTCGCCTCTATTGATCTTCCAACCAAACTAGCTGGGAGATCAGTAGCTGAGGGGCATTAGGAGGGGTTCTGATACCCTAACACAAGGTGTGATTTTTTTTTGGTAAGCAGGCGGGATTGCACCCTGCCTCCTCCTTGTCCAGTGGGAAATGTTTTTTGTTGTTGTTTGTTTGTTTTTTAAACAGTGGTAGCGTTGCCTCTCCTCAACGGTCGTTTTCCATCCATGCCCCGTGACAGAAAACCAGATTATATATGAGTTTTTATTGCTTTTTTACATTAACAGTGCCCTCTAGTGGTCATATTTCAATTAGTTATTCTGTTGCATTCTATGGGAAAGGAAATTCACCTACAAACAGTTCTCCTTAGAATGTGAATGAAACTGACGAGTCACTTCCTGTCAGTTTGAATTTTCAGGATGTAATCACGCTGTCGCTTCCTAATGATCTGAAAAGTTATAACATTTGAACAACTGCAGACTGTGGTATTACGAAAAGCCAAATAACAAAGGTTTTCTTAAAAATAGTTTACTGCTACAATAAAAATAATCCCTCAATCAACCTCCTCTTAGCTTTCTAGCCAGGAAAACCTTAACCCTTTGTGTACCTGAGGGATATTTAACCCATTGCAATGGGTTGAATACCCCTCTGACGCTTGAATGGGGAGTACTCTTAAAGTGAATGTCCAAAAAACATATCTACCCCAGGGAGGTACGCTGTTAAACGTCTAATGTATATATCGATGAGCCCTTATCTATAATATTTTATGTGCATCATCTTTTTATTGGTTTGCAGCAATTCTTGTTAATTTTTATATATAATTTATTCTTTTAATTCCTCCTACTTATCTTTACAGTACAACAATAAATGTCACTCAATTAATAATAATTATAATAATCATCATCATCATCTACTGTTCAGAAGGAGACCACCCACGGATCCTGACATCATGACTACAATTACTTCCAACTCTCACATTTCATATTTGATAATTAATGGTTTACAATGTACTTGGCGTCTGAAGCTTCCAATGAACACGTTAATGCTGAATTCTGAAAATTCACACAATATACATAAACAGCATGGATTCTGTAGACGTCTCCGGTGCACTGCTCAGCAATATACTGGTGATGTCTGTAGGATCCAAGGGGGTTTAGTAATACCCAGATCAAACGCTGCTTGCTCTATAGAAAGATGGGAGTGCAATCAGCAAAATAAAAAAAATAAAAAAATGGGACTGATGTACTATGAAGAATTGTAGCAATTCTGGATTAAATCTACTGTACCATAGGAGAAAATAACATTCCTATTGATTTAAATGGGGCCTTTAAAGGAATAGCAATATTTTATTATGAAAAAAACAACTCCTGTTGATTAAAACAAGAATACTCCCTTTGCTGGGAAATATTTGGTTCCAAAATTACTACAGTTGAACCTAAAGGTTTTTTTTTTTTATTAACTGAGCAGTAATCTCTTTTTCAATGGAAATTCATATCTTATAGGTCTTCTCCTGTTGAACAGAAAATATACTCCCACCAATGTTAGTTGTTTGATTCACAATGTTACAATGGTCCAAATTATCAGGAAGTGAATTACAGTGTGATTACTTCCTGAAAGTTCTGACAGCATGACTCACATTCAATGGAGAACTGCTAATCGGTGGAATGCAACAGAAAAAGTAATTGTAATCTGACCCTAGAGGACACTGTTCCTGTAACAAAAAAATAATTGTATTAAATCTGCAAATATTTATCTCTCAACGAGGGGAATATCTTTGTTTTATATTTTTCATAACCCTTTAAGGCAGAGGGGTGTGCAATACATTGCTTCACAATACTTTATCCACTTTCTTGCATTAAAGGGGTTAAATACCCAATTTAAAGGAGCAGAAAACTTTTGATATGAAAAATATATATAATGTAGATCTTTCCCTATTGAGTAAAACTGGAGTGTAACTCTTTGAATGCCAGGGGGTATGCAATGCACTGTGTACCACAGTCACACTCAAAGGTTTAAAAGGATTGTAATGTTTCATAATAAAAGCAGCTCTAGTTAATCATTGTAGTATTTGGACTTTGGAGAGTGTTATTTCAATTCTGTCAGAGTTGTAGTTCAAGAGTAATTCAATGATAAAGTATCCCCCTCCCGCCCCTTTTAGTGATGTAACACTGCTCACCTCAGAGCAGAAGGGAGGTGTCCAGGTAGATTGCAGAGAGGGACAATCCAGTTAAGATAAGGGAAAAACTAAAAAACCTGTCAATGGGGGCAGGTTTTTCATTATGATCACAGTAAGAAGATTGGCCCTTGCAGTGAGCTGTCTGGTCTCAAGACCAAATTCCACATCTGAGGAGAGGGGGCTTACACTAGGTAAAGGGGCGGGAGGGGATAATTTATCATTCAATTACTCTTGAACTACAACTCTGACAGTATTGAAATAACACTCTCCATGGCTCAAATACTATGAAGATTAATTGGAGCTGCTGTTTTTGTGAAACATTACTATCCCTTTAAACTCTTTGTTTTATACTTTTACAGTGCCCTCTAGTGATCAGACTCCAATTACTTATTTTGTTGCATTCTCTGAGAGATGAAAGTCACTGACAAACAGTTCTCCGTAGAATGTGATAGAAACTGAGTCACTTCCTGTCAGAACTTTCAGGAAGTAATCACACTGTAATTCACTCACTGACAATTTGAACTGTTATAACTTTTGCATAAAAAAAGCTGACAGCGGTAAGAGTGCCCTTGTTTTACTATGCATGAAAAGCTTTATAACATATATGTTTTTACAAAATAAAGTTTACTGCCCTATTAAATCTATAGCCCAAATGATAGGTTCAATAAAAACATACATACATACTGCCCTAATTTATGTCTCTCAAACCTTTATGGTTTGAGAGATATAAGAAAATAAAGTCCTCTGCTCCCTCCCCCTTCTCACGCATCAGCTGTATAGCTGACGGCATGAGATCCTGTAGATATTGTTCCGAGATCAGATGGCGGCACTGCAGGAGCACTGACGTCGAGATATCTAACTATAAATATTTCGCCAGAATGATCTACAATGTGTTCTTGCAAACCAGGCACATGTTGTAGACCTTTCAGATGAAGTAATTATAGTTAGATATCTCGATGTCAGCACTCCTGAAGAGCCTCACTTGGTCGCGCGACCGGATTCTGCCTCTGACAGCTTTACAGCTTGTCAAGCAGAAAGGGGAGGGAGCAGAGAACATTATTTTCTTATATCTCTCAAACCATAACAATTTGAGAGATAGGAATTAGGACATTACGTATTTTTTATTGTACCTATCATTTGGGCTATACTTTTTTGGGGGACTTTACTATCCCTTTAAATCAAAGGGATATTTGTGGAATTTGTATTTGTCTGCTGTGGTGAAGTTGGCTTTCTCCAGAAGTGTGGAGCCTTCTGTATGAAACCAAACTTTGTCACTTACGGGGCAAACCATCTGCACCACAGGGGACAAAGGTAAAAGTGCAATAAATTATGAAGCAATGCACTGGAGACCTTTCCAGCAATTAAGGGGTTAAAATCACCTTTAGATCAATGGGAATTTGGGGAATGTATATTACTCCATTATGGTTTAGTTGGGTTGTCCTAGAACTCCTCCAGATTCACTTTTTACCTATAGCCAGTGGTGCCTAGTATGATGTATGTCCCTGTATAAAGCTGCGTCTCACATCTTACCTTTCACCACAGCTGGGAACTCTCCGCTTTTGCCCCAGAGACTCCGGTTTTGACACTGAATTAACGGGTCTCCAGGGCAGAGTTGGATGTAGGGAGTTTCTGATGAAACTCTGCCCACTTGTGCTCAATCCCACCCTGTTCCTCCCACTTCCCGCCCTCCTCTTCTCCTTTCCCAGTCTATGGTTGCTGTTTTTCTTGTTTTTTAAGTCCCGCCCCCACTAGAGATTAAGCCCCGCCCCTTTTATGACACATATCACGTCATTGGCACCACAGGGCTCTCCTCCAGGCAGCCCAAACCATGAAGTTCACAGGTATGTCTTTCACATTATGGTGAGGATATCCTTCCATTACCCACTTAGCTTGTTCATCTTAAAAATAGCCAGATAATATTATATATTAACTGTGACATATCAGTTAAATACTTTAGTTTCCCAGGCTAATAGTTTGCTTTTTGTGAAACTGACTGCTTTGATAAACCTTTCATCCATTACAAAGCCCCTGTTTACTATGGCCTTGATCACACATACAGTTCAATCAGAGATTGAGAGGTGAATTCCCTGTTTGCAAAATGTGCTGGAGACCTGTCTAGCATATAAGAGCTTCAATTATTTAACCATTTGAGTGCCAGAGAGGGTACACAACGCATTACATACCCCTCTGGCACTCAAATGGTTAAAACGGAGTGAATTTTGAGAATGTTTAAAGGGATAGTAATATTTCGTTTTATCTTTATTTTATTTTATAGGCATTAAAAAAATATGAAGAACGATATGTCTTATCTCTCAAACCTTTATGGTTTGAGAGATATTCACGAGCAAAGTTACCCCTCCCGCCCCTTTTACCTAGTGTAAGCCATCTCTTCTCAGATGTGGAATCCAGTCCATAGACCAGACAGATAACAGCAGGGGACAATCTTCTTCCTATGAGAACAATGAAAGCCCTACTCCCCTTGACAAGTTTTTCAGGTTTTTCCCTTATCTTAATTGAAGATTGTCCCTCCCTGCAGTCTACCTGGGCACCTCCCTTCTGATCTGGCTGAGCAGTGTTACATCAGTAAAAGGGGCAGGAGGGGGATACTTTGTCATTGAATTACTCTTGAACTACAACTCTGACAGAATTGAAATAACACTCTCCAAAGTCCAAATACTATGATGATTAATTAGAGCTGCTTTTATTATGAAACATTACTATCCCTTTAATTGTCCCCTACAAAAGAATCATCCTTGGCTCTCCATGGGGATGGGTGCACTAATTGTCAATAAGGTAGTGGTCACCACCAGAATTATCACGCATCTCAAAATGACAAACATTCTTAAACACAGTATCAACCTAAACGTGTGTCCTAGCCCAGAGAGGGGATACAATCAACACAGCGGAAGGCTGTAACACTTTGAGGCTGATGTACTTAGAATAATTCTAGACAGTAGGGTGAACGTATAAATACATTCAAAAACAGTCTCTGAAATCAATTTTCTATTCCTAGGTGTTCCTAATATCAATTTTCAAAGCAATTTATACTGAAAATGCTCCATTAATGCTTTTTGCTGCAAGGGGAGGGCAATGGGGCAGTCTGTGAGGTTTTTGGTGTATTTCATCACATTCCTCTACTCTTTGTTTAGCCCCCAACAGCAGTCAAAGCGCTAAAGACCTAACAATGGCAGTGGCACTGTGGCCCGTGTAACAGCCTCTTCAAATAGTCTACCAATATTTAACTTTAAGCATGTCCCGTTTCCTTAGAATGAACCACGTGGATGCGCTTCCTGCACAACCACAGTGAGAATGCAGTGCAGGGAGCATGCTGTCCAGGGGAGATCCATGAACGCTGGTGGGTGGTAATTCAACTTAAGGGGACAGCCAGACTGCCCGCGGTAAAGCACATTTGCAAGTGGTACCGCAGGCAACAGAACTTACGTCACCAGTTATGATTTATAATCATTACATCTTCAAAACTATTTTATGTAGAAAAAAAAAACAAGAAACAATGAGGCTGATCAAAAAGGTCTATTCACTGGGACCAAGATGGTTGGGGGTGAAAGTCCCCCTTTTATTAAACGGATATTTATATTTGTCACTTGTGATGTACCTGGTTTGTTGCAGAATTACTATAGTTTGTTTTAGCCTCCGAACGCCATGACTTTCCTCCATACTCTCGTAAAAACGTGTAGAAATAAAAATGGCTCCTTACCTTCAAATATCCGATCTAATCTCTGCCGCTTCACTTTGTGTTTGTCCATGAAAGACATGAGACTTGAAGGGTAAATGTTTCCGCCACACAATCTCCTATGGGTGACTGCCAGGTAAAGCCCACCGCAGAAATTTTTGGGATGTGTTCCTTCCACAGAGTCTCCTGCAAATACAAACGTAACCAACATTATATTTTTCATGCCTGGGAAATAAGTAATGTCTCCATTGCATTGTACAACATTGGGGTGAATGCAGAAATCCACAAGCACATCCTCATTGGTGTAATCTAATGCCAATGGATACTTTTCAGATTATGCACTAGAGAGTATGCTGTAGTGTGTACCGGCAAACACATGCTACTGTCACTGAGACTTTTACCCTCCAAGTACAATGAGAGTGCCCTGACACATTACAAAACAATGCATTGGACACCCCTATAGCACAAAAAAAGGTTACTTCCAGCAAGCACCTTATACTCATATGTGGGAACTGTCCAGATCTGACCAGTAGACTCTGCTTTTTATACTTGAAGTGATAGTAATGTTTCATAATAAAAGCAGCTCTAATTAATCTTCATAGTATTTGGGCCATAGAGAGTGTTATTTCAATTCTGTCAGAGTTGTAGTTCAAGAGTAATTGAATGATAAAGTATCCTCCTCCCACCCCTTTTACCTAGTTAAGACACCTCCTCACATATGTGGAATCTGGTCATTTGACCGGACAGCTCACAGCAAGGGACAATCTTCTTACTGTGATCATAAGGAAAACCCTGCCCCCATTGACAGATTTTTCAGGTTTCTCCTTATGCTCACTGAAGATTGTCCCTCTCTGAGATCCATCCGGACAGTCTTGCTGCTCTGAGGTGAGCAGTGTTACATCAGTAAAAGGGACGCGCAGGTCATCATTCAATTACTCTTGAATTACAACTCTGACAGTATTGAAAAACACTCTCGATGGCCCAAATACTATGAAGATTAATTGGAGCTGTTTTTATTGTGAAACATTACTATCCCTTTAATTACTGGGTCAATGGGGACAGAGGCTGATTCTCAGAGCTCAGAGAGTTCACTTGTAACTCCACTCACTTCACTGCCATTTCCTGTTACTCTCCACCCATTTTAAGGGCAAACACCTCCTCCTTTCTCTTCCCAATCCTGCCCACCCCAATCAAGTGCTGCTTATTTTTTTTTATGTAAATCATATCATTTGGACACTCCCACCCCAGACCTTAGTAGGCTTAAAGGGCTTAGTAGGCTTAAAGGGGAACTATCACTTCTATACAAGTTTGGCTCATAATAATCTTCATTCTTCTTCTTTTTTTTTGCTTATACCTACCCCATAGCACGCACAGAAAATGTAAACGTTACAACATTTTCTCTGTGCCTTGTTTAATACAGGTGTTAAAGGGATAGTAATATTTTGTTTTATCTTTAATTTATTTTGTAGGCATTAAAAAAACACGAAGAATGATATAAGTCTTATATCTCAAATCTTTATGGTTTGAGAGATATTCACAAGCAAAGTTTCCCCTCCCGCCCCTTTTACCTAGTGTAAGCCATCTCTTCTCAGATGTGGAATCCAGTCCATAGACCAGACAGATAACAGAAGGGGACAGTCTTCTTCCTATGAGAACAATGAAAGCCCTGCCCCCCTTGACAAGTTTTTCAGGTTTTTCCCTTATCTTAATTGAAGATTGTCCCTCTCTGCAGTCTACCTGGGCACCTCCCTTCTGATCTGGCTGAACAGTGTTACATCAGTAAAAGGGGCGGGAGGGGGATACTTTGTCATTGAATTACTCCTGAACTACAACTCTGACAGAATTGAAATAACACTCTCCAAAGTCCAAATACTATGATGATTAATTAGAACTGATTTTATTATGAAACATTACTGTCCCTTTAAAACAAAGTGTATTGGAAATCAACTGCATGAAATGTCCATAAACGTCCCCACTGCAGAGCACTTGGATAAAGAGGAGTTAAGGGGAATATATTCAGAACAAGTAGCTCACTAAGGGCTCGATTCAAATGTTGGCGTCGCCAGAAAAAACTGGAGACGCTGGTTTTAACGTCAATTGAGCAATGCAAATGTTCTACTAGAAACAAGCGATGCCAGTTCTGAAACAGACATCGCCCGTCGCCAGAACAGCAAGATCTCACCCATAGAGGATAATGTACAAACGACGCCAAAAACTATTCAAATGTTGGAGTTAGGGCTAACTCGCGTTAAATTGCAACATTTCTCTCCAGAAATCTAACGCCTATTTTTTTTGGAGTACAGCACACAAGTAAGAGTAGAAAACCAATGTCTCCAGTTCTGAATAGCATTCTCTGTGCTTTTCCCTACCCAGCCACTAGGGGAACACAGAGAAGGCTTTCAGCACCATGGACAGCTTTGAATGCCATAGGGATGTGCACTGCTCACCCCTGTGGCATTCAAAGGGTTAAAATCAATAAAACTAGTACACCAAGCACTACACAATGCCCCCTTCCACATCCCCCCCCCTTAGTATGTCACATATATTGCATATATGTGACATACTAACCCCATCCACATCCACCTCATGGACTTCCATGTAGTGGACAAATCTGTCTTTTATTCCACAATTAACCCTTTGAGTACCAGAGAGGTAGGAAAGCATTGCTTAGCATGTTTCCTACCCCTCTGGTACCCAAAGGTTTAATAGGCAACGTATGGACTACATACATTGCCTATATATATGTGTGTGTGTGTTTTAAACTTTTTTTTAATTAAAATACTGTGATTAGACAGTTTAACTTAGATCTCATTCATTGTTAACCCCCTACCTCCTGTGTCCCATTGCTATTAGTACTTTTGCTCCACTCTTCTTCAAACTGAGAGTGGAGCAAAAGTACTAAAAGCAAAGGGACACAGTAAGTAGGGCATTATAAATAGATGAGATCTAAGTTAACCCTTTGAGTGCCAGAGTGGTACGCAACGCATTGCAAAGCAATGCGTTGAGTACCACTCTGGCACTCAAAGGGTTAAATACAACTGAGGGAGCAGGTTGCCCTGTGCTTGCAGCGCTTCCCTCAGCTTTATGTATACATTCTTTATATCTTCTTATTCTTTATTATTATTATTTATTTATTATTTTTCCCCTTGCTGCGGGCGGCTGTGAAGCCCGCAGCATAATAAAACCCTGGTGCATAGAGAGGCATTGGAGAAAGCGGGAGGAGGGGACAGAGACATTGGAGGAAGCGGGTGGTAGGCTTGTATTTGCTGCCCACTTCCTCCAATACCTCTCCTCTCGCGGTGGCATTGTGCCCAGCTGCCTGGCATCGCGTTGTACAACGCCTTGTGCAAACCCTTTGACGCGCCAAGACAATCAATACGGACTCAGCATTAAAGTCTGGTGATGGTCATGGCACATCATGGAGTTTTGTGATCAAAGCGCGCCTACAAGGCATGCTGTGATCACCCGGCAGGCCAAACAAAAAAAAAAGTGCATGGACAGCATGGTCCTTTGGAGGTTAAAGCTCTCATTTAAAGCAGAACTATCACTCAAATTAAATCATTATGCACTTAGCGATACGCTTATAAATACTAGTATTATCTTATAACATAAAGTGATAGAATGCGTAGCTCCCTGTGAGCGTAACCGCACATGTGCAGTAGAGACTACTGTTCCAGCAGTTTCTACTGTGCAAGTGTGGTTTCACACACAGGGATCTTCGCTGTGAGCCGTCTGGAGCTCCCCTCTAAGGATCAGCGCTTTCGGCGAGTCTCTACTGCTCATGACTGCAGTCATATGCAGTAGAGACTCGCAGAATGCGCTGATCCGGAGTAGGGAGCTCCGGACGGCTCACCGCCTGTCTCTGCTCCCGGCTCTGGGGCAGCAACCGGGGCCGTTGGGTGCACTTTAGCCCATGTATACGGGCTTTCATACTAGTCCTGAATAAGTCCTGTGTTATTGAGAAATCCAACTCTTTCCGAGACTGACCAGCAGGCATCAGAGCAGACATCTTGCCAAAGAGACATCTGTGCGCCTGCGCTGTCTCCTCTAGGATTGGTGAGGAGGAGTTGTACTGTACCTTAAGGTACAGGAAGTGACTGACGGTGCAGGCACACAGATGCCATTGAGTCTCAGAACAAGTTGGATTTCTCAATAACGCCGGACTTATTCAGGATAATACTAGTATTTATAAGCGTATAACTATATGCATAATGATTTGGGGAACACCTTAACACTTTAGTGATAGTTCCACTTTAACACTTTGAGTGCCAGAGGGGTAAACATTGCATTGAGCACCCCTCTGTCACTCAAAGGGTTAAATATTTGAGCGCCAGAGGGGCTCCCATTGTGTTAGGTACCCCTCTGACACACAAAGGGGTTAAATCAATTGGAATCTATTTGACACCTACACTGCATATGGTTTGATCCAAATTTGCTCTAGTTTTACTTTGGACATCAGCCTCAGTGCCTAATGCACAAAAAAGGCCTCACATGGATTTCTTAAAACGTGCTTGGAATCCTGAAAATAAAGATAATATAGTAAAACGAGGGTCTCTGCTGTACCTGATGTGCCCTAGAGAAGGAAAACAATTCACTTTTTGGGTGACATAAATCATGACAAAGTGGAAGACAGTCTGAAAAACATGAATACAGGAATAAAAACATTAAAGTGAGTCGCACGCTCAGCATTATGCACATTTCATTTCCCAGCAGGACGTACCTGTTTACAAAACTCACCAGCCATTTACTACTTGCACATTTTAATCTTTCAGTGACACAAAGCATCTGCATTCAGTACATAAAAGCTCATGAATCCAATTCAGGGTCACATTACTCAATAGTAAATGGTGCGTAGTGTGAAAATGAGGGCCAACGTATATATGAAAATGAAAATGTAATAATAATATTAATAAACATACCTGTTTATTGAACTGCCTACATCCATAGTGTCCCTCTTTAGGAGGGACAGTCCCTCATTGTGACCTAAATCCCTCCGTCCCTCTTTCCCACCCTGGTGTCCCTGTGTTTAGGAGATCAGACTGTATGGTGTGTATAGAAGTGTATCACCCTGGTGTCCCTGTGTTTAGGAGATCAGACTGTGTGGTGTGTATAGAAGTGTATCACCCTGGTGTCCCTGTGTTTAGGAGATCAGACTGTGTGGTGTGTATAGAAGTGTATCACCCTGGTGTCCCTGTGTTTAGGAGATCAGACTGTGTGGTGTGTATAGAAGTGTATCACCCTGATGTCCCTGTGTTTAGGAGATCAGACTGTATGGTGTGTATATAAGTGTATCACCCTGGTGTCCCTGTGTTTAGGAGATCAGACTGTGTGGTGTGTATAGAAGTGTATCACCCTGGTGTCCCTGTGTTTAGGAGATCAGACTGTGTGGTGTGTATAGAAGTGTATCACCCTGGTGTCCCTGTGTTTAGGAGATCAGACTGTGTGGTGTGTATAGAAGTGTATCACCCTGGTGTCCCTGTGTTTAGGAGATCAGACTGTGTGGTGTGTATAGAAGTGTATCACCCTGGTGTCCCTGTGTTTAGGAGATCAGACTGTGTGGTGTATACAGTGGATATAAAAAGTCTACACACCCCTGTTAAAATGCCAGGTTCTTGTAATGTTAAAGAATGAGACAAAGATAAACTTTTTCCACCATTAATGTGATCTATAACGTGAACAATTCAATTGCAAAACAAACTGAAATCTTTAAGGGGGAAAAATAAAAAACTCACAATAACCAGGTTGCATAGGTGTGCATACCTTTAAACTAATTTGTTGAAGCACCTTTTGATTTTATTACAGCAATCAGTCTTTTTGGGTAGGAGTTTATTAGCATGCACATCTTGACGTGACAATATTTGCCCACTCTTCTTTGCAAAAGTGCTCCAAATCTGTCAGAATGCGAGGACATCTCCTGTGCAAAGCCCTCTTCAGATCACCCCACAGATGTTCAATTGGATTCAGGTCTGGGCTCTGGCTGGGTCATTCCAAAACGTTAATCTTCTTCTGGTGAAGGAATGCTTTTGTGGATTTGGATGTGTGCTTTGAGTCTTTGTCGTGCTGAAAGGTAAACTTCCTCTTTATCTTCAGCTTTCTAACAGACGCCTGAAGGTTTTGTGCCAAAATTTCCTGGTATTTGGAACTATTCATAATTCTCTCCACCCTGACTAAGGCCCCAGTTCCAGCTGAGGAAAAACAGCCCCAAAGCATGATGCTGCCACCACCATGCTTCACTGTGGGTATGTTGTTCTTTGGGTGATGTGCAGTGTTGTTTTTGCGCCAAACATAACTTTTTGGAATTATGGCCAAAAAGTTCAACCTTGGTTTCATCAGACCATAACACATTTTCCCACGTGCTTTTGGGGGACTTGATGTTTGTTATTGCAAACTTCAGCCAGGCTTGGATGTTTTTCTTTGTAAGAAAAGGCTTCCGTCTTGCCATCCTACCCCATAGCCCATTCATATGAAGAATACGGGAGACTGTTGTCACATGTAGCACACAGCCAGTACTTGCCAGAAATTACTGCAGTTCCTTTAATGTTGCAGTAGGCCTCTTGGAAGCCTCCTTGACCAGTTTTCTTCTCGTCTTCTCATCAATTTTGGAGGGACTTCCAGTTCTTAGTAGTGTCTCTGTTGTGCCATATTTTCTCCACTTGATGATGACTGTCTTCACTGTGTTCCATGGTATATCTAATGCTTTGGAAATTCTTTTGTACCCTTCTCCTGACTGATATCTTTCAAAATGAGATCCCTCTGATGCTTTGGAAGCTCTCTGTGGACCATGGCTTGTGCTCTGAGATGCAACTAAGCAAATGTCAGAAAAATCCTACCAGAACGGCTGAACTTTATTTGTGATTAATCTGAGTCACTTTAAATGATGGCAGTTGTGTAATGACTTCTACTTAACATGAGATTGAATGTGATTGGTTAATTCTGAACACAATCACATCCCCCAGTTACAAGAGGGTGTGCATACCTATGCAACCAGGTTTTTTATTTTTCCCCCCTCAACGATTTGTTTGTTTTGCAATTGAACTGTCCACGTTATAGGTCACATTAAAGGTGGAAAAAATTCTGACATGATTTATCTTTGTCTCATTCTTTAACATCACAAGAATCTGGAATTTTAACAGGGATGTGTAGACTTTTTATATCCACTGTATATAAGTGTATCACCCTGGTGTCCCTGTGTTTAGGAGATCAGACTGTGTGATGTGTATATACGTGTATCACCCTGGTGTCCCTGTGTTTAGGAGATCAGACTGTGTGGTGTTGTCACGGATTTGAAGACTCTCAGACTTAAGGTTTGGTAAAAACTTAACTTTATTAAAAGTTAAAGGCAGTCCCCATAGGGTAAACATACATAACAATACAACAGTAATAGCAGATATAATAGGTTCTACCGGCCTTGCCTAAATACCAGGCAAGGCAACCCAAGTGACAGTAATAATGACAGGCTCTACCGACCTTGCCTATACCGGGTAAGGCAACCGTGAGATGACATATACCGGTTCTACCGGCCTTACCAATACCGGGCAAGGCAGCCCAAGGAATGCGGAATGGAGGCTCTACCTGCCCTGCCAATACCGGGTAAGGCAACCATAAAGATGGTGAAATACAAGGTTCTGCCGGCCTTACCAATACCAGGCAGGGCAGCCCAAAGGAGTACTGTAGTAGGCTCTACCGGCCCTGCCAATACCGGGTAAGGCAACCTTAAGGATGGTAACATACAAGGTTCTACCGGCCTTACCAATACCGGGCATAGCAGGCTGAGCGAGTAGACCAGCTGTCAGATGACTAAGACAGCAGAGAGAAATAAGAATTATGGTCTTACTCAGCAGATGTCTATTGCCAGGGATAATCAGACGACTGCATAGGAGTGGACAGCGACCTGGACAAAGTACTGGATCATTCAGGAGCAAACCAACGTCCGCACGTTGGGACCAACAGTAAATAACGCCACCAGGTTAATGGAGTAAACCAGCGTCCGCACGCTGGGACCAACAATAGATGTCGCCACCAGGTTAATGGAGTAAACCAGCGTCCGCACGCTGGGACCAACAGTAAATGTCGCCACTAAGTTTAATGGAGTAAACCAGCGTCCGCACGCTGGAACCAACAGTGTATCTCGCAACCAGGTTTAATGGAGCAAACCAGCGTCCGCACGCTGGAACCAACAAATGTATATCGCAACCAAGTTTAGGGGAGAAAACCAGCGTCCGCACGCTGGAACCAACAATGTAATCGCAACCAGGTTTAGTGGAGTAAACCAGCGTCCGCACGCTGGAACCAACAATGTATATCGCAACCAGGTTTAGTGGATAAAACCAGCGTCTGCACGCTGGAACCAACAATGTATATCGCAACCAGGTTTAGTGGAGTAAACCAGCGTCCGCACGCTGGAACCAACAATGTAATCGCAACCAGGTTTAGTGGAGTAAACCAGCGTCCGCACGCTGGAGCCAACAATGTATGATCAGCAGCGAGAAGAACAATGTCGCCGGAGCGACGGCTGGAGCAGGAGATTCAGGAACTCAGTAAGATTAACCCGCGAGGTGCTGGAACACAGGAACACTAGAATACAGGCACCCAGGAACACTGGAACACCGGAACACTAGCATACAGGAACACTGGAACACAGTAACGCTAGCATACAGGAACACTGGAACACTGGATCAGCAAGTACAGCAGGAACAGCAGGAACAGGCCCAGAAGCCTGACCAGCAGTTCAGGCAGAGTGAAGTCAGAAACACCACGAAAGGGCAACCTGGAAGTGCTCAGCCTGGGTTTAAAAAGGCTCTGTGAGGAGGGCTAATCACAGACAGCCAATCATGATTACTCAGCAAGTGACAGACACTGAACAGCACGAATCACGGGCACCGTGATAGGTGTGTATAGAAGTGTATCACCCTGGTGTCCCTGTGTTTAGGAGATCAGACTGTGTGGTGTGTATATAAGTGTATCACCCCGGTGTCCCTGTGTTTAGGAGATCAGACTGTGTGGTGTGTATAGAAGTGTATCACCCTGGTGTCCCTTTGTTTAGGATATCAGACTGTGTTGTGCGTGTATATAAGTGTATCACCCTGGTGTCCCTGTGTTTAGGAGATCACACTGTGTGGTGTGTATAGAAGTGTATCACCCTGGTGTCCCTGTGTTTAGGAGATCAGACTGTGTGGTGTGTATATAAGTGTATCACCCTGGTGTCCCTGTGTTTAGGAGATCAGACTGTGTGGTGTGTATATAAGTGTATCACCCTGGTGTCCCTGTGTTTAGGAGATCAGGCTGTGTGATGTGTATATAAGTGTATCACCCTGGTGTCCCTGTGTTTAGGAGATCAGACTGTGTGGTGTGTATATATAAGTGCATCACATTGCTCCACAGCAATAAAACTCACATTAATATGTGTATAAACGTCAGTATATGTGTTTATAATTTAGACTGTGTAAATAAAATAGTTTGAGCTAAACTGAGCTAAATTGTTTATTCAGTTAGACAAAGAGGTGTCAGTAGGTCAAGAAATGTCCTAAAACTTCTCGGAAATGCCCTCTCCACCAGACACGTCCCCATTAACACCCCATATAACAGAAGTGTCTCTCTCTGGCCATATGAAATGTTGGGAGGTATGGAGCTGACATTGAGATCTTTGAAATATGAACCCTTAGTGTCCCTGAAAATATATATTCTAGGTTATATGTCCCTACCTGTGCTAAGCCAAAGGGGCTGCAATCTATCCTCAAGGAACCCTTAACCATTTGAGCGCCAGAGGGGTACGCAACCTATTGCTCTCAATGTGTTGCGTACCCCCTCTGGCACTCAAAGGGTTGTAATGCAACATTTTATATATATCACTGCTTCAGCATACACAAGTGAGACTTCTCCTTCTGTCTTTGTGGTAAAAATGGCACCAGATTAGAGATTAACAAAGTAGTTAATTAGTGTAGATCACATACGTCTCCGCCAGAGAAATTTACACTATACCCTTAGACCCTGAGATCTGAGTCAAAACCCTGAGTCCCGTGGTCAAACCCTGAAAGTTCTCTGCTGTGATAATACATTAACCCTCTGAGTGCCAGAGGAGTGTGCAATACATTGCTATGCAATGTGTTGCGTAGTCCCCTGGCACTCAAAGGTTTGAAAAATAACACTTTTATATGAAAACATCATGACAGGCTGTGGAAACCTATTTTTATTCCATTCTTGGGGTCATCAGAACTTCTTTTCCACTGATCGTGCACTTACATCTTTGATCCTTATGCAAAGGAGCAATTCTGGGACAAACCAATATCAATATCCATCAATATGCATCCAAAGCTTGAGAAAGCACTTTTTCAAGTGTGAAACGCGTTGCTAGATGTGTATTGTCCCAGCTGGGAACTGGATGTGGCAAAGTGTAAGCTATGATGATTCAGCTATTGATTTAAGTGTTTTCTATACATATATAACCTTGTTAGCAAAACTGATACGATTGATCTTACTTGTGTTACCAAAAGTTTTGGGTGTCCATACCATTATTTTTGGATTTTATATGTATTTATAGTCTGCTGTGTATTTGTACAGACATATATATATACATATATTCTGTGTATAAAATATATGTTTTATTATATAAACTGTATGTAAAATATATGTTTTATATTGGAATTGATTTGTTGTCTTACATTCAATGTATACACAATAAACAAATGCTCAGTTCTTTTGTCTGATCACCTCTCATTATTGGTCCTTTTGTATCACTTCCGGATTTAGTGATAGATACTGTGCATCCTCTATTATTGTTGCATAGTGTTCTTACTGGAGAGGGCTCAGTGCCAAGCTCAGTTTATCTTTATATTTGCTATGGTGAATTCTTGTCTGTTTTTTTGTTTGTTTTCCCTTGTTATCCGGATCTTGGTTACCCGCCTTGTCTTGTGTTTGCCCTGAGCCTTTATAGAGCCTCGCTGCTTTTGGGTAGGGCACGATCGAAGCGTTCCAAGTTGTTACCCTTGGTTTCCTGTCTCGTTACTGAGTGTTATCTTGTGTATTTACCCAACTTTTCCTTCAACTTCCCTCCTGTGCTGCAGTTTGGAACCGTGCTCATCTAATATCCTGTTAACGACTTTGGTATCGTTGTGAGAGTATTCCTCCATCTGCTGCCTTGTACTGCCCATCCCTGATTTGGCTTGCCTGACTTCTGTCTGCCTTGACCCTGGTGGGCTTCAAGCTCCTTGTCCTCCAGTCAGATTTCGATTATCCTGTTCTCTGTCTTCTCAGTTGAGCTCCAGGCCTCAGTGTTCCTGTACCACAACTACGACTATACTGCAGGTGGGTTATTTGTTCAGTATCATCTTAGACCCCATTTGGAAGCTGCTGTTCTCTGAGTTGTCATCCAGGGTGCAGGCCAGCTCCTCCGGTTGGCACAAATGCATCACGGCCTAGGCCACAGAAAGGCCACCTAGAGTGCAGCCACCACCAGCTAAATACGTGCTCTAGTCTTCACTCCCAATCTTCTGACTCACTGGGGCCTGCCTTGCAGTATACATGTATTGTATTGTTGTTGTTCTCTTACCATAATATTATATCAAATAGCAGTCAGTTACCTTTGTGGGGAATCTACTTCACAGAGTCTAACCAGGCAGCTTACATTGGGAGCTTATCTAGTCTGATCATCAAGGGTTAAAGGTGGATATAATGGAGGCTGCAGAAGAACATATGAGGGCTACATGAGTCTTTTGGCAAGCTATTTGTACACTGTTAGTTTGCTCACTGGCTATGCACACGGCACAATATTATGGTAAGGGAGTCTTCATTGGATTTCAGCATAAAATGCTTATGCTCTTCATCTGTTGTTGGACTACATCTCCCACCATCCTCATCCAGCTAGAGGCTGGCTGAGGATGATCAGAGTTGTAAGCCAACAACAGCTAGATACATATGCCATTTCCTTCCTATAGTCTATCATTAGCCCCACGGGGGATACTATTGTACAGTATTCCATTTGAGAAATCTTATATAATTCCACCTGTGAAATATTATGCAACCTCTGTAAACATCTCACAATTGTTTAAAAATAGCATCGCCTTCTGCTATTTTCAGTCACAATAGAAGCATTCTTGCTAGTGCTTCTTTATACTTGGGCTTGTGGCTGGGAAAAACATAAATACCCATTGCATTTCTGATCTAGTGCAGTGTTTCGCTTCCTTTTTTTTTTTTTTGCTCAAGGTACCCCTAACAGAACAACTGGAATTTTGCAAGAAGTAATGAAGGGTTTAAATACACACACACACATATATATATATATATATATATATATATATATATATATATATATTTATATATATATATTTTTAGGTCTCAGAATCAGAATAAGAAAAGCATACGTATCATGCATAGCAATTTCTATAACTGTATATTTGAAACTCAACATTCACATTTTTGGTCTTAATAGAAAAGAAGGGGCACCCAATATGGATATCTGTCATGTCTGAGATCCTTCCTGTCCCAAGTGCCTGCAGAAACATTGTAGACAGTGGCGTAACAATAGGGGTCCCATCACTCTCAGGGGCCCGGCCGCCCCCTGCGACCCCCTCGCCACGCGCCCGCAGCACAGCTGTTCTCCGGGCAGCCAGCGCTCTAGTAATGCAGAGAGCTGGGAGATTATGTCATCTCCCAGCGCTCTGCATTACTAAGAACCGCGCGGGAGCTTGACTCACCGCTAGACCACCAGGGACTCGAGGTAGGAGGAGGGGGGCATCAGTAGGGGCATTGTGGAGAATGAGGGGCATTGTGGAAGAGGCATTGTGATGGGGGCATTGTGGAGAATGAGGGGCATTGTGGAAGAGGCATTGTGATGGGGGCATTGTGGAGAATGAGGGGCATTGTGGAAGGGGCATTATGGAGATTGAGGGGCAATATGGAGATGGGGGCATTGCGGAAGGGGCAATATGGAGAAAGAGGGTGCAATGTAGAAGGGGCATTGTGGAGAATGAGGGGCATTGTCATGGGGGCACTGTTGATGGGACAATGTGGAAGGGGCAATATGGGGAAAGAGGGGCATTGTGGAGATGAAGGGGCACTGTGGAGAATGAGGGGCATTGTGGAAGAGGCATTGTGATGGGGGCATTGTGGAGAATGAGGGGCATTGTGGAAGGGGCATTATGGAGATTGAGGGGCAATATGGAGATGGGGGCATTGCGGAAGGGGCAATATGGAGAAAGAGGGTGCAATGTAGAAGGGGCATTGTGGAGAATGAGGGGCATTGTGATGGGGGCACTGTTGAAGGGGCAATGTGGAAGGGGCAATATGGGGAAAGAGGGGCATTGTGGAGATGAAGGGGCACTGTGGAGAATGAGGGGCATTGTGGAAGAGGCAATGTGGAGGTGGCCAATGTAGTTGAAGGGGGCCAATGTGGTCGGGGGGGGCCCATGGCAATTCTTGCACCAGGGCCCGGTGACTTCTAGTTACACTTCTGATTGTAGAGATAAAAAATGGGACTGTCCTAATGAGTGTTTGTCACCATATTGGGAGTGGCGCTTAATCAGGTAGAAAGGAGGTGTTTGCCATGAAATGAGTGGGAACATGGGCAGAATCGGGAGTGGGCTAAATGGACAGGAAAGTAGGTGGGATTATAGCTAAACTCACCAAGCCAGAAAATCAGCCTCTGTCCTCAAAGACCCAGTAATTCAATCTCAAACCAGAGTCTCCGGGGGGAGATACAGAGAGTATCGATGTATGATTTCTGCGTCACAGTGCCACAGCACCCTGGTTGAGAACCACTGATCTAGTGACACCCTATCAGCACAGGAAATTATAGGTCACATGTGTATGAAAAGTGAAGGAATTCAAGGGCAACAATGTGGACAAAAATAAAAATGGCCATTGATTTATATAGAAGCTTTTAATGGCTGGAATGCTACAAAGGTCTCCATCCATTACTTTACTGTGCATTGGAGACCTCTCTAGCATTCAGCACAATAAAAACCCCAATTCAATTAAATCAATGCTGTATGATGTGTATTTCCAGAGTAATTAAATTATAAGGTGTCTCCCTCCCAACCCTTTTACCTCCGAAACACTAGCAGCAATGCCATCCAGATAGATCGCAGCAAGGGACAGTCTTCTGTTAGAATAAGGTACAACATGCCCCTGTTTCGTTAAGGCGGCAGGGTTTTCCTCATGCTCACAGCCAGAAGATTGTCCCTCGCAGTGAGCTGTCTGGATTCCATATCTGAGGGGAGGCGGCTTACAATAAGAAAAAGGGGCAGAAGGGGGGACACTTTATAATTCAATTACTCTGGAACTACACATCGTACAGAATGATAATAAAGCTCTACATGTCACAGAAACTATAGAGAATCATCAAAGCTGCAATTATGTTGAGACATTACTATCCCTTTAACATGTCCACCATTTTGCAAGAGGATTAGGAACTGCACCTAATTTAGAAAAGCAGCACACATTTTCGTACATCTGGGTAACTGTCATTAATTTTGGAGCATGTGCGAGATTTGGTATTAATTTAGGAGCATTCGCTAAGTGTTCCATTAATTTAGGAGGATGTGCTAACTTTGTCATTAATTTAGGAGCATGTGCTAGATTTGTGATTAATTTAGCAGCATGTGCTATTCAGCACAAAAATTTACGGTTTTCAAAAAAATATAGCCTATGCTCCATGTACTTGCATTCCACCCCATCTTACAGTATATGCTTCTACCCAACTCTGGGATTGGTCATTTCAAAGCTCAATTCTACAAGGCTGTTTATTTGTACAAGGTCAAAGCTTTTAATTAGCAACATAGAAAATCTTCAGTGAAACAGCTCCTGCCTCTTTGTCAAGGTCATTTGGGATTCCTCTGTAATCATATGAAGTACCTAAAATGAGACAACTGGATTGAAATGGGGCTTAGAAGCACCATTTAGATCAGTGGAAATTTTCAGAGTGTTTCTTTACCCCTTATCAAAGAAAACACAGACACAGGTATGAGGGGAGCAATGGCATCAAATGACATACAATTAGAGCGCAGGCTTGTGTGTATGATATCCTCTGTCCATGTGGTCTTGTCAGGTTTGGTGTTGCTCAAGTGACACTGGAATAGCAACACAGGTAACAGGTGGTAAGAAAGCAGACCTGAAACATGTACAGTATTAAAAATAATGGAAAATATATTAATAAAAATAAAACATACAATAAAATTCAAAACCCATCTCTGCCTCCCTGTACATCATCAGTGTTTTATGACCAATATGACCACTTTCTTAACTGATCTCCGATAGACGTATTCCGGTGACACTTGAACAACACCACCATCAGACATATGTGAGTATATGGGCTGGGGATATCACCCACACAAGCCTGTGTTTTACTTATAAGGCATATGATACTCCCCTCAAACCCGTGTCTCTGCTTTCTTTGATTTGTCCAGAAAGTATTGGTGAGAGGAAAGACTTTATTGAGGAGGGAGCAGTTGCTGGAAGAGAGTAACATTGTATTAACCCTTTGAATGCCAGAGGGGTACGCAAAACATTACAAAGCAATGCATTGCATTCCTCGTTGAGATTCAAAAGTTTAAAACACAGAGATTCAGTTCAGCAGATAGTCTGTAACACTGAGTTACATCACATGCTCAGTTTTAACATATAACAAAGATCAAGTAAAACAGAAGTAAGGCAGGAACGGAAATCAACTAAAGCAGAGAACCCAAAGGATGCCCCTGCCCGTACCTCAGACAGCTGTGTTTTCTCTGGGAGGGAAGTACTGTGTTCCACATGGATTAAGAGAAGATGATTTATCTGTAGGCACCCAAAAATCTCTTTTTCTCTTACATCCAATGTGGAACACAGGCACCATGGGGATATACCAAATAATTCAGATTCTAAGGAGGGATAGAGAAAAAACCCTCAAAACACAGACCAGTTCTAACAGAGATTAACTGGAACAACATGAACCACAGGTGTCAATAGACACCAACACAGCAAAGCAAGGAACACAAACCAATAGGTTACTGGAAAAGAAAAACAAGAATGAAATCTGTACCAGTACAACAGCTTGTAGGACCTTCTAACCGAAAACTGTCTTCAGCTGAGGCCAGTTTATGGATGAAGAAAGTCGGGCACACTCCGTCTTTCTTCAGGAAAGTCCCATAGTGGACTGAAACATTGGGCTAGATGTCGAAGTATGAATATTTTTAATGGCGATTAAATAAACGTAATTTTAACTGTGAGACGGAGTGCTCGACTTTCTTCATCCATAAGTTTGCATACAATCTAAGCCTGGAGCACCGGAGATTAATTAGCGTGTGCAGTGACATTTGGAATTTTCTTCAGCTGAGGCCAGTACATAGGCAAGGTCGTATTTGACAAATGTACAAAGTGACAACCGCATTGCTGCTTTAACAGCTGTTCCACAGAGGCCTGGTTCTTGTAGGCCCAAGAGGCATCCACCAACCTGGTGGGAAGAGTCATGAAAAAGGGAACAATTTTTTTCCTGAGAGCATATGTCAGGAAAATGGTCACCTTACAACAAGAAGTCACTGTCACCTTAGGCGCAGACTGGCCCTCACGAGGGCTTTAATACCATCCCAACAATTGACTTACCAGGTACGTCCCGCAAAAAACTGTCACTTAGTGACAGAGGAGGTACCTGGTAAGTCCCGGAAGTCCGGGTCTCTGTGCGGCTGCACGCCATTCAGGGACTCCTGAATCATTTCGGAAAAAAAAAAAAAAGTTAGCTGGGCGTTAAGGTGCGCGGCGCACAATACAAATCCTGAAATTCAGCCACCCAGCAAATAGACACAAGAGCCAGCAGAAAGGCTGTTTTGAGAGTCAAGAAATGCAGATACACTGAAGACAGAAGCTCAAAAGGAGCCCTGTGAAGCACTTCCAGAACCAAGTTCAAGTCCCACATAGAGATGGAATCCCAAAAGACTGGGTAGGCATGTCCCACCCCTTGCACAGAAGTCTGCATATCTGACAATAAGGCTATAGACCTTATACATATGCAGAAAAAGCTGAAAAATAGACTTTATTAGAGCTAACACCAAGACCTTTTTGTTTTAAATTTCAAATATATTTATTGAGAGTTTGTAATAAAGTACACAATAAAAACCAGGTACAAAGGGACAAAGAACCTGTAGCGATACATAGACATGTGTGAAAAATACAAGTCCAGAAATATAGATATGAGGGTAAATAGGCCAAATAGAGCGACATAATTAATACAACCTTCCATTATGCACAGCCCTCACTGACTCTGAACAAAGCAGCCAATAACTGATGCCCTGATCAACCAAGGAACAGACAGAGCTTACATCAATATCCTACAATAAATATATGAAAATACAACTGCATCATACAGGTGGACAATGATAAAGTCCAGATCAACATAGAAAAAGAGGTCTGAAAAGGAGACACAATTTCCCCAAAACTATTTTCAGCTTGCTTAGAAGAAATTTTCCACAAACTAAATTGGGACAAAAAAAGGAAAGAAAGAAGACTAAATGGCGAATACCTACATGACTTATGTTTTGCAGGCAATATCATACTCTTTGCCAGTAGTCCTGAAGAACTGTAAGAACGCATTGAAGAACTACAACAGGAAAGGAAACATTTTGGTCTGAAGATGAATCACAACAAAATGCAAGTCTTGTTTAACAAATTAACCATACTAATGAAAATCAAAGTAGATGGACTAGAAGAAGTGGACAAGTATGGTTCCCTTGGACAGGAAAAGTCAACAGATGAAAACACCATGATAGAAACTGAGAGACAAATAAAACTGGGATGGCACGCATTTAGAAAATTTAGCAGTACTGTCTTTAAAGGGATAGTAATACGTCGTTTTAACTTTATTTTATTTTGTAGGCATTAAAAAAACATGAAGAACGATATAAGTCTTATCTCTCAAACCTTTTTGGTTTGAGAGATATTCACAAGTAAAGTTTCCCCTCCGCCCCTTTTACCTAGTGTAAGTCATCTCTTCTCAGATGTGGAATCCAGTCCATAGACCAGACAGATAACAGCAGGGGACAATCTTCTTCCTATGAGAACAATGAAAGCCCTGCCCCCCTTGACAAGCTTTTCAGGTTTTCCCCTTATCTTAATTGAAGATTGTCCCTCTCTGCAGTCTACCTGGGCACCTCCCTTCTGATCTGGCTGAACAGTGTTACATCAGTAAAAGGAATGGGAGGGGGATATTTTGTCATTGAATTACTCTTGTACTACAACTCTGACAGAATTGAAATAACACTCTCCGAAGTCCAAATGCTATGATGATTAATTAGAGCTGCTTTTATTATGAAACATTACTATCCCTTTAAGAAAAATCTACCATTCTGCCTCAAGCGAAAGAAAGGTTCTTGACCAGTGTGTCCTCCCAGTCCTTACGTATGGCTGTGAAACATAGGCACTGAATGCCAAAGCAATACAAAAACCTAAGGTTACACAGATTAGTATAGAACAGCGAATTCTAAGCATAATAAAAAGAGACCAAAAAACTTGTGCGTGGATTTGTCAGAAAACAAAGGTCTATGATGTAATTCAAAGAGTAAACTGCCTGAAATGGAAATGGGCAGGCCACGTAGGAAGAAGATCTGAAGGTAGATGGACCAAACAAATTTTGGAATGGATTCCACTTGATACTAAAAGCCAAAGAAGAAGACCAAAGCGAGGATGGGTAGATGAAATTACCAAATTTGCTTGTACACAGTGGCAACAAAAGTCACAGGACCAAAGTTGTTGGAGTCCTTCATCCTGCTGTGGATCGACAATGGCCGAAGATAATGATGAATTAATAAGTCCAGTTATCATGATATTCCTTGAATGATGTACTAAAAATCTTGATATGGTATCAATTCATAATATCTTATAGTGTGATGAAGGAAATAACTAATAGAGGAAACACTCACACAGTATCTATTAGGCCTGAATTCTATCACGCAAACAGCCATATACTCATAGGGATATTAAAAGGATAGTAATACTTAAAATGTAAAAAATAAATATGTTGTAGGGTTTATCCCCTGAGTAAAACAAGAGTACTCCCACTGCTGAAAGGTGTTTCATTCAAAAGTTATTAATTTTCAAAGTTGAATTTTTTAGGTGCAATATCACAGTGGCCTGAAATTGTACAGTGGCGCTGTTGCTACACCATCTTATGGAGATTTATGGTCCCGGGACCAGAGCTGTCCATAGGATCATGTAGCAACAGCGCCACTGTACAATTTCAGGCTACTGTGACATTGCACCTAAAAAAATTCAACTTTGAAAATTAATAACTTTTGAATGAAACACCTTTCAGCAGTGGGAGTACTCTTGTTTTACTCAGGGGGATAAACCCTACAATATATTTTTTTTTACATTTTAAGTATTACTATCCCTTTAAAAGCTGCCCCCTGTCTTCTACACTTAGGACAATTATAGCAAAGATTAAAAGTAAGCTACAACTACTCACATAGGATATTCATCCTAACACAAAATAATTTTGTTGGCTATGAGCGTGGGAGGTGTTTTTCCTGGAAAACTGCCCCCCCTTGGTCACTACAACTCACAGCCAAACAAATGATTATTGATGTTCTGTGACAAAGTAAAAAAAAGTCCATGTTTTAGCAGAAACAAATGTCTTATTCAATGTTCTTAGACTGAAAATGGATTTTTTATGAAAAGGATTAAAACAAATTAAAAGCAATTAAAATAAAACAAGAAAAGAGCTCTACACTTTTCATAACGACATGTTATTTCTTCAGGAGTGAACGGGATAACATGCCAAATATTTAAAAGGTCTAGGGGCATGACCATAACAATGAGAGATAATTAAAGGGATACATTCATAGTGAAGATACAATAACAATGTATAATACATAATTTCTAATCATATATAAAAATGTGTTGCAAATATAAATGATGTATATAAACATATGTATGACACACAATGAACAGTGTATAGAGAACACTGTGCACTCACAGTGCATCAAGCAAATGGCACATAGCTGTATATACAGAAATTACATAGAAAAAATACTAACACCACCCTACCATAGATACTATATATATAAAATACAAAACCTAAAGGGATAGTAATACTTCATTTTATCTTTATTTTATTTTGTAGGCATTAAAAAAACATGAAGAACGATATGTCTTATCTCTCAAACCTTTATGGTTTGAGAGATATTCACAAGCAAAGTTTCCCCTCCCGCCCCTTTTACCTAGTGTAAGTCATCTCTTCTCAGATGTGGAATCTGGTTGTAAGACCAGACAGATAACAGCAGGGGACAATCTTCTTCCTATGAGAACAATGAAAGCCCTGCCCCCCTTGACAAGTTTTTCAGGTTTTTCCCTTATCTTAATTGAAGATTGTCCCTCTCGGCAGTCTACCTGGGCACCTCCCTTCTGATCTGGCTGAGCAGTGTTACATCAGTAAAAGGGGCAGGAGGGGGATACTTTGTCATTGATTTACTCTTGAACTACAACTCTGACAGAATTGAAATAACAATCTCCAAAGTCCAAATACTATGATGATTAATTAGAGCTGCTTTTACTCTGAAACATTACTATCCCTTTAATGTGCATAATAAATATACTTACACCTTGCTGTATAATGTAGTATAAAGTATGGATAAAAAGCTCTGTGTGAAAAATGTATAAACTAGTGATGAGCGAGCATGCTCGGCCGAAGCTCGGTTCGGCTCGAGCATCGCTCTGCTCGGCACATGGCGGTACTCGTACGAGTACCGCATGTGCTCGCCCGCCATGTTCGGGTCTCCTCCCCGCACGTTTCGCGGCTGCTGCGCAGCCAATAAACATGCAGGGAGGCTCTGACATCAGTGTAATGCCAGCAGCCATGTTGGCTGCTGGCATTACACTGATTGGCTGGCCAGAACCCGTGATCGGGTGCTGTATAGCACCTGACCAGCGAGTTCGGCTCAGTCTTAGCCAGGGAGAGATGAGGATAGGAAGGGAAAGTCAGTGTAGGGAGAAGAAAAGCGAGTTTGTTAAAAAAAAGACCCAAAAGTCCTTTTTAGGACTACTGTGTGTGGGGGCAGCAGTTTATTTTGTTTGGGGGGGCAGAGATTTAAAAAAAAAAAAAACTTCACATATTCTGTTCACTGTGCCTAGCCGCAGATTAGCAGCACATTCTGTTTAGTGTGCAAAGTTGCAGATTAGAGCACATTCTGTTCAGTGTGCAAAGATGCAGATTAGCAGCACATTCTTTTTAGTGTGCAAAGTTGCAGATTAGAGCACATTCTGTTCAGTGTGCAAAGTTGCATATTAGGAGAACATTCTGTTAACTGTTCAATAGTGATGAGCGAGCACCCCAATGCTCGGATGTTCGGGTGCTCTGACCGAGCACCCCCTGAGGCTCGAGTGCTCGGCCGAGCATCCGAGCCCCATTGAAGTCAATGGGAGGACTCGAGCATTACACCAGGCACCCCCTGCTCTGATGAGGGGAGGGTGCCTGGTCCATAGGAAAAGGGCAGAAAAAGATGGAAACACTACAGAAATGGTTCAGGGACAGCATAGGGAGGATGTCTGGATGCACCTTGGACTCCAACATCGCTGCTGGGAACGATCTTTCGCCCGTAGTACGCCATTTTTACAGACTGACCATAAAACACACAAAAAGGAAAATAAAAACGACTTTAGGCGAAAAATTGTTACCAAACAATATTTGCTGTATATTTACTTGTATATCATCTGCAAATTATCCCAAAAATTTCCTTGATTTTCGGAAGTGAGGCCATGATTAAGAGGGAAACGTGCGCAGAGGCAAATTCTCCCAAAAATTTCCTTGATTTTCAGAACTGAGGCCATGATTAAGAGGGAAACGTGCGCAGAGGCAAATTCTCCCAAAAATTTGCTTGATTTTCAGAACTGAGGCCATGATTAAGATGGAAACGTGCGCTGAGCTGACCATCTAAAACATTATGGGTGAGGGTCTGCTGCAGAGCTGACCATCCTAAACATTATATGCGAAGGCCCGCTAGTGAGCTGACGCTATAAAACATTATATGAGAGGGCCCGCTAGAGAGCTGACCCAATAAAACATTATATGAGAAGGCCCGCTGGTGAGCTGACCTATATAAAAATTGTCAAACAGGGCCCGCTGGTGAGCTGGCCCTATATAAAAATTATATCACAGGGCCCGCTGGTGAGCTGGCCCTATATAAAAATTATATCCCAGGGCACGCTGGTGAGCTGGCCCTATATAAAAATTATATCCCAGGGCATATGGAAGAGGAGGAGGAGGATGAGAAGATTAAGAGTCAACCATATACCCGTTTTTTGGGTGGAAGGGGTGAATGGGAATACAGAGTATTCCCATCATTGTAAATAACATATATAAAGTGAGTTTATGTTCCCCCGGGGCTTTCCTCCAGTGGAGTGGAGAAGTCAGGGGAAATCCAGGCCTTGTTCATTTTTATAAGTGTCAACCTATCAGCATTGTCGGTGGAAAGGCGGATACGCTTATCTGTTATGATGCCACCAGCAGCACTAAATACCCGCTCAGACAGAACGCTGGCGGCAGGGCAGGCCAGCACCTCCAAGGCGTAGAGTGCCAGTTCATACCACGTGTCCAGCTTGGACACCCAGTAGTTGTAAGGCACAGAGGGATCATTGAGGACGCTGACACGGTCTGCTACGTACTCCTTCACCATCTTCCAAAACTTTTCCCTCCTTGTGACACTAGGCTGCGCATCAGGGTGAGGGTGCTGGCGGGGTGTCATGAAGGTGTCCCACGCCTTGGAGAGTGTTGCCCTGCCTTTCTCGGAACTGCTGTGTGCTCCCCTTTTCTCCCCTTCTCGGTTGGCCAAGGTAGCACGTACTCTGCCGCCAGCGTTGTCAGATGGAAAATTTTGGAGCAATTTTTCGACAAGAACCTTCTGGTATTGCACCATTTTGCTTGTCCTCTCCACCGGAGGAATGAGAGATGAGAAATTCTCTTTGTAGCGGGGGTCCAGAAGGGTGAACACCCAGTAATCCGTGTTGTCTAAAATGCGTACAACGCGTGGGTCACGGGAAAGGCAGCCTAACATAAAGTCAGCCATGTGTGCCAGAGTACCAACAGTCAAGATTTCGCTGTCCTCACCAGGAGGATGACTCTCAATCTCCTCATCCTCTTCCTCCTCTTCTGCCCACCCACGCTGAAGAGATGGAACTAAAGTTCCATGGCTACCCTCTGTAGCGGAGGCAACCGTGTCTTCCTCCTCCTCCTCCTCCTCCTCCTCCGCCTCCTCCAATTGTCGCTGAGAAGACGAAGTGAGGGTGCTCTGGCTATCACCTTGTGTAAGCTCTTCCTCCCCCATTTCCACCTCTTCCACATGCAAAGCGTCGGTTTTAATTGTGAGCAGCGAGCGTTTCAGTAGACACAGAAGTGGGATGGTTACACTGATAATAGCGTTATCGCCGCTCACCATCTGTGTCGATTCCTCAAAATTGCGTAAAACCTCACAGAGGTCTGACATCCATTCCCACTCCTCACTTCTGATTACAGGAAGTTGAACGGAGAGGCGACGACCGTGTAACAGCTGGTACTCCACTACTGCCCTCTGCTGCTCACAAAGCCGGGCCAACATGTGGAAGGTGGAGTTCCAGCGCGTGCTCACGTCACACAGCAGCCGGTGAGCTGGCAATTGTAAGCGCTGCTGCAGCTTCAACAGGCCGGCTGAAGCTGTTGATGACTTACGGAAATGTGCACACACGCGGCGCACCTTGGTCAAGAGATCATGCACATTGGGGTAGGTTTTTAGAAATCGCTGCACCACTAAATTAAATACATGCGCTAGGCATGGTACGTGTGTGAGCTTGCCGAGCTCCAAAGCCGCCACCAAGTTACGCCCATTATCACACACAACCATGCCTGGTTGCAGGTTGAGTGGCGAGAGCCACTGCTCGGTCTGGTGACTAATCCCCTGCAACAGCTCTGAGGCCGTGTGCTGTTTGTCCCCAAGGCAGATCAGCTTCAGCACGGCCTGTTGACGCTTCCCCACTGCAGTGCTACACTGCTTCCAGCTACTGGCTGATGGGGGAGTGGCGGTGTGTGTAGAGAATTCGGAGGTGGAAACGGAGGAGGAGGAGCCAATAACGTAGGTGCTGGTGGAAACCCTGATGGAGGTAGGGCCCGCAATCCTCGGCGTGGGTAGCACCCGTGCCATCCCAGGGTCCGAGTCGCTCCCAGCCTCCACGACATTCACCCAGTGTGCCGTCAGGGAAATGTAGCGTCCCTGGCCACAAGCACTTGTCCATGTGTCAGTCGTTAAGTGGACCTTCCCAGTAACTGCGTTGGTCAGGGCACGGGTGATGTTACGGGACACATGGTGGTGTAATGCGGGGATGGCACACCGGGAAAAGTAGTGGCGGCTGGGGACCGCGTACCGAGGGACAGCTGCTGCCATCAGGCTGCGGAAGGACTCAGTGTCCACAAGCCTAAATGGCAGCATTTCGATGGCCAGTAATTTTGAAAGGTGTGAGGTTAGTGCTATGGCCTGTGGGTGGGTGGCTGGGTACTTTCTCTTGCGCTCAAATGCCTGGGGTAACGACATTTGGACGCTGTGCTGGGACAGGGAAGTGGATGTGGTCGCTGATGGTGCTTCAGATGCTACAGGTGCAGGGCGGGAGGTATGCGGGCCTGCGCCTTCGACAGGCGATTGGCCGGCACCGAAAACAGGGGAAGAGGAGGCAGTGGTGTGGCCTGCAGACACAGATGGGCGATCCAGGCGTTCCTCCCACTTACTACGGTGCTTGGATGCCATGTGTCGGATCATGCTGGTGGTGGTGAGGTTTCTAGTGTTCATGCCTCGGCTCATTCTGGTGTGGCACAGGTTGCAAACTACAATTCTTTTGTCGTCCGCACTTTCCTTAAAAAAACGCCATACCGCGGAACACCTACCCCTTGGCAAGGGAGATTTACGCAAGGGGGTGCTCCGTGGAACATTTGCGGGCCGGTTTGGTGCGGTCCGCCTTCTTTCTGTAGCCACACCACTGCCTCTTCCAGCCTGTTGCGGTGCTGCAGATGGCTCACCCTCAGGACTGCTGTCATCGCTTGGCTCTACACCTTCCCAGGTGGGGTCAGTCACCTCATCGTCCACCAAGTCCTCCTCCACTTCCTCACTCTGATCATCCTCCTCAAGTCTTGATCCCACCACATACTCAGTCATTGACAACTGTATAACATTCTCCTCAACAAGGTCTTGAGACGGAAATAGTGGTTGATTTAATGGCAACTGTGTCTCATCATCATCATCATCATCCACTACTTCCTTTGACCTTAAATGCCGTTCACATCTGTCATCTTCTTGAGATTGGGTAGCCTCTAGAGGTTGTGAATCAGGGCACAAGATGTCATGTTCCTCTGCAAGCGTGCTTGTAGAGAGGGTCAAATGAAGGATTGGTGATGAGACGAGCTCCTCACTATATCCCAGTGTGGGATCACTTCTTTGACCAGACCGTGTATGGTGGGAGGAAGGATGATCAGAGTGAGGATTATGTTGACCAGACTCTTGGCTACTGAGAGTGGACTTGGTGGAAGACAGGGTGGTGCTTAACCGACTGGAAGCAGTATCAGCTGTCATCCAACCGACCACCTGTTCGCAGTGGTCGGACCTCGAGAGTGATGTCCTGCGACGCCCTGTAAAATTAGTCATGAAGCTAGGTATGGTGGATGTCTTTCTTTCTTGTGCTCTGGCACCAGGCACAGTTTCTCCGCGTCCTGACCCGCGCCCTGAACTTTCAGGATCACGTCCACTTCCCCGTCCCTTTTTACCCGCCTTCTTCATCTTACACAGAATATGTGACTTTAATATTTGAGTTTGAAAACTTAACAGTATTTCTTATTATTCTGCAACTGTACAGAGTACACAGAATAGGCTGTTAAACGGCGGTGAAACACACTGAATGGAATATGTGACTTTAATATTTGAGTTTGAAAACTTAACAGTATTTCTTATTATTCTGCAACTGTACAGAGTACACAGAATAGGCTGTTAAACGGCGGTGAAACACACTGAATGGAATATGTGACTTTAATATTTGAGTTTGAAAACTTAACAGTATTTCTTATTATTCTGCAACTGTACAGAGTACACAGAATAGGCTGTTAAACGGCGGTGAAACACACTGAATGGAATATGTGACTTTAATATTTGAGTTTGAAAACTTAACAGTATTTCTTATTATTCTGCAACTGTACAGAGTACACAGAATAGGCTGTTAAACGGCGGTGAAACACACTGAATGGAATATGTGACTTTAATATTTGAGTTTGAAAACTTAACAGTATTTCTTATTATTCTGCAACTGTACAGAGTACACAGAATAGGCTGTTAAACGGCGGTGAAACACACTGAATGGAATATGTGACTTTAATATTTGAGTTTGAAAACTTAACAGTATTTCTTATTATTCTGCAACTGTACAGAGTACACAGAATAGGCTGTTAAACGGCGGTGAAACACACTGAATGGAATATGTGACTTTAATATTTGAGTTTGAAAACTTAACAGTATTTCTTATTATTCTGCAACTCTGCAGAGTACACAGAAGAGGCTGCTAAACTGCGGTGAAACACACTGAATGGAATATGTGACTTTGATATTTTAGTTTGAAGACTTAACAGTATTTCTTCCTTTTTTGCAACTGTACAGAGTACACAGAATAGGCTGTTAAACGGCGGTGAAACACACTGAATGGAATATGTGACTTTAATATTTGAGTTTGAAAACTTAACAGTATTTCTTATTATTCTGCAACTGTACAGAGTACACAGAATAGGCTGTTAAACGGCGGTGAAACACACTGAATGGAATATGTGACTTTAATATTTGAGTTTGAAAACTTAACAGTATTTCTTATTATTCTGCAACTGTACAGAGTACACAGAATAGGCTGTTAAACGGCGGTGAAACACACTGAATGGAATATGTGACTTTAATATTTTAGTTTGAAAACTTAACAGTATTTCTTATTATTCTGCAACTCTGCAGAGTACACAGAAAAGGCTGCTAAACTGCGGTGAAACACACTGAATGGAATATGTGACTTTGATATTTTAGTTTGAAGACTTAACAGTATTTCTTCCTACTCTGCAACTGTACAGAGTACACAGAATAGGCTGTTAAACGGCGGTGAAACACACTGAATGGAATATGTGACTTTAATATTTGAGTTTGAAAACTTAACAGTATTTCTTATTATTCTGCAACTGTACAGAGTACACAGAATAGGCTGTTAAACGGCGGTGAAACACACTGAATGGAATATGTGACTTTAATATTTGAGTTTGAAAACTTAACAGTATTTCTTATTATTCTGCAACTGTACAGAGTACACAGAATAGGCTGTTAAACGGCGGTGAAACACACTGAATGGAATATGTGACTTTAATATTTTAGTTTGAAAACTTAACAGTATTTCTTATTATTCTGCAACTCTGCAGAGTACACAGAAAAGGCTGCTAAACTGCGGTGAAACACACTGAATGGAATATGTGACTTTGATATTTTAGTTTGAAGACTTAACAGTATTTCTTCCTATTCTGCAACTCTGCACAGTACACAGAATAGGCTGCTAAACTGCGGCGAAGCACACTGAATGGAATATGTGACTTTGATATTTTAGTTTGAAGACTTAACAGTATTTCTTCCTATTCTGCAACTCTGCACAGTACACAGAATAGGCTGCTAAACTGCGGCGAAGCACACTGAATGGAATATGTGACTTTGATATTTTAGTTTGAAGACTTAACAGTATTTCTTCCTATTCTGCAACTCTGCACAGTACACAGAATGTGCTGCTAAACTGCGGCGAAGCACACTGAATGGAATATGTGACTTTGATATTTTAGTTTGAAGACTTAACAGTATTTCTTCCTATTCTGCAACTCTGCACAGTACTCAGAATGTGCTGCTAAACTGCGGCGACGCACACTGAATGGAATACGTGACTTTGATATTTTAGTTTGAAGACTTAACAGAATGTGCTCTAATCTGCAACTTTGCACACTAAACAGAATGTGCTCTAATCTGCAACTTTGCACACTAAACAGAATGTGCTCTAATCTGCAACTTTGCACACTAAACAGAATGTGCTCTAATCTGCAACTGTGC
This sequence comes from Rhinophrynus dorsalis, assembly GCA_037306005.1. Lineage (NCBI taxonomy): Eukaryota > Metazoa > Chordata > Amphibia > Anura > Rhinophrynidae > Rhinophrynus > Rhinophrynus dorsalis. The sequence goes on from CM074718.1 coordinate 40,273,502, forward strand.
ACACTAAACAGAATGTGCTCTAATCTGCAACTTTTCACACTAAACAGAATATTTTTTTTTTTTTTTTTTTTGTTTTTTTCCCCCCACACAAAATAACCTGCTGCCCCCACACACAGTAGTCCTAAAAAGGACTTTTGGTTCTTTTTTGTCACAATTTTTTTTTTTCCTCCCTACACTGCCTTTCCCTTCCTATCCTCAGCTCTCCCTGGCTCAGACTGAGCCGAACTCGATGGTCAGGTGCTATACAGCACCTGACCACGGGTTCTGGCCAGCCAATCAGTGTAATGCCAGCAGCCAACATGGCTGCTGGCATTACACCGATGTCAGAGCCTCCCTGCACGTTTATTGGCTGCGCAGCAGCCGCAAAACGTGCGGGGAGGAGACCCGAACATGGCGGGCGAGCACATGCGGTACTCGTACGAGTACCGCCATGTGCCGAGCAGAGCGATGCTCGAGCCGATCCGAGCATCGGCCGAGCATGCTCGCTCAACACTACTGTTCAAACTGTAAAATATCAAAGTCACATATTCCATTCACTGTGCGTAGCCGCAGTTAAGAAGCACATTCTGTGTAGTGTGCAAAGTTGCATATTAGGAGAAAATTCTGTTAACTGTGCAAACTGTAAAATATCAAAGTCACATATTCCATTCACTGTGCGTAGCCGCAGTTAAGAAGCACATTCTGTTTAGTGTGCAAAGTTGCATATTAGGAGAACATTCTGTTAACTGTGCAAACTGTAAAATATCAAAGTCACATATTCCATTCACTGTGCGTAGCCGCAGTTAAGAAGCACATTCTGTGTAGTGTGCAAAGTTGCATATTAGGAGAAAATTCTGTTAACTGTGCAAACTGTAAAATATCAAAGTCACATATTCCATTCACTGTGCGTAGCCGCAGTTAAGAAGCACATTCTGTTTAGTGTGCAAAGTTGCATATTAGGAGAACATTCTGTTAACTGTGCAAACTGTAAAATATCAAAGTCACATATTCCATTCACTGTGCGTAGCCGCAGTTAAGAAGCACATTCTGTGTAGTGTGCAAAGTTGCATATTAGGAGAACATTCTGTTAACTGTGCAAACTGTAAAATATCAAAGTCACATATTCCATTCACTGTGCGTAGCCACAGTTAAGAAGCACATTCTGTGTAGTGTGCAAAGTTGCATATTAGGAGAACATTCTGTTAACTGTTCAAACTGTAAAATATCAAAGTCACATATTCCATTCACTGTGCGTAGCCGCAGTTAAGAAGCACATTCTGTTTAGTGTGCAAAGTTGCATATTAGGAGAACATTCTGTTAACTGTGCAAACTGTAAAATATCAAAGTCACATATTCCATTCACTGTGCGTAGCCGCAGTTAAGAAGCACATTCTGTTTAGTGTGCAAAGTTGCATATTAGGAGAACATTCTGTTAACTGTGCAAACTGTAAAATATCAAAGTCACATATTCCATTCACTGTGCGTAGCCGCAGTTAAGAAGCACATTCTGTTTAGTGTGCAAAGTTGCATATTAGGAGAACATTCTGTTAACTGTTCAAACTGTAAAATATCAAAGTCACATATTCCATTCACTGTGCGTAGCCGCAGTTAAGAAGCACATTCTGTTTAGTGTGCAAAGTTGCATATTAGGAGAACATTCTGTTAACTGTGCAAACTGTAAAATATCAAAGTCACATATTCCATTCACTGTGCGTAGCCGCAGTTAAGAAGCACATTCTGTTTAGTGTGCAAAATTGCATATTAGGAGAACATTCTGTTAACTGTTCAAACTGTAAAATATCAAAGTCACATATTCCATTCACTGTGCGTAGCCGCAGTTAAGAAGCACATTCTGTTTAGTGTGCAAAGTTGCATATTAGGAGAACATTCTGTTAACTGTTCAAACTGTAAAATATCAAAGTCACATATTTCATTCACTGTGCGTAGCCGCAGTTAAGAAGCACATTCTGTTTAGTGTGCAAAGTTGCATATTAGGAGAACATTCTGTTAACTGTGCAAACTGTAAAATATCAAAGTCACATATTCCATTCACTGTGCGTAGCCGCAGTTAAGAAGCACATTCTGTTTAGTGTGCAAAGTTGCATATTAGGAGAACATTCTGTTAACTGTGCAAACTGTAAAATATCAAAGTCACATATTCCATTCACTGTGCGTAGCCGCAGTTAAGAAGCACATTCTGTGTAGTGTGCAAAGTTGCATATTAGGAGAACATTCTGTTAACTGTGCAAACTGTAAAATATCAAAGTCACATATTCCATTCACTGTGAGTAGCCGCAGTTAAGAAGCACATTCTGTTTAGTGTGCAAAGTTGCATATTAGGAGAACATTCTGTTTACTGTGCAAAGTTGCAGATTTGCAGCACATATTCCGTGTAATATGAAGAAGGCGGGTAAAAAGGGACGGGGAAGTGGACGTGATCCTGATAGTTCAGGGCGCGGGTCAGGACGCGTAGAAACTGTGCCTGGTGCCAGAGCACAAGACAGAAAGACATCCACCATACCTAGCTTCATGTCTCAGTTTACAGGGCGTCGCAGGACATCACTCTCGAGGTCCGACCACTGCGAACAGGTGGTCGGTTGGATGTCAGCTGATACTGCTTCCAGTCGGTTAAGCACCACCCTGTCTTCCACCAAGTCCACTCTCAGTAGCCAAGAGTCTGGTCAACATAATCCTCACCCTGATCATCCTTCCTCCCACCATATAGGATCTGGTCAAAGAAGTGATCCCACACTGGGATATAGTGAGGAGCTCGTCTCATCACCAATCCTTAATTTGAACCTCTCTCCAAGCACGCTTGCAGAGGAACATGACATCTTGTGCCCTGATTCACAACCTCTAGAGGGTACCCAATCACAAGAAGATGACAGAGGTGAACGGCATTTAAGGTCAAAGGAAGTGGATGATGATGATGATGAGACACAGTTGCCATTAAATCAACCACTATTACTGTCTCAAGACCTTGATGAGGAGGATGATATACAGTTGTCAATGACTGAGTATGTGGTGGGATCAAGACATGAGGAGGATGATCAGAGTGAGGAAGTGGAGGAGGACTTGGTGGACGATGAGGTGACTGACCCCACCTGGGAAGGTGTAGAGCCAAGCGATGACAGCAGTCCTGAGAGTGAGCCATCTGCAGCACCGCAACAGGCTGGAAGAGGCAGTGGTGTGGCTACAGAAAGAAGGCGGACCGCACCAAACCGGCCCGCAAATGTTCCACGGAGCACCCCCTTGCGTAAATCTCCCTTGCCAAGGGGTAGGTGTTCCGCGGTATGGCGTTTTTTTAAGGAAAGTGCGGACGACAAAAGAATTGTAGTTTACAACCTGTGCCACACCAGAATGAGCCGAGGCATGAACACTAGAAACCTCACCACCACCAGCATGATCCGACACATGGCATCCAAGCACCGTAATAAGTGGGAGGAACGCCTGGATCGCCCATCTGTGTCTGCAGGCCACACCACTGCCTCCTCTTCCCCTGTTTTCGGTGCCGGCCAATCGCCTGTCGAAGGCGCAGGCCCGCATACCTCCCGCCCTGCACCTGTACCATCTGAAGCACCATCAGCGACCACATCCACTTCCCTGTCCCAGCACAGCGTCCAAATGTCGTTACCCCAGGCATTTGAGCGCAAGCGAAAATACCCAGCCACCCACCCACAGGCCATAGCACTAAGCTCACACCTTTCCAAATTACTGGCCATCGAAATGCTGCCATTTAGGTTTGTGGAGACTGAGTCCTTCCGCAGCCTGATGGCAGCAGCTGTCCCTCGGTACGCAGTCCCCAGCCGCCACTACTTTTCCCGGTGTGCCGTCCCCGCCTTACACCACCATGTGTCCCGTAACATCACCCGTGCCCTGACCAACGCAGTTACTGGGAAGGTCCACTTAACGACTGACACATGGACAAGTGCTTGTGGCCAGGGACGCTACATTTCCCTGACGGCACACTGGGTGAATGTCGTGGAGGCTGGGAGCGACTCGGACCCTGGGATGGCACAGGTGCTACCCACGCCGAGGATTGCGGGCCCTACCTCCATCAGGGTTTCCGCCAGCACCTACGTTATTGGCTCCTCCTCCTCCGTTTCCACCTCCGAATTCTCTGCACGCAGCGCCACTCACCCATCAGCCGGTAGCTGGAAGCAGTATAGCACTGCAGTGGGGAAGCGTCAACAGGCCGTGCTGAAGCTGATCTGCCTTGGGGACAAACAGCACACGGCCTCAGAGCTGTTGCAGGGGATTAGTCACCAGACCGAGCAGTGGCTCTCGCCACTCAACCTGCAACCAGGCATGGTTGTGTGTGATAATGGGCGTAACTTGGTGGCGGCTTTGGAGCTCGGCAAGCTCACACACGTACCATGCCTAGCGCATGTATTTAATTTAGTGGTTCAGCGATTTCTAAAAACCTACCCCAATTTGCATGATCTCTTGACCAAGGTGCGCCGCGTGTGTGCACATTTCCGTAAGTCATCTACAGCTTCAGCCGGCCTGTTGAAGCTGCAGCAGTGCTTACAATTGCCAGCTCACCGGCTGCTGTGTGACGTGAGCACGCGCTGGAACTCCACCTTCCACATGTTGGCCCGGCTTTGTGAGCAGCAGAGGGCAGTAGTGGAGTACCAGCTGTTACACGGTCGTCGCCTCTCCGTTCAACTTCCTCTAATCAGAAGTGAGGAGTGGGAATGGATGTCAGACCTCTGTGAGGTTTTACGCAATTTTGAGGAATCGACACAGATGGTGAGCGGCGATAACGCTATTATCAGTGTAACCATCCCACTTCTGTGTCTACTGAAACGCTCGCTGCTCACAATTAAAACCGACGCTTTGCATGTGGAAGAGGTGGAAATGGGGGAGGAAGAGCTTACACAAGGTGATAGCCAGAGCACCCTCACTTCGTCTTCTCAGCGACAATTGGAGGAGGCGGAGGAGGAGGAGGAGGAGGAGGAAGACACGGTTGCCTCCGCTACAGAGGGTAGCCATGGAACTTTAGTTCCATCTCTTCAGCGTGGGTGGGCAGAAGAGGAGGAAGAGGATGAGGAGATTGAGAGTCATCCTCCTGGTGAGGACAGCGAAATCTTGCCTGTTGGTACTCTGGCACACATGGCTGACTTTATGTTAGGCTGCCTTTCCCGTGACCCACGCGTTACACGCATTTTAGACAACACGGATTACTGGGTGTTCACCCTTCTGGACCCCCGCTACAAAGAGAATTTCTCATCTCTCATTCCTCCGGTGGAGAGGACAAGCAAAATGGTGCAATACCAGAAGGTTCTTGTTGAAAAATTGCTCCAAAATTTTCCATCTGACAACGCTGGCGGCAGAGTACGTGCTACCTTGGCCAACCGAGAAGGGGAGAAAAGGGGAGCACACAGCAGTTCCGACAAAGGCAGGGCAACACTCTCCAAGGCGTGGGACACCTTCATGACACCCCGCCAGCACCCTCACCCTGATGCGCAGCCTAGTGTCACAAGGAGGGAAAAGTTTTGGAAGATGGTGAAGGAGTACGTAGCAGACCGTGTCAGCGTCCTCAATGATCCCTCTGTGCCTTACAACTACTGGGTGTCCAAGCTGGACACGTGGTATGAACTGGCACTCTACGCCTTGGAGGTGCTGGCCTGCCCTGCCGCCAGCGTTCTGTCTGAGCGGGTATTTAGTGCTGCTGGTGGCATCATAACAGATAAGCGTATCCGCCTTTCCACCGAAAATGCTGATAGGTTGACACTTATAAAAATGAACAAGGCCTGGATTTCCCCTGACTTCTCCACTCCACTGGAGGAAAGCCCCGGGGGAACATAAAGTCACTTTATATATGTTATTTACAATGATGGGAATACTCTGTATTCCCATTCACCCCTTCCACCCAAAAAACGGGTATATGGTTGACTCTCTTCCATATGACCAGTGATATAATTTTTATATAGGGCCAGCTCACCAGCGGGCCCAGTGATATAATTTTTATATAGGGCCAGCTCACCAGCGGGCCCTGTGATATAATTTTTATATAGGGCCAGCTCACCAGCGGGCGCAGTTTGACAATTTTTCTATAGGTCAGCTCACCAGCGGGCCTTCTCATATAATGTTTTATTGGGTCAGCTCTCTAGCGGGCCCTCTCATATAATGTTTTATAGCGTCAGCTCACTAGCGGGCCTTCGCATATAATGTTTAGGATGGTCAGCTCCGCAGCAGACCCTCACCCATAATGTTTTAGATGGTCGGCTCAGCGCACGTTTCCCTCTTAATCATGGCCCCAGTTCAGAAAAATCGAGGAAATTTTTGGGAGAATTTGCCTCAGCGCACGTTTCCCTCTTAATCATGGCCCCAGTTCAGAAAAATCAAGGAAATTTTTGGGAGAATTTGCCTCTGCGCACGTTTCCCTCTTAATCATGGCCTCAGTTCAGAAAAATCGAGGACATTTTTGGGAGAATTTGCCTCTGCGCACGTTTCCCTCTTAATCATGGCCTCAGTTCAGAAAAATCGAGGAAATTTTTGGGAGAATTTGCCTCTGCGCACGTTTCCCTCTTAATCATGGCCCCAGTTCCGAAAAATCGATGACATTTTTTGCAGAATTTGCAGATGATATACAAGTAAATATACAGCAAATACTGTTTGGTAACAATTTTTCGCCTAAAGTCGTTTTTATCTTCCTTTTTGTGTGTTTTACGGTCAGTCTGTAAAAATGGCGTACTACGGGCGAAACATCGTTCCCAGCAGCGACGTTGGAGTCCAAGATGCATCCAGACATCCTCCCTATGCTGTCCCTGAACCATTTCTGTGGTGTTTCCATCATTTTCTGCCCTTTTCCTATGGACCAGGCACCCTCCCCTCATCAGAGCAGGGGGTGCCTGGTGTAATGCTCGAGTCCTCCCATTGACTTCAATGGGGCTCGGGTGCTCGGCCGAGCACTCGAGCCTCCGGGGGCGCTCGGTCAGAGCACCCGAACACCCGAGCATTGGGGTGCTCGATCATCACTAGTATAAACATATATAACAAAAAAAAATCAGAAACATTAAAAAAAAATTGATAAAACCACTGAATTCAAACATACGTCTAAATTCATTTAATCAGACCCAAAGGAGATAGTAGACAATTTGAAAATCCAGAATGATTCTCTATTAATTAAGGTTTTCAGTTTATTTTGATTAAATTTAGTTTTAACTTGCTCAGTGGGTATGAGAGAAATAAGCTTAGGATTTTTATTATGATATATTTCACTTTATCTGGAGACACTGTGCAATAAAAAACTTCTCTCTGTATTAGTTTTATGTTGTCTAAAATGACTTCTTAAAGGTCAGGTGGTCTGACCTACATTTTGAAGACCACATACAAAATTTAAAAGGTAGACAAAATCTGTAGTTTTGCATGACACATGACTCTTAATTTACACTTAAACACCTAGAGCATTTTCATTGTGGGTCCGAAAGTTGTAACGGTCCTGGCACGTCATTGCTCCTTAAGAGGTTAAAAATATTACATCCTTGCTGGATTATCCTGGATGTCAGTAAAACATTGTCTTACACATAAAACCACTTTCAATATTATAACCCTGTTACTGCCAAATAACTATCCAATGCATTATGTTGCAATGTGGTGGATAATACATATATATTATTTATATATATGTCGACACACATACACTATATCGTGTTACACTATGTGTTGTATATTTTTCCTTTTGGGTTCAGTATATAAGCATCTCATCTAAAAAAATCACAGTTCATCCCATTTACTTCTCCATCTATAACATGTTCATCTAAGTTACATTTACATACCATATTTTATTATTAAATGAAACACCGTTTGGATTAATTATAATTACAATTTATATTGTGCATTTGAAGTCAAATATACATCCTTATTGACTTAAAATTTTGAATAACCATTGGCCATCTCAATGATAGATGGGACCTCTGGAACCACCCATAATAGTCACCCTTTATCCGGTTAGACAGAAACATGACACAGGAAGGATGACACCACCGATGACTGAAACAATTCCTGAGAATCTCCAGCTGCAGCTTACACATATGGAATTGGGCAAGGGAAACTGATTTTAAGGCAGAGACCAGATAACCCAGCATCTTCATGCATTCCTGTACCATTGCAGATGTGCAAAGCAGGGCCTGAGACCTAGTGAGACAAACACAGAATCCGATCTTCTGGTAGAAAAACCTTCTCCAGAAGAGTGTTGAATCTCATATCAAGAAAATAGAAGACCTGAGATGGAACCAGAGAAGATTTCTTGAAATTGAGAACCCAACTGTGTTGTTCCAGAAGAGACACACAAGTCTAACTATAAATTCTGAAGGTATGTTTAGCAAAAAGGTCATCCAGATAGGGAGCCAACAAGATCTCCAGAAAGTTGATGTGAGTCACCAAGACTGTAAAGACCAGCCCCCCAAAAATGGACAGAGAAATGAAAGTGATGGTCTTGCCTAGACAGTCTCCGCACTACTAGCAATGCTCCCTAGCCAGCGCTCCCGAGCACTCCCTCTCTTGCAGGCTGACGCTTGCACCAGTGTCTCTGGTAGGTCGTGACAAGGCCCCCATTACAGTCAAGGAAGGAAGGACAAGTGTAGAACCTCCTCTTCCCAGGTGTGCCCTGGGGCACCTCTATGCATTTAAAGATAGTCAATCCTAAAATGACTGGAATGCAACTAGTGTAACAGATAGTCTCAAGTAGAGTCTTTGTACCAATCCAATATGGCCATGGTTTATGCCCATTCCTAAAGGCACCTCAGCCATGAAATCTAGGGTTAATTCAAAGATAGAAAAGAAAGCAAAAATGTAATAAAATGAAATAGATAAAATTAAATAAAATCACCACCTAGCAAGGAGAGGGATAGTAGGGACAGACAGAATGAGCAGAGTGCCAGTCCAGCTATTTGCCACAGAGTAAGTAAATGTGGTTCCTTGTGAAATGAACAGGGACATACTCACAGGACCTGTGCACTCTGAATACTGGAGAGTTTGTCACCTTTAGTCTTCGGGATCCTGTGTACCATAATATTTTCTGAACTGACAAGCTATACAAAACTGAGAGTAGAGAGGGTGATAATGCCAGCCATCCTATAGCAGATTGACGTCCCTCTTGGGGGTTTATGCACTAAGGTGTGGTAAAGAAGAGATAATGTGGAAATGACTCCTTAAGGTGAATTCACTTCTCCAATTTCTGTGCTATTCTATGGACCCAATGCACTAAAATCTCAAAAGTTTGGGAAATCTTAGTGCATTGGCTCCATAGAATAACATAGTACATTGAGAGTTTAGAACAATGGAGAAGCATTCTCCTCTTTATCATCTGTTTATCACCTCTTTATCACACCTTAGTGCCTCTCACCCTTACCCTTTTATTTCTTGCTGCACACTTCAGTTACTCTAATATTTTCATGCACTTAGGTGAGTTAGCGCTGAAAGCTGTTCTTTTTGTTTGCATCTCCCCCTTAGTCTGGATTCTGGTTCAAACCAACAGTGGAGGCCAGAGATAGAAGCCTGCCTAATGGGGCATTACAGAGCCCCATTCTACATGCAACACAAATAAAAATGAATGCTAACTAAGAAAGAATATTTGCCCATGCTACCTCCATGAGGTCACTATTAACACTGAACATATCTGGCAGGTAAATTGAAGCAGGGAGGGAGCCTCCAAGAGCCTTTTAAGGCAAGTGGTCTACCCTGCTGCAGAAGGATACTTTACCCCATGGTTCCTGTGTCCCATACTGAACAGAAAGGCAGTTTTGAATGCAAGTTTCAGATAAGCAAACTTAAACTCAAGATGACAAGTGCACTTCAGACCACTTTCACAATGGTGAGTCCCCACTGACAGTTCTGTTGTCAACTTCTTCTGCTTTCCACTGTCAATCCAGATGCAGGAGACATGTGCCTTACAGCTGGCAAATGTCAGTGCCAGAAAATGTTACTAACAGGTGCCTACAATGAGTCAGCCATTCATTGGAATCACCTGATCATAGTAGTACTGCCCAATAAAATATCTGCTAATGCATGACTTTTGAGAGCCACTTGAAAGGGCATTGAGCGTGAAGACCTATTTATATCTGTTGCGGGTGACATGTTGATCGTAAAATGAATTGTACTGTTCATTGAGCATAGCTGTGCTAAGATTCCCTGTGCCTTTTCATATGTATTGTTCTCATAAAGCTGCTAGAATGTAAGACAGTGCATGTGTCAAACCAGATACAATGAAAAAATTAGAAAGATAGGAGCAAGATAGGAGAAACAATACCAAGCTCAACAAAAAGATCTATAATTAGAGGAACACCGGTTTTTGCAATTAGCAGACCACAACATGAGCAATTATGTTAGGGGAGTTGAAGTTAAAAAGTGATAAGACATGCACAATAGGAAGATTTCAAAGAATGGCACTGCTTGTCTGTTGTCTAACACAGAAAGTCTCACTGTGCTCTGTCCAACTTTGATAAAGTCACTTTGAGAAGCTGGTGATGCATCTTAGGCAAGAGAAGAAATTAGTCTTGTAAGTTAAGTGTGCTGCTGGATTATTTTAAAGCAGGGGAGTCCAAGTTTTTTAAGTCATGGGCCACGTGATCAGAAATTCATATGTGAGAGGGCCATAGTAAATGTTTTAGTAGATAAAAATAGCCTGTCATTGAAAAATAAATTTTCTTAGGAGTAATAAAGTATATTATAATCAACTTTATTCATGCAAAAGAGCGCACTTAGTGCTCATGCTAGTCATTGATCAGTTTTGATAAATTCAATGAAAATACTGGTATTTAAAGTGTTAGTAATGTCCAAATTTTTGTATAGATTTGTAGAGGCTTAAAAAAGATTATCATTGCCACAAACCCCATCTCTCAAACCACTATGGTTTGAGAGATATTGGCAATGAAAGTCCGACCTTCCCTTGATGTCAGCTGTAAAGCTGACAGAAGGGGATCTGTGTTGGCAGACATGATGAGGCTCTGCAGCAGAGCCGAAATCCCTTTATTGCAAAAGAATTACTTCATTGGAAAGGTGTACAAAGTGTGCTTGAAAACCAGGCACACTTTGTAGACCTTTCCAATTAAATAATTATTTTGCAGTAACGGGATTTCAGCTCTGCTGCAGAGCCGGAAGGCTGATCCCCGGACTGGGATCTCCTGCTGTCAGCTAGACACTGACGTCAGGAGAAGGGGAGAAAGGGGGAACTTTGATTGCGAATATCTCTCAAGCCATCGTGGTTTTAGAGATGGGGTTTGTGGCAATGATAATCTTTTTTAAGTCTCTACAAACATATATATATAAAAAAACATTTGGACATTACTAACACTTTAACAGAGTGAACTATAGTGAGGAAGTGAAGGGTGTTAGTTACACAGGGGGTACTGGTGAGCAGGTGGTTTGACCTTACTGGACTGTTAGTTCATGTGTGCTAGGTAATTAGGTAAAAAATATTTATGGTAAAAATTTCAGGTGGATTGCACCTTGATCTCAGAAGGGTTGCGTTTGGCCCATGGGCCACATGTTGGATGCCCATGTTTTAGAAGAAAGCAGTGTATGCATGTATATGTTTGTATGTGGGTCTTTGGGTGTGTGTACATGTATGTGTTTGTGTGCATGTGTGTATGCATGTGAATGTGTGCATGTGTATTATAAGTTTGTAATATGTATTATGTAATAGTGTGTTTGAATTTGTATGTGTGTATACAGTGACCAGTGTCAAACAGCAGTAGCAAAGGCAAACAAAATCCTGTCTTGCATAAAAAGAGGTATCGAAGCAAGAGTGGATAACATTATTTTGCTATTGTACAAATCATTGGTAAGACCTCACCTTGAGTATGCAGTGCAATTTTGGGCACCGGTTCCAAAAAAAGATATACTAGAACTAGAGAGGGTACAGCGGAGAGCAACAAAATTAATTAAGGGAATGGAAGACTTGACATATGAGGAATGACTAGACAAACTTGGTTTATTTATTCTAGAGAAAAGACGACTAAGAGGAGACCTTATAACATTGTACAAGTATATGAGAGGTCTATACAAGGATCTCTGCGATGAGCTATTTATTCCAAAGCCTGATCAGGTGACCAGGGGACACCCCTTGAGATTAGAGGAAAGGAGGTTTAAACTTCAGCAGAGGAAGGGGATTTTTACAGTAAGGTCTGTTAAATTGTGGAATTCATTACCCAAGGAGGTGGTTATGGCAGATACAATGGATACATTTAAGAGAAGATTAGACACATTTCTTTCAAAAGGGAACATACAGAGTTATACTGTTTATCAGTAGGCAGATCAGGAAGGTCTGATAAAGACTAACTTAATTGGTAGCAGGAAAGCTATGAAATTCTGTTACTGGGGTATGAGGAGAAGGTTGAACTTGATGGATGTGTGTCTTTATTCAACCTAATTTACTATGTTACTATATGTATGTGTGTCTGTGCATGTATCATGGTGCCCGTGATTGCTTGTTTTTCCTGTCAGTTAGCAATGGGTGCTTCCCATTTATTGCCTGTGATTAGCCCTCCCAGTATTGCCTATATAGACTGGGCTCCTGCACCCTTTCACTGCCTTTTCGTGGTGTTTCTATGCCAGTGCAACGCCTGTCTGTGGATTCCAGTGTACTTCCTTGGCTTGCCTGACTTCTCTCCTGTTCCTGCGCCTGTGTACCGACCCGGATAGCCTGACTACTCTCCTGTATTGTTCCTGTGTACCGTTCTGGCCTGGCTGACGTTCCTGCTCCCGTATCCGACCCGTTTTGGCTGACGTTCTTGCTCCGGTATCCTGACCCGGCCTGGCTGACTTTCCTGTTCCTGGATCCCGACTTGGCTGTGTTCCGCTTTGACTCTGGTCGCCTCGGCGACATTCTGACTTCCGGTGCCCTCCTGGTTTGGCACCGCTGCCTACAGGCTTGTTTTGCCTCCATGATTGCACTGGTATTCAGTAGTTGGTTTGCTCCACTCAGTCACCGGTTGCTAGTGCTGCCTCCGTTATAGCACCGGTAGGGCCTTCATGTTTGTCCAGTACGTGGTACTGGTTAGCTCCACTCTGACCTTCCAGTCGCAAGAGTTGCCTCCGTGATTGCACTGGTATTCAGTAGTTGGTTTGCTCCACGCAGTCACCGGTTGCTCGTGCTGCCTCCGTTATAGCACCGGTAGGGCCTCCATATTTGTCCAGTACATGGTACTGGTTCGCTCCACTCTGTCCTTCCAGTCGCAAGTGTTGCCTCCATGATTGCGTAGGTATACAGCAATTGGTTTGCTCCACTCTGACACCGGTTGCTAGTGCTGCCTCCATTATATCACCGGTAGGGCCTCCGTGTTGCTCAGTTTATGGCACTGGTTCGCTCCACTCTGAACCTCCAGTCGCATGTGTTGCCTCCGTGAATGCGCTGGTATACATTAGTTGGTTGCTCCACTCCATCTAACCGCCTGCTTTGCTACCTCCGTTATAGCACCGGTAGAGCCTCCGCTACACCATGTCGCACCAGTCATAGGCTGCCTTACCTGGTATTTTGGTAGGGCCGGTAGAGCCTCTTCAGTTCCTTGTTGTACCAGATTAGGCTGCCTTACCCGGTATTTTGGTAAGGCCGGTAGAGCCTCCTCAGTTCCTTGCTGTACCAGTTTAGGCTGCCTTGCCCGGTATATTGGTAAGGCCGGTAGAGCCTCCGCTGTCCCATTGCACTATCTTCTAGGCTGCCTTACCCAGTATTTTGGTAAGGCCGGTAGAGCCTATATATGTATACAGTGTATGCTATATCACTTGAACCTGTCATGTGTCTGTAACATATGTGTGATGTTCAGGACCTGTGAGGGTTCTTTATTATTTTTTCAATAAAGCTGTGTTTTTATCTTAACTTTGTGTCTGTGAGTCAAACAAACTGTGACAGCATGTCTATGTGTGCGTTTGTATGTGTGCTTGTGTATGTGTGAGTTTGTAGAACAGAAGCTTTAGAACATTAAAAGGTATTTCTCTATTCATTACAAATGCCTAAAACTCTTACTCTGTGTGTGTGTGTGTGTGTGTGTGTGTGTGTGTGTGTGTGTGTGTGTGTGTGTATATATATATATATATATATATATATATATATATATATATATACTATAAAAAAAGAGCTGTGTGTGGAGTAGGGGTCATGATAGCTTAAAGTAACACAGCCTTAGAGACAGAGCAGCAATGAGTACCATAGTCAGAGGCCAGAGAGTAGGTCCAGACTAGGGGCTGCCTCTCACCTCCATCTGTTTCTCCCATGTCAGCACACTTCTGCCTTCTGACACCCAATCCGATGCATAATGAGAACTTTATCATTCTTATGCTTACATACTTACGCTTTCATACATTTAAGCATTGGGATTCCAAAGACACCCCTTGTAGCTGGGTTGGTGGAGCGACGCTATGTTTTTTTTTTTTTTACAGGGGACTCTGAAGGCGTTGAAACTCCTTGCAGAGATTTTGACATTGTGGGCTTATTCTTGGCATATGTTTGGGGGGCATCATGCACATATTTATTGGTGGGCATCATGGACTTATGTATTTGTATTTATTTGTCTCATCATGGACATATTTGTTGTATTTATTTGGGGCATCAAGGACTTATATTTTGGATTTTGTTTTTGGGGCATCGATGATTTCAACCTTTTTTTTTTAATAGTAGCAGTGGATATATTTGAAGAAATAAGATAAAAAAACAACAATATGAAGAATGACTATAAGAAGAGGACGGAAGGCAGAAGATGACTGTCAGTAGTTGACTGGGGTGCTGAAGACACCGCTGGTCCGCAGACTTAAATTAAAGGAGCAGTAAACTTTTTTTTATGAAAACACATATTTTATAGATCATTTCCTACTGAATAAAACAGGGTCACTCCCACTGTTGTCAGATGTTCTATTCAAAATTTATAGCAGTTTAAATAACCAGGAAGTGAATTTACTGTGTTTACTTCCTGATAGTTCTAACTGACAGGAAGTGACAGGCAGTTTCTATCACATTCTATGGAGAACTGTATGTCTCTGACTTTTCTGACTTTCCTCTCCATTAGAATCTAACAGGAAATCTAATTAGAATTTGACCACTAGAGGGCACTGCTAATGTAAAAAACATGGGTTTAAACTGTAATAACTCTGGAAATATAAATCTCTCGGCAGTGTGAGTACCCTTATTTTACTCAATAGGAAAATCCCTACAATATATATTTTTTCATAAAAAAAAGTTTACTGCTCCTTTAAGTGTTTATGTAATGGGATGGTGTTAGCTTTAGTGGGATTAACCCTATGAGTGCCAGTGGAGTATTTAACATTCTGTGCATTGTAGAGTGTAGAATGGGTTAATATTCCTTTGTTTTCACTCATGTTTTTTTGATATGGGGATTGGGGCCCCTAATCAATACATCCACATGTTACTTGTGAAGGGATCATTAGCCACGCAAGTGTGTGTGTGTTAGAAACCACTGTTATACTACACATTGGTGGTTTTTAGTGCATGTTAGGGATTACGTTTGCTAGTCGCAATTTTTACCCCAAAATAGTGAGTCCCTTAACGTGTGTTAAACACACCGCATGTCATACAATACCAAATTCAACTACTTTTTCAACGGGCACAAATTTTGTGCGTCTGTAGTTTATCACAGTGCAGTAACTAGAATTCCAAGCTTTCAAAACCACATTCAACACTTTTTTTTATTTAACGGTGGGTATAGTATCGAGTCCCTAGTGGGTTAACCTGCTCACACCGCCAAATAAACCTGTTGCTATTTCTACATTGGAATAAGCAATCTTATTCTATTGGTAGGTAAAATCAAGACCCCATCTATCATTTTTTAGGTGATCAACATAAAGATGCATCCCTTCTGGATCACCTTCCCAGAGATAAATAAAACCAAAGAAGCAGCAATAGAAAACAAGGTCTCTCAGTGTCTGGCAAGATCTGAGGATGTGAGAGGTTGCCAGAGGGCAGCTTGGCAAAGCATTCACTCACAATATGAGAACCTGAGAACTACTCAGCTTTATCTAATACCATGCATTGCAGGTTTAATGGAATATACAGTGCATTGTATTAGAATGTGAACTGCTCAAACATAAGTCTAATCTAATCATTCTTATGAATAAGCCATTGTTCATTATCCAGAACCACTCTAAACCTAAACATGTTCCTTGTGAATTAAAAGATTTATGGAACGAAGACACCTTCTTTACACATGAAATAGAACCACTAGTACCTGTAAGATTTATTTTTGTGTAAAAATTGCTGCCAATATTGATGCAATGCACATCCCTATGGCAATCAAAGGTTACAGGTCGGCAGCTAAAGGGCAGAGACAGCAAATTGTCCTATTGCTCTATAGAGAGGTACAGGGAGATCCCCTCAGGCTGGCGATGTTGGGACTGTGAACACCCAAGACCAGAGACTGCTATCTGAGTTTAGCGGATGTGGAGTTGTGCCCCATTAACATATAAACACACCCACATGAATAAGACAATGGCTCATTATCCTGCATTTCCATACAAAAATGAGCCACTGTCAATGAAGTGAGTGCAAAATTAGAAACCTGTAGAAGGCATGTCGGATTCATGTTGATGTTGGCAGATTGTGGTGGATTCACAGGGATCTGATGGTGACAGTGGCGTAACTCCGTCTGGAGCCCACAATCTCCCTCCGGCGCTCTAGTAATGCAGAGTGCTGGGAGATGACATCATCTCAATGCCATAACACACTTTGATTTAGTGGCTCCGTTCACCTCAACGTGTAATAATCTCTGGAACACAATATATGATATCATAGAATAAGAGAACATCTAATGGTGTCCAAAACACATCAAAAAAGTGTGCAAACGAAAAAAAGGTTTTCCTTTACCTTTCGACTTTTCCACAACTTAAACAAATGACTGCACCACTATGATGTCTGGATCAATCAGCAGGAAACGCGTTGATTATCATCTGGACATATAATTGATGTTTATTGTTTACCCACTCTGTAAGTCCTGCTGTGCTTTTTTGAGACATCTTTTATATGCAGGTATGATTTTATACTTCAGATAAAGGCAAATTGTTTTTTGAGACTACTAATGAGTATCCTGCTGATTGATCCAGACATCATAGTGGTGCAGTCGTTTGTTTAAGATGACATCATCTCCCAGCGCTCTGCATTAGTAAGAGGACCACGCGGGAGCTCCAGAGAGGTAAGAGATGGGGGTATTGTGAAGATTGAGGGGCATTGTAGAGGGGGGGGGTCAATGTGGCGGGGGGGCCTGTGGCACTTCTTGCACCAGGGCCCAGAGGCTTCTAGTTACGCCTCTGGATGGTGAAGACACCTTAGTGTATGTTGTCAATACGCCATAGACACCAACACTTCTTTACTATATCACTAGCCTGGATCCTTAGTGCATCTTCCTCTCTTTCTCCTCGACCTGCAATCATGTCTCACTAAGATTCACCCAAGTCTCAATCCTCTTATTGTACAACTATATAACGACAAAAAAATATATATATATGTGTATACTATGACAATCTACTATTTAAACAGTAAATAAACATCTATAACAAAATATACGTCTTATAAAAATCAATGAAAATATTAAAAAAATATGAAAATTAGCTCTAGTATAGAAAAATATATAGACACACTATAATGAAAAATATAGATATTATATCAATGAGACTGAATCCAATCTTACCAACCACACTAGTTAGGATAACATGTCTATGAAAGCGTTCATCAAATGGTGACTAAATGTTGAACAATGACCATAGATGACTTGTAGAATGAAAATTAAATAATTGTTACTAGAATAATTAGACCAGCTCTATACAGACTCTCTACATATTATATCTGGTGGTGTCTCTTACATGTAAAAACACACATTATGTGTCAATGTGTGCATGTTCTGGTGTGAGTTTGTATATGTCCTTGTGTATGTGTATGTGCATGGGTACATGTGTGTGTTGCACACTGCATTATTTGTACCAAATCATGGAGAGAGGGCATTCTAGAGGGTTCCAAACTATGTTGTAAGATGGAGTTTCTTCTTGATTGTGGGTGTGTGTGGGGGGTCCTTCTACCAGTGGAACGTGGGCAGCTGACTAATTTTGATCATTTGTTTAAAAGGTCCTGGAAGACTCTTGTACAAGATCCTCTGCCGGAGCTGTGCTACACTTGGTACTAAGTACTGGTACAACTACTGACAAAATTAAATTTGATTGGCTGGTGGAAAAGTGTTCCTGTTTTTTTTAAATGTTGCCAGTTATGTGCAAACAATATGCACATTATTGTGAGAAGAAAATTAAACTATGGTCTCAAAGGCAAGCTGAGGAAGGGGGGTTCTAGTCACCCAAAAACCCACCTGTCTCTCTGCTGCCCCTATCAGACCAGAGAAAGACAAAGTCATAGTACCCTAATCATTTCGAATGTTTGCTGCTGTTGTGTATACATCGACTTCCTGGGTGGGCAACCTGTGACTTTCCCATGTCTGTTGTTGAGTTACAACTCCCACCATCCTCAGTCACTGGCTACCAGGGGATGATGAGAATTGTAGTCCAAAAACAGATGGAGAACTGCAGTTAACCACTCTTGGTCTGGGCATAGGACACTGTAGTGCCTTTGGGATGCAGTGGTATACAAAACTAATTCTTGATACTGTTAAAGGGCAAAGGTTCAGACAATTCCCTATCGGCAGATCTTCTCCCCTGTGAGCAGTCCTGCAGATGAAGTTTGGTCTGTATTATGAGCCCTAGTGGACTAACTAGGGCAGCAGAAACATGGGGTTCTGAAAAGAGACCTCCAGGGCTCCCTCTCTGGTCCTTGCAACTGAACTACACAGAGGATCTAGGTGGACTGTCCAGGTAACTTTCTAAGTTTGTAGCTGAGAGCCACATACATCCGGGTTGCATTCCAGCTAAGAGGGTCAGTTTTCTGATCTCCCTGAATGGATGATATTTTGGGACTACATAGTACAGCCCTGGGCTTCTTACTAAGTCTGATCCTATAGAGTACACATAGTAAAACAAGATATTTGCCCTTTAATACAAACTTATTATTTGGAAACCACTATCCAGAAGTCCTGGGTTTCCCCCTGGCTCTGTGCTCTCCTAATACAAACATTCTCAGACATGAAGGACAGAAGTAACGCCAACATGTTTGTGTTTGTTGGTCATTGACTCTGCTTTATTTCAAAGCAAATGTCAAAGAGGATGAAGAATCTGTACAGTAGCCAATATGGATGTTGTCATTTAAATATTTTGCTCTGTTATTTTAAACATTTAAACTAAGAGCAAACATAACAGCTGTAGTTACATGTTAGAGGGTTTAACCCTTTGGATGCTTCCTTGCTTTGATACAGACAGGAAGTGTATGTGATAAGAGAGAAATAAAGAAAATGGTTTTATTAAGGGGTGGTGACAGGAAGTGGACTGCTGTTCAGGGAAGAGAGGGCAAGGAGAAGCATCCTTCCTGACCAGTTATGGTGTGTTTGCGTGGTTGTTGAGTGTTATGTGTCACAACGGGGTGGATAGTCCATGCATAGTTTGCAGAGATCAGTAACTTATGTGGTAAACTTATGTGGATTTTATCCTTTGGTGGAAGCCCTTTGGGAGTTTGCCCCAGCCTTAGGTCTCGGGTTAGTGACTTTACTCATTGAAGCTTAAGTGGATAGACAATGGGGTAATTCCTTGGGAGTCAGCTGTAAGTGCTGAAGAATGGTGGAGTCAGAGTAAAGTGCTGACGAATGTTGGGGTCAGCTGAGGTGCTAAAGAATGTGGTGATTCTAGCATGAGCCCGTAGAATTTGGCCATGCTTGGATTGTGGATTGGCAAGGAATGTCAGTTTATGATTGATTAATGATTGATAAATGATTATTTAATTATTATGGTTGAATAATAATAATGTGATTGGAAGTAGTTAAATAAAGTTGTGGCCTGTTATCCCACATAAGATGTGGCTGTTTATTTTTGGGATCATACCCTCTACTTTTGATGTGTGTGTGTGGTGGTAATAAATGGGGGATTTAACCATTTGAATGATAGAGAAGGCTCCAACATATTGTAATTGGGAACTTTATAATTTTATATGTCCCCTATAATGCAGTTGCTTTTCCCCAGGATTCCTCTGCTTTCTTACTACATCAGCCTCTCTGTCTCTGACCTGGAAGTGAAAGAGGATTTGTTCCAGCTAATCGCAGTGTCATCCCGTCCACACACATCCTTCAGGTGCTCCATTAAATGCCCATGTTACATGGAATGGAGTCTGTACAGATATAAAAGGGTCTAAGGTTCATCAGTCATCTCTGTCACACTGAGATCAATAAGTACATAAGCCAGGGCAGCCTCACAGCTCACAGTCCCAATTACAGCAGCAGAAAGGTTTTCTTTTCTTGAAGTTGATATCTTTAACAGCTAACGGGCAGAAAAAGGTATATTATAAAACTCATAGGAATACTCAGAAGAGTAATTAAGGCTTATGCTAGTGTGTATATAGTTTTTTAAGCAGTGGTTCTCATTTTTGTTTTGCTGAAGGCAATCCTAACATGCAATCTGGAAAAAAAAAAAAAAAAAAAAAAAAAAAAAAAAAAAAATATATATATATATATATATATATATATATATATATATATATATATATATATCTCCTATATAATAATTATCTAGGATGTTTGTCAGAAGCCGTCATGCACAGTAGAGACTGCCTGAACGCACAGAATGCTGGGAGTTCTGTGCTGGGAGCATTCTGTGCGGAATGCTGGGAGTTCTGTGCTGGGAGCATTCTGTGCTTTTGGGCAGTCTCTGCAGTGCATGAGTATAATAATAAATTAGGTTGATTAAAGACACAAGTCCATCAAGTTCAACCATTGCCTCATACCCCAGTGACATGAGAAATTTATAGTTTTCCTGCTACCAAATAAGTTAGTCTTTATCAGACCTTCCTGATTACTACTAATATACAGTATAAGCCTGCATGATCCCTTTTGAAAGAAATGTATCTAATCTTCTCTTAAAGTGATAGTAATGTTTCACAAAAACAGCAGCTCCAATTAATCTTCATAGAATTTGAGCCATAGAGAGTGTTATTTCTTTACTGTGAGCGTTGTAGTTCAAGAGTAATTGAATGATAAAGTTTCCCCCTCCTGCCCCTTTTACCTAGTGTAAGCCACCTCCCCTCAGATGTGGAATCCAGTCATAGACCAGACAGTTCACATCAAGGGTCAATATTCTTACTCTCTTGACAGGTTTTTCAGCTTTTTCCCTTATTTTAATTGAAGATTGTCCCTCTCTCCAACCTACCTGGACATTCCCTGCTGCTCTTAGCTGAGCAGTAAAAGGGGTGGGAGGGGGATACTTTATCATTCAATTACTCTTGAACTACAGCTCTGACAGAATTGAAATAACAGTCTCCAAGTCCCAAATACTATGAAGATTAATTAGAGCTGCTTTTATTATGAAACATTACTATCTCTTTAAATGTATCCATTGTATCTGCCATAAATACATCCTTGGGGAAAGAATTCCATAATTTAACCCATTCACATCCGGTGACGTACCTGGACCGCCACGCTGGTCCGGCACTTAAGGACCAGTGACGGTCCTGGTACATCACGTACTTTTACTCGCCGTGCTCCTGCAGGAGCGCGGTGAGTAATACCGGGGACTGAAGTTGATCGCTCCAAGACCAGAGCGATCGCTTTCAGTCCCTCGTTCGGCGTGCCGGCACACGTGATCAATCACGTGGGGCGGCACACCGAAATTCCCTATCTGGTCGTTAAAGGACCACACACCCCAGGACCGCTGGTCCTTAAGGGGTTAACATACCTTACTGTAAAAAAACGCTTCCTCTCCTGTGAAGTCTAAACCTCCTTTCCTCTAATCTCAAGGGGTGTCCCCTGGTCATTTGATTAGGCCTTGGAATGAATAGCTCACCACAGAGATCCTTGTATTGATCTCACATATACTTGTACAATGTGATAAGATCTCCTCTTAGTTGTCTTTTCTCTAGAGTAAATAAACCAAGTTTGTCTAGTAGTTCCTCATATGTCAAATCTTCCATTCCCTTGATTAATTTTGTTGCTCTTCGCTGTACCCTCTCCAGTTGTAGTATATCTTTTTTGAGAACTGGTGCCCAAAAATGGTCCTGCGTATTCAAGGTGAGGTCTTACCAATGATTTGTACAATGGCAAAATAATGTTATCCATTCTTGCTTCAATACCCCATTTTATGCAAGACAGGACTATGTTTGCCTTTGCTACTGCTGTCTGACACTGGTCACTATTTCCAAGTTTGTAGTTGACAAGGATACCGAGGTCTTTCTCTAGCAATGAGTCCCCTAAAATAACTCCATTACGTTCATAAGTAGCATTGGGATTATTTCCTCCCAAATGCATGACCTGACACTTTCCCACATTAAACTTCATATTCCATTTGTTTGTCCAATCTGCCATTTTATGTAAATCCCTCTGTAGACAGCAAATATCTTGTCCTGAATTAATTACCCTACATAATTTAGTGTCATCTGTAAATATTGATATTTTGCTTTCTATATCTATTTCCAGGTGTCATAGGAACCACAGGTCATTTATAAACATGTTAAAAAGCAGCGGACCTAATACTGAACCCTGAGGTACTCCACTCTCCACTTCAACTGTATTGGAGAATTTTCCATTTACAACCACAAACTGTTCCCTATCCTTCAACCAGTTTTCTATCTAATCGTAAAGGTCATCTCCTAGCTCCGATTTCCTTATTTTACACCCCAGACTTCTGTGTGGCACTGTATCAAACGCCTTTGCAAAATCTATATACCTCTCTGGCACTCAAAGGATTAAAGCCATCTTGATGTCACAAACAGGTAATGTACAGAATCCTTTTTATGGAGTCTGATTTGCCCCTGATGTCTTAACCCTTTCGATGCCAGAGGGGTATGCAACACATTGCAAGGCACGCGTTGTGCACCCCTCTGGCACTCAAAGGGTTAACGATCTGTGGAATATTAAACTTTTCTTACAGGTTCAAATGTAGGGCTTTATACAGAAAAGATGTAAAATTCTGGAGCAAGTCAAATAAAATAACATTCCCATTGATATAAATTGGGCTTTTAACCCCTTGAATGCTAGCATTGGAGACCTCGTTTGCATTCCCCATTTAAATCAAATGAAATGTATGCATTACTTTGCTTCTATGGTACAGTTGGCTTGATCCAGTTCTGCTTAGCACAACAGCCACTGTATCTGCTTCCTCACATCCTATAATAATCCTATATAATAATTCGCTAAATCGTGTGTAACGTCGCAACATGCTTAGTAGACACTGCTGCGCGTGCTGCAGTCATGCGCAGTAGAGACTGCCCGTGGCGCGGATGATACAGAGCTGGGTGCTCTGAAGGAGCGTCCAGCTCTGTATCAGCCGCGGCGCGGGCAGTCTCTACTGCGGTGACTGCCCCTCGACCAGGTGGCAGTGGCACTGTGGCCCGTGTAACGGGCTGTTCAACTAGTAATATAATAATT
The DNA here is from genome assembly GCA_037306005.1 of Rhinophrynus dorsalis. NCBI lineage: Eukaryota > Metazoa > Chordata > Amphibia > Anura > Rhinophrynidae > Rhinophrynus > Rhinophrynus dorsalis. The sequence goes on from CM074718.1 coordinate 40,296,928, forward strand.
CGCTAGGATGTCTATCAGAAGCCGTCATGCGCAGTACAGACTGCCTGAACGCACAGAATGCTGGGAGTTCTGTGCTGAGTGCATTCTGTGCTTTCGGGCAGTCTCTACAGTGCATGACTGCGTCGGCAGCAGGACGCAGAGCAGGACCGGCCTCTTAACATCACCTGGACCTTGGCCCATATTGTATCAGCACATATTATATAATTATCATATTTTATCAACACATATTATATAATCATTACCATATTATATCAGAACATATTATATAATCATAATATTTTATCATTACATATTATATAATCATTATATTTTATCATCACATATTATATAACCATTATCATATTTTATCATCACATATTATATAATCATTATCATATTGTATCGTCACATATTATATAATCATTACCATATTTTATAATCACATATTATATAATCATTATCAATATTATATCATCATATATTACATAAACATTATCATTTTTTATCACCAGAAATTATATAATCATTATCAGTATTATCACATATTAAATAATCATTTCCATCAAATCTTCTACACTATAGGAACCTAAATGTGCAAGAAGCAGGTTCTCCTGCTTCTGTTCAGCACCAAACATGTTCACAGAGCTTTTATATAAAGGAAAAGTACACAGAATTGAATGCCACCTATTGTCTGACAATATAATTACTTGCGTTTATTCCTTCAGGAGGCTAAAATATTAACAAGAAGAGAAGAAATACAATGACAGAGTGTACTGTATCATTCTGAATCACTTTCCTCACAGGGGAACTGGCTGCCTTCCAGTGATCTTTTAGCTCCCTCTACTGTACATTTGTTAAAGAAACAACAGCTGAGAGAAATTCTGTATCAAAGCAAATGTCTTATTAAAGCTGATGTATTAAGAGGAACAGGGGGAGATGCACTAAAGTGTAATAAATCGATGAGGAAGCAAAGATAATTTCTCCAGTGAAATAAAGGCTCCGGTTCCTGTGTTATGTTATGAAGCCTATGCACTAAGATCCCTCAAGTATGACTTAGTGCATAGAATAACATAGGAACCGGAGACTTTATCTCACAGGAGAAATTATCACCTCTTTATAACACGTAAGTGAATGAACCTCTCGAGTAATTCTGCAGCAAACCTGTGGAATGCTCTCATTTGCCCCGCTGCAACTTGGAGACAGATTTGGATTTCATCTTTTGGGATACATTACAGACTGTGTTTCTATTGGATGGGATATAGCTGAAGAAATTAAGTGAAGCACATTACATAGCATTCACTGGTGTTTATGTGAACGTCCTGTGTCTGGTGGACTCCTATATTGTGTACATAGTGTATTTGTGATTAGGCAAATCTCACTATTGTCTGTCCTAGGGTGACCACATTTCCATTCTGCCATTCTGGTACATGTGGTCACCCTAGTCTCGCGGCAGAGGCTCCCACCAGCGCTGACCATCTTTCTGAGGCCAACACAGAGTAAGAGATCCCAGTGGGAACTCTTACTCTGTGTAAGCATCAGAAAGATGGTCAGTGCCGGCGGGAGCCTCATCTGCGGGTCTCACTTGCAGCACCAGCATACCTGCTCCATCTCAGCTGTCTCGCATGCACCAGTCCAGCCAGTCAATGAGGACCAAATAGCAAATACATTTCATTGGCTGGCTGGACTGGTGCATGTTACTCCATTTCGGGACTCTTTGTTGTGACCCTGGACGCGGGACACAGATGCCCAATAAGGGACAGTCCCCAGCATTCCGGGACGTGTGGTCACCCTAGTCTGTCCCCTCTTAGACACATATTTTACCTCACGAATTAGTGTCCATATCAGTGTTTCCCACCCAGGGTGCCTTGGAACTTTGTTGTTCCATGGACATCCACTTAGGGTGCCCCATTTTATGTATAAGGCTTTGACAAAAATGTGAATGTAGTCTTACAACTGTATATTTAAGGATATTACCATGCACAATATGATTATTTTAGTTGTGATGTCTAATAATAACTCTATATTTATGTATTTGTAACCTTCATTATGCCCTTGACAAATTACATAAAATGATAGGGGTGCCCCGAAAATGCCAGACTGCATGTTAGGGGTGCCTTGAGCCAGGCCCGGACTGGGACAAAAAATAGGCCTGGGCATTTAAGGCTGAGCAGCCCATTTTTATTTTTTGAGCAGCCCATGGGGTGGATCGTGGGCAGAGCTTATGATTGGCCGCCCCCCAGGAAACTTGTAACGAGTTGGCTGTCTTTCAGAAAGTGAAAGAGGGCCCAAACTCGTTTAATGATTTTTTTTTTAAACGCCCGGACCGGCCCACCGGGCAAATGCCCGGTATGCCCGATGGCCAGTCCGGGCCTGCCTTGAGCCAAAAAAAGATTGAGAACCACTGGTCTATATATTGGTTTGGAGGTTTGTGCGTAGGGATTAGTGCAGATCTGTAGGAATTTGTTTTAACTACAACATTGTTTTTTTACTGAGTAGGGATGAGGGGAGGGTACTGTCTGTACGTGCTGTGGCCCCTCCACAGGATTACAATATATGTAGTAGTGAATAAATGAAACTTTCTATTTCTGATAACTAATGTGTATTTTGGTTTTTATTTCATATGATTTATATTCGTGAGCAGTTGAGTGCCTATACATGATCCACTTTGTGTTTCTAATATAGCTTTGATCTGTGGTACTGGATCTTATGGTACCCCACATATGTTTTATATAGTAACTCCCTTAGAAACTTTATTTAGTGTGCTTGACCTCTGCATTTTTATTTGACAAGTAAAAATGACCCAGATGTCCTTTGATATAAATGGGACATCAACTCTTTGAACACTAAAGGTCTCCAAATTATTTCAAAGCAATGCAATGGAGACCTATCTGATAATTAAGGAGTGTGACAGTCAGTAGGAATTGGAATTTATATTTCACCCTCATGTTGCAGTTAGCTTGTTCCGGAATTATTCCATTTCTTCTTAGGAAATTACCCTCACTGTGTATGGCCAAAGAACATCTTTTCATTGGGTAGTGGAGCACACAAACCAAACAACCCTTGCTCTGTCACTTCCCTTGAGATCAATCTATTTTTTACTTAAAGTGTTAGTAATGTCTAAAAAAAACTTTTTTGCATTTAGAAGAGCTTAAAAAGTTGATCTAAATGCAAAAAAACGTATCTCTTAAACCGCTATGGTTTAAGAGATAAGGGCGTTTAAAGTTTGATTTCTTCTACTGACAGCTGTAAAGCTGTCAGCAGGAGATCAGTGTCGGTCGACACGCTGGCGCTTGAGAAGTGCCGGGATCTCGTTACTTACACGGAATCCCTTCATTGGAATGGTCTAAAACGTGTGCCTAGTGTTCAAGCACACATTTTAGACCATTCCAATGAAGGGATTCTGTGTAAATAACGAGATCCCGGCACTTCTCAAGCACCAGCGTGTCGACCGACACGAATCTCCTGCTGACAGCTTTACAGCTGTCAGTAAGAGAAATCAAACTTTAAACGCCCGTATGTCTTAAACCATAGCGGTTTAAGAGATACGTTTTTTTGCATTTAGATCAGCATTTTAAGCTCTTCTAAATGCAAAAAAGTTTTTTTTAGACATTACTAACACTTTAAAGTGGAAGTAACAACTTATGACAGCATAGGTTAATTTGAAAGGGCTTTCAGTATCACTTTGTATATTATGTTATGTTAGCCATTTTATAAAATTTAAAACAATAGTTTATGAGATATTTGTCAGCTTATGCAAGGTAGACAGTACTGGCTGGCTTGTACACCTTCCAACTGTCCCTCAATGACAGCCCCTCAATGAAGAAAATAAAAACAATGGTCGTGATGACTCTGAGAGTGGTGATGAAGACAATATGAGAGTTTTCTTGGTTGAAATCATTGAAGAATGGGAGAGACAGATGGAGATAAGAATGGGTATCACCACCAGCAGCGACAATATTTGCAAATTTACTTTTGTGCTCTTGAGTCTGAACATCATTTGTTACAGCAGAATCATCAGGCTGGTGTGTCTACACACTGCTCATGGGTATTAGTAGTAGTTGTGTGGGTAACGGTGATGGTGATATAGGACAGGTAGTGTTAGAGTGGTTCCTACTCTTAGTACTAAGGCAGCAGCAGCAGCACCTCATGTCACTGCAGGTCCACCCGGTCAAAAACATCCTTCTCTACCTCCTCCCACCCTGAAATAATGAGTATGGGTTATTTTTCACTGGGGACAATTGTTTTCACCTGCACTGTGCACAGTGTGTGACAAGGTTGCAGGGCCGGCCCAAGACATTGTGCTGCCTGGGTCCAAAGATGAAATGCTGCCCCCCCATCCGCACACCAAAGCCACACCCACCAAAACACACCACATCCTTAATTATATTAACCCCTCTCCTGCCCCTAAAACCACATAGACCTAATGTTTTTGTGTTTTTACACCCCTTGTACCTCTTTCTCCCCATTTGCCTTTTTACAACCCCTGTTCCTCTTTCTCCCCCTTGCCTTTTTACAACCCTTGTGCCTCTTTTTCCCCCCTCTTTTCACCCCTTTGCCTCTTTTCACCCCTTGTGCCTTTTCCCCTCTTTTCACCCCTTGTGCCTTTTTTCCCACTCTTCACCCCTTGTGCCTCCCCCCTGCATGTTTCTCTTCTCCTTCGCTCTCTCTCTTCTCCTTCTGGCTCTTCTGTTTGCTTTTTACTCAGTCTCCCCACTGTCCCATACTGATGACAACCGAGACTGTGTCATATGCGGAGAATCAGCGTGGTGCATGCTGGGATTTTCTTCGTCAGTCTGGGAGCCAGTTTTAAACTTGCACTGGCCTCCAAACAGAGGAAGAAAACCCAGCCATGCTCTACACAGTGTCGCCGCGTCCCAGCTGTCATCAGTGCAGGCAGTGTGGGGATGCCGCGCACAAAATAGCAAATTGCCGCCCCTATCAGAGTGCCGCGTGTTCTAAAAAATGTTGCGATGATGTCATTGCTGATGCTGCTAACTTCCATTTTGCTATCATTCCTATTACTTTTTTTTGCCCCTACATTTCTCTCTTTCATTCTCCACAATGCAAATTCTCCACTCAGTCATTGTGGTTCCTGTTGCTATTCATGCCTTGGCACAAATTCAGAAATTTTGTTTAAAGGGATAGTAATACTTAAAATGTAAAAAAATATATGTTGTAGGATTTATCCCACTGAGTAAAACAAGAATACTCCCACTGCTGAAAGGTGTTTCATTCAAAAGTTATTAATTTTCAAAGTTGATTTTTTTAGGTGCAATATCACAGTGGCCTGAAATTGTACAGTGGCGCAGTTGCTACACCATCCTATGGAGATTTATGGTCCCGGGACCAGAGCTGTCCATAGGATCATGTAGCAACAGCGCCACTGTACAATTTCAGGCCACTGTGATATTGCACCTAAATAATTCAACTTTGGAAATTAACTTTTGAATGAAACACCTTTCAGCAGTGGGAGTACTCTTGTTTTACTCAGGGCGATAAACCCTACAACATATTTTTTTTTTACATTTTAAGTATTACTATCCTTTTAAAGTGAGTGTGTGTGTCGGTGGGGGAATCCAGCAGTTTAGCAGGAATGTGTTCCTCATTGCTTTTAATTGAGGCTATGCGGGATCCGGCTCAAAGCATGCTAATATATCATTCACCAGCTGGTACCTGTCTGCTGTCATTATTGTAAGACATGTACTCCAAATTTTTTATTTTTTCTGTAGAAAATATATTAGTAGAAGTATCTCAGTGATTACTGAAATGGCAGGTCAAATCAACAAGGTGCCATCATGAAAAGGCTTCAGAAGCTCACATAAGTCACATGTGCATTGACTAGGTGACAAAGAAGCCCCCTCCAAAGCCTTCCAGTTAAGCATTGTATATATACCAATGGCTGTGTTCTACTCATACAAATGTGCAGGTATGTACAATATGGCATTCCACCTGGTAGGAATCTTCATTTTCATTTGGTGATGGTTTAGGGGATCACACTTTTATATGAAATATATTGAATTTCAATTGCGTACAGATATTGCCAGCAATATTTAGTATTTCTCTGAGGGTTTCGAATTCTGAGAGGAATTAAAGGGATAGTAATACTTCGTTTTAACTTTATTTTATTTTGTAGGCATTAAAAAAACATGAAGAATGATATAAGTCTTATCTCTCAAACCTTTATGGTTTAAGAGATATTCACAAGTAAAGTTTCCCCTCCCGCCCCTTTTACCTAGTGTAAGCCATCTCTTCTCAAATGTGAGTCTGGTTGTATGACAGGACAGATAACAGAAGGGGACAATTTTCTTTGTATGAAAACAATGAAAGCCCTTCCCCCCTTGACAAGTTTTTCAGCTTTTTCTCTTATCTTAATAGAAGATTGTCCCTCTCTGCAGTCTACCTGGGCATCTCCCTTCTGATCTGGTTGAACAGGGGGGGGATACTTTGTTTGTGAATATCTCTTAAACCATAAAGGTTTCAGAGATAAGACTTATATCATTCTTCATGTTTTTTTAATGCCTACAAAATAAAATAAAGTTAAAACGAAGTATTACTATCCCTTTAAGTAAAACTTAGATTTAAGACATAGCAAATCAGAGTACATGCACCATATCTGCCATTCTCAAGGCATCTATTATATTATCAGCAGACACAAAACCAGATTTCAAGGAGCAGGGTATAAGTCATTAGTCTATGACATGCTGCAGTTTATTTCTCCCATGTGCAGCTTTATGTGATTGTCTGCCCACCGATGGCAATGATACCCAATAAACAGTGAGAGTCTTGTCCACATATCTGTTGTATGATATATCTATCCCTCCACAATAACTACCTTCTAGAACAACTGGGGTAATGACTGTTGCCTGAGATAGGCTGATACTTTGTAACTAATGATATCAGTTCTTTAATCCCTTAATGACTGGGGCGCGCACGCGTGGCTGGCACTTGGTGACCACAGGGCTTTTTTTTTATTATCAGTTCCAGTTCAGGGCTTCCGGAGTGGCGTGCAGCCGCGCCGGGAGCCCTGAATTCTATGACGTGTCAGGACCGTCACTGGTCCTTAAGTGCCGGACCAGCGTGATGGTCCGGGTATGTCATCGGATGCGAAGGGGTTAAAACCTCTCTGTTTTTAACAAAAGACTAGGGCATCATGTTAATCGGCAACATTTTGGCAAGCAAGTTTTCCATTACACAGACATACTTTTGGATTATTTTTCTGAAGTTTTCAATGGAACTCAGTAAGTGTGGGTTGGCAACACATAGAAGAAGAAGTGTGTAACCTATTTGTTTTAACAGCATAACTAGTTGTGGTTGTGGAGATGGATGTGGGCACTCTATGCCTGTCACCTCGTTCAGCTAACTCACTCTTCCATGCTTTGCATTTGCACAACACCATTAGGAGACAATGGTGTTATTGTAACCAGAGAAAATCATCAAATTACCGTTGTTTCAGCATATGGAACATCCAAATACAAACTTTGTATTTTGTCATTTGCAACAGTGTATTCCTCCTGATGAAGTGGCATGTTAGCCACGAAACATGTTGAGGATTTTTTAAAATTTTTTAAAATAAAATGTTATATTTTCTTCATCTGGTCTGCTGCTCATTTGGATGTTCCATATGGTGAAAAAACGGCAATTTGATGATTTGACACAAGCCTGTGCAGTTTTGTTGCAGGGAGAACCAGCATCAGAGATCCCCGCTGGCTTTTAACCGGTTGCATGAGACTGTAGCCGGTTGAATAATCCATGTATTAACTCTCATTGTCTTCTGATCCATGTGCTATTTAAGAGAAACAGGATTGATTTCCTTGCACTTTGTTTTTGTATCATAATTTATTGCACAAACTGCAGTTTACTTAACTCAACTACCCATGCCCATGCACTCCTTCTTCTCCTTTCCCGTTGTCCCTGACCCTATCACGTTTGCTGGACATAATGAAAGTAGTGTTGGCTTTTTAAAAGTACACAACAGAGTTGTTAGCACGTGGAATGATGCTCTATCAATCTGAAAATAATGTATAATGTATGAATGTCTTTAGTATTTGGCAGTCTTCGTCACAACTCGGATCAAGTCTCCCACCTGTCTCTGTCTCCTATCAGTCTTCTTTTTAAATTTTCACTGTGTATAGGGTTGCCACCCAGCTGGTATTTTACCGGCAGGCCGGTAAAAAATTGGCTTTTGTCTTATGCTAAGTCTATGGAGGGAATCCCATGGCCGGTATTTTTTTGAAGAAAAGGTGGCAACCCTAACTGTGTACAAATAAATCACACCCATACTCCCTGCAACCACAAGCAACTCCAGTTCCCCCTCTTTGCTTGCCTGCCTATACATGTAGATAGTGTCAAAATTTTAGTGGCAGCTTTCTCTTTCTCTCCTAACTTGACTTCAGTGTTCTTTTCTACAGTACAGTATAGAATGAGAATAGAATGTTAGCTTTAGATTCAGCAGCTTGAAAAAAAGGATAAACCGAGCTACACAGGAGCTGGGGCAGACAATAAAGGACTAGCAATCTTGCTATGAAAGATGAAGGACAAGGGACAGGTTCTATTTTAATGTATTATTTTATGAATATCATGCAAAATAAATCATGTTATTTTATTTGCTGCCATTATTTTTATAAACAGGGAATTAATTTTAAGTTATGCCTAATGCATTTTCCCCTCACATTTTTCCACATAATATTATCTGAAATAGTCAAGGCCATTCCCAGTTGCTAGGGGACTTAAAGGGATAGTAATACTTCATTTTATATTTATTTTATTTTGTAGGCATTAAAAAAACGAAAAAAACGAAAACGAAAAAAGCACATCAGGATATTTCCTCTCTGTGAAAGGCACTAGTGAGCTAAAAGAGATTGCACCCTGGGTAGGATACTTATCCTATAGAGCCCCATCATTTTGAGGGCAGGCTCGTTCCTAGTTGAGCGTCTCTGACTAGCTCTTTTGCATATGCAAATTGCCCTTGGGACTAGTCACCCTAAGGGTAACGGGGTAATCCAGATGTGGACCCCTTGCTCACAGTACCTAGAGAGATCGGCTGCACCTCACTGATGCGGCCAAACAAGGCCAAAATGTACATCTGGGGTTGGCTGCTTCTGTTGTTCAG